>JAGKPW010002414.1:0-600000 GCA_019926035.1 Melaleuca alternifolia
CTAACTTGGTTAGATTGCTCTAAGAACAGAAAAACTTGATTAGATTGGACCTTGAGGAGACGAACTCCCTAAGTTAGACGAAGAGGAGACGAACTTTGCTAAATAGGACGAAGAGGAGACGAACTTGGTTAGATTGGACCAAGAAGAGGCGAACTCGGTCAGATTAGACCTTGAGGACGCGAACACCTTTTATTGGACCAAGAGGAGACGAACTCTATAGATTGGCCCAAGAGGAGACGAACACGGTTAGATAGGACAAAAAGGGAGGAACTTGGTCAGATTGGACCAAGTGGAGACGAACATGGTTAGATTGGACCATAAGGAGACGAACTCCTTATATTTGACCAAGAGGAGACGAACTTGATTAGATTGGACCTTGCGCAGACGAACTCTTTAGATTGGACGAAGAGGTGACGAACTTGGTTAGATTGGACCAAGAGTAGACGTACTTGGTTAGATTGGAGCTTGAGGAGACGAACTCTTTAGATTGGACCAAGAGGAGACGAACCTGGTTAGATTGGACCTTGTGGAGACGAACTCTTTAGATTAGACCGAGAGGAGACGAACAAGGTTAGATTGGACCAAGAGGAGACGAACTTGGTTAGATTGGACCTTGAGGACCCGAACTCCTTATATTGGACGAAGAGGAGACGAACTTGGTTAGATTGGACCTTGCAGAGATGGACTCTTTAGATTGGACCGAGAGGAGACGAACTTGGTTAGATTGGACTAAGAGGAGACGAACTTGGTTAGATTGGACCTTGAGGAGACGAACTCCTTAGATTGGACAAAGAGGAGATGAACTTTCTTAGATTGGACCAAGAGGAGACGAACTTGGTTAGATTGGAGCTCGAGGAGACGAACTCCTTTGATTAAACCCCGATGAGACGAACTGGTTTATATTGACCCTTGAGAGAACGAACCCCCCTCCCCTAGAATGGACCAAGTGAGAGTAACTCCCTTGATTGACTAAGAGGGACGAATTCCATAGATAGACTAAAAGGAACGAACTTGGTTAGATAAACCAAGAGAAGTCGAATTGGGCTAATAGGCAAGTAAGAGACGAACTTGGTAAGATTGTACGAGGAGGAGAACGCACTTGGTTTGATGGACCAATAGGAGACTACTTGGTTAGATTGGACCGTGAGGAGACGAACTTGGTTAGATAGGACACGAACTCCTTAGATTGGACCAAGAGGAGACAAACTTGGTCACATTGGACCTTGAGGACATGAACTCCTTAGATTAGACCAAGAGGAGACGAACTTGTTTAGATTGGAACAAGAGGAGACGAAATTCGTTAGATTGGACCGTGAGGAGACGAACTCCTTAGATTGGACCAAGAGGAGACGAACTTGGTTAGATTGCACTCAAACGAGACGAACTCCTTAGATTGGACCAAGAAGAGATGAACTTCCTAAGATTGGACCAAAAGGAGACGAACTCCTTAGATTGGACCAAGAGGAGACTAACTTCCTATGATTGGACCAAAAGGAGACGAACTTGTTAGATTGGACCAAGAGGAGACGAACTAGGTTAGTTTGGATCCAAAGGAGACGAACTTGTTATATTGTAGCTAGAGAGACGAACTCCTTAGATTGGACCAAGAGGAGACCAACTTGGTTAGATTGGACCTTGAGGAGACGAACTCCTTAGATGACCAGAGAAGAGGAAGTCCATAGATTTGTCCAAGATGGGACGAAAATTCCCATAGATTAGAACCCAAAACGAACGAACTTGGGTAGATAGACCATGACAGACGAACCTGGTTACTTGGACCAAGAGGAGACCAACTTGGTTAGATTGGACCTTGAGGAGACGAACTCCTTAGATAAAACCAAGAGGAGATGAACTTAGTTTGATTGCACTAAGAGGAGACGAAATTGGTTAGATTGGACCTTGAGGAGACGAACTACCTAGATTGGACCAAGAGGAGACGAACTTGGCTAAATAGGACCAAGAGCAGACGAACTTGGTTAGATTGCACCTTGAGGAGACGAACTCCCTAGATTGGACCAAGAGAGGAGGAACTCCATAGATTGGACCAAGAGGGGACGAATTACATAGATTAGACCAAACGGAGACGAACTTGGTTAGATAGGACCATGAGGAGACGAACTTGGTTAGATTGCACCAAGAGGAGACGAACTTGGTTAGATTGGACCTTGAGGAGACGAACTCCCTAGATTGGAACAAGAGGTGACGAACTTGGCTAAATAGGACCAAGAGCAGACGAACTTGGTTAGATTGGACGAAGAGGAGACGAACTTGGTTAGATTGGAGCTTGAGGAGACGACCTCTTTAGATTGCACCAAGAGGAGACGAACTTGGCTAAATAGGACCATGAGGAGACGAACTTGGTTAGATTGGACCTTGAGGAGACGAACTCCTTCATTGGACCAAGAGGAGACAACTTGGCTAGATAGGACCTTAGGAGACGAACTTGGTTATATATTGGACTAAAAGCAGACGAACTTGGGTAGATTGGCGAAGAGGAGGCGAACTTGGTTAGATAAAACCAAGAGGAGATGAACTTGGTTAGATTGCACTAAGAGGAGACGAACATGGTTAGATTGGACCTTGAGGAGATGAACTCGCTAGATTGGACCAAGAGGAGACGAACTTGGCTAAATAGGACCAAGAGCAGACGAACTTGGTTAGATTGGACGAAGAGGAGACGAACTTGGTTAGATTGGACCTTGAGGAGACGAACTACCAGATTGGACCAAGAGAAGACGAACTCCAAAGATTGGACCAAGCGGGGACGAACTCCATAGATTGGACCAAGAGGAGACGACCTTGGTTAGATTGGACCTTGAGGAGACGAACTCGTTAGATAAAACCAAGAGGAGATGAACTTGGTTAGATTGCACTAAGAGGAGACGAACTTGGTTAGATTGGACCTTGAGGAGACGAACTCCCTAGATTGGACCAGAGGAACGCAACTTGGTAAATAGGACCAAGAGCAGACGAACTTGGTTAGATTGGACCAAGAGGAGACGAACTTGGTTAGATTAGACGTTGAGGAGACGAACTCCCTAGATTGGACCAAGAGGAGAGAAACTCCATAGATTGGACCAAGAGGGGACGAATTCCATAGATTAGACCAAAACGAGACGAACTTGGTTAGATTGGTCCAAGAGGAGACGAACTTGGTTAGATTGGAGCTCGAGGAGACGAACTCTTTAGATTGGACCAAGAGGAGACGAACTCCCTAGATTGGACCAAGAGGAGAGAAACTCCATAGATTGGACAAGAGGGGACGAATTCCATAGATTAGACCAAAAGGAGACGAACTTGGTTAGATAGAAACAAGAGAAGTCGAACTTGGCTAGATAGAACAAGGAGGAGACGAAGTTGGTTAGATTGGACCAACAGGAGACGAACTTACTTAGATTGGAGCTTGAGGAGACGAACTCTTTAGATTAGACCATGAGGAGACGAACTTGGTTAGATTGGAGCTTGAGGAGACGAACTCTTTAGATTGGACCAAGAGGAGACGAACATGGTTAGATTGGACCTTGAGGAGAAGAACTCCTTAGATTGGACGAAGAGGAGATAAACTTGGTTAGATTGGACCAAGAGGAGACGAACTCCTTAGATTGGACGAAGAGGAGATGAACTTTGTTAGATTGGACCAAGAGGAGACGAACTTGGTTAGATTGGAGCTCGAGGAGACGAACTCTTTAGATTGAACCCAGGGAGTCGAAACTTGGTTGATTGGACCTTGTAGGGACAATTCCTTAATTGGACAAGAGGAGACGAACTTGGGTTAGATTTTAGCTTGATGAGACGAACTCTTTACGATTGGACCAAGATGCGACGACTTGGTAGATTGGACCTTGAGGAGACCAATTCCGTATTTTGGACGAAGAAGAGAGAAACTTTGGTTAGATTCGACCCAAGATGAGACACCTTGTTTAGATTGGACTTGAGGAGACGAACTCCTTAGATTGGACGAATAGGAGATGAACTTGGTTTAGTTCCCACACCAAATTGGACCAAGAGGAGCGAACTTGTTAGATTTGGAGCTCGACTGACGAACTCTTTAGATGACCCACAGGAGACGAGCTGTTAGATGTCCGTTTAGAGGAGACTAACTCCCTAGATTGGACCAAGAATAGGAACTCATAGATTGGTACAAGAGGGGACGAATTCCATAGATTAGACCAAAAGGAGACGAACTTGGTTAGATAGAAACAAGAGAAGTCGAACTTGGCTAGATAGGATCAGGAGGAGACGAACTTGGTTAGATTGGACGAGGAGGAGACGAACTTGGTTAGATTGGAGCTTGAGGAGACGAACTCTTTAGATTGGACCAAGAGGAGACGAACTTGGCTAGATAGGACCATGAGGAGACGAACTTGGTTAGATTGGACCAAGAGCAGACGAACTTGGTCAGATTGGACGAAGAGGAGGCGAACTTGGTTAGATAAAACCAAGAGGAGATGAACTTGGTTAGATTGCACTAAGAGGAGACGAACTTGTTTAGATTGAACCTTGGGGAGACGAACTCCCTAGATTGGACCAAGAGGAGACGAACTTGGCTAAATAGGAACAAGAGCAGACGAACATGGTTAGACTGGACGAAGAGGAGACGAACTTGGTTAGATTGGACGAAGAGGAGACGAGCTTGGTTAGATTGGACGAAGAGGAGACGAACTTGGTTAGATTGGAGCTTGAGGAGAACGACCTTTTAGATTGGACCAAGGGGAGACGAACTTGGCTAAATAGGACCGAGTGGAGATGAACATGGTTAGATTGGACCAAGAGGAGACGAACTTGGTTAGATTGGACCTTGAGGAGACGAACTCCTTTGATAAAACCAAGAGGAGATGAACTTGGTTAGATTGCACTAAGAGGAGACGAAATTGGTTAGATTGGACCTTGAGGAGACGAACTCCTTAGATTGGACGAAGAGGAGATGAACTTTCTTAGATTGGACCAAGAGGAGACGAACTTGGTTAGATTGGAGCTCGAGGAGACGAACTCTTTAGATTGAACCAAGAGGAGACGAACTTGGTTAGATTGCACCTTGAGGAGACGAACTCCCTAGATTGGACCAAGAGAAGAGGAAGTCCATAGATTGGACCAAGAGGGGACGAATTCCATAGATTAGACCAAACGGAGACGAACTTGGGTAGATAGGACCATGAGGAGACGAACTTGGTTAGATTGGACCAAGAGGAGACGAACTTGGTTAGATTGGACCTTGAGGAGACGAACTCCTTAGATAAAACCAAGAGGAGATGAACTTAGTTTGATTGCACTAAGAGGAGACGAAATTGGTTAGATTGGACCTTGAGGAGACGAACTACCTAGATTGGACCAAGAGGAGACGAACTTGGCTAAATAGGACCAAGAGCAGACGAATTTGGTTAGATTGCACTAAGAGGAGACGAACTTGGTTAGGTTGGACCTTGAGGAGACGAACTCCCTAGATTGGACCAAGAGGAGACGAACTTGGCTAAATAGGACCAAGAGCAGACGAACTTGGTTAGGTTGGACGAAGAGGAGACGAACTTGGTTAGATTGGAGCTTGAGGAGACGAACTCTTTAGAATGGACCAAGAGGAGACGAACTTGGCTAGATAGGACCATGAGGAGACGAACTTGGTTAGATTGGACGAAGAGGAGGCGAACTTGGTTAGATAAAACCAAGAGGAGGTGAACTTGGTTAGATTGCACTAAGAGGAGACGAACTTGGTTAGATTGGACCTTGAGGAGATGAACTCGCTAGATTGGACCAAGAGGAGACGAACTTGGCTAAATAGGACCAAGAGCAGACGAACTTGGTTAGATTGGACGAAGAGGAGACGAACTTGGTTAGATTGGAGCTTGAGGAACGACCTCTTTAGATTGCACAAGAGGAGACGAACTTGGCTAAATAGGACCATGAGGAGACGAACTTGGTTAGATTGGACCTTGAGGAGACGAACTCCCAGATTGGACCAAGAGAAGACGAATTCCAAAGATTGGACCAAGAGGGGACGAACTCCATAGATTGGACCAAGAGGAGACGACCTTGGTTAGATTGGACCTTGAGGAGACGAACTCGTTAGATTGGACCAAGGGAAGACGAACTCCATAGATTGGACCAAGAGGGGACGAACTTGGTTATATTAGACCTTGATGACACGAACACGTTAGATTGGACCTTGAGAAGACGAACTCCTTAGATTGGACCAAGAGGAGACGAACTTGGTTAGATTGGACCTTGAGGAGACGAACTCCCTACATTGGACAAAAAGAAGACGAACTCCATAGATTGGACCAAGAGGTGACGAGCTTGGTTAGATTGGATCTTGATGACACGAACACCTTATATTGGACCAAGAGGAGACGAACTTCATAGAATGGCCCAAGACGGGACGAACTTGGTTACATTGGACCAAGAGGAGATGAACTAGGTTAGATTGGACCTTGAGGACACGAACATGGTAAGATTGGACCTTGAGGAGACGAACTCCTTAGATTAGACCAAGAGGAGACGAACTTGGTTAGATTGGACCTTGAGGAGACGAGCTCCCTTGATTGGACCAAGAGAAGACGAACTCCTTAGATTGGACCAAGAGGAGACGAACTTGTCTAGATGGGACCAAGAAGAGACGAACTTGGTTAGATTGGACCTTGAGGAGACGAACTTGGTTAGATTGGACCTTGCGGAGAGGAACTCCTCATATTGGACAAAGAGGAGACGATCTTTGTTAGATTGGACTAGGTGGAGACGAACTTGGTTAGATTAGAGCTTGAGGAGACGAACTCTTTAGATTGGACAAAAAGGAGACTAACTTGGTTAGATTGGACCTTGAGGACACGAACTCCTTACATTGGACCAAGAGGAGACGAAGTTGGTTACATTGGACCTTGAGGAGACGAACTCCCTAGATTGGACCTAGAGAAGACGAACTCTATAGATTGGACCAAAAGGGGACGAACTCCATAGATTGGACAAAAAGGAAACGAACTTGGTTAGATAGAAACAAGAGAAGACGAACTTGGCTAGATAGGACCATGAGGAGACGAAGTTGGTTAGATTGGACCTTGAGGAGACGAACTCCCTACATTGGACAAAAAGAAGACGAACTCCATAGATTGGACCAAGAGGTGACGAGCTTGGTTAGATTGGATCTTGATGACACGAACACCTTATATTGGACCAAGAGGAGACGAACTTCATAGAATGGCCCAAGACAGGACGAACTTGGTTACATTGGACCAAGAGGAGATGAACTAGGTTAGATTGGACCTTGAGGACACGGACTTGGTAAGATTGGACCTTGAGGAGACGAACTCCTTAGATTAGACCAAGAGGAGACGAACTTGGTTAGATTGGACCTTGAGGAGACGAACTCCCTTGATTGGACCAAGAGAAAACGAACTCCTTAGATTGGACCAAGAGGAGACGAACTTGTCTAGATGGGACCAAGAGGAGACGAACTTGGTTAGATTGGACCTTGAGGAGACGAACTTGGTTAGATTGGACCTTGCGGAGAGGAACTCCTCATATTGGACAAAGAGGAGACGAACTTTGTTAGATTGGACCAAGTGGAGACGAACTTGGTTAGATTAGAGCTTGAGGAGACGAACTCTTTAGATTGGACAAAAAGGAGACTAACTTGGTTAGATTGGACCTTGAGGACACGAACTCCTTACATTGGACCTAGAGGGGATGAACTTGGTTATATTGGACCTTGAGGAGACGAACTCCCTACATTGGAGAAAGAGAAGACGAACTCTATAGATTGGAACAAAAGGGGACGAACTCCATAGATTGGACAAAAATGAGACGAACTTGGTTAGATAGAAACAAGAGAAGACGAACTTGGCTAGATAGAACCATGAGGAGACGAAGTTGTTTAGATTGGACCTTGAGGAGACGAACTCCCTTGATTGGACCAAGAGAAGACGAACTCTATAGATTGGAACAAAAGGGGACGAACTCCATAGATTGGACAAAAAGGAGACAAACTTGGTTAGATAGAAACAAGAGAAGACGAACTTGGCTAGATAGGACCATGAGGAGACGAAGTTGGTTAGATTGGACCTTGAGGAGACGAACTCCCTTGATTGGACCAAGAGAAGACGAACTCCATAGATTGGACCAACAGGGGACGAACTTGGTTAGATTGGACCTTGATGACACGAACACCTTATATCGGACCAAGTGGAGACGAACTTGGTTAGATTGGACCTTGAGGAGACGAACTCCTTAGATAAAACCAAGATGAGACGAACTTGGTTAGATTGGACCTTCAGGAGACGAACTCCCTAGATTGGACCAAGAGAAGACGAACTCCATAGATTGGACCAACGGGGGACGAACTTGGTTATATTGGACCTTGATGACACGAACACCTTATATTGGACCAAGATGAGTCGACCTCCATTGATTGGTCCAAGTGGAGACGAACTTGGTTATATTCAACCAAGAGGAGACGAACTTGGTTAGATTGGACCTTGAGGAGACGAACTCCTTAGATAAAACCCCGATGAGACGAACTTGGTGAGATTGGACATTGCGGAGACGAACTCTTTAGATTGGACCAAGAGGAGACGAACTTGGTTAAATTGGATCTTGAGGAGACGAACTCCCTTGATTGGACCAAGAGGAGATGAACTTGGTTAGGTTGGACCAAGAGGAGGCGAACTTGGTTAGATTGGAGCTTGAGGAGATGAACTCTTTAGATTGGACGAAGAGGAGACGAACTTGGTTACATCGGACCTTGTGGTGACGAACTCCTTAGATTGGACCAAGAGGAGATGAACTCCATAAATTGGACCAAGAGGAGACGAACTTGTCTAGATTAGACCAAGAGCAGACGAACTCCTTAGATAAAACCAGGAGGTGACGAACTTGGTTAGATTGGACCTTGAGGAGACGAATTCCTAGATTGGACCAAGAGAAGACGAACTCTATAGATTGGACCAAAAGGGGACGAACTCCATAGATTGGACAAAAAGGAAACGAACTTGGTTAGATAGAAACCAGAGAAGACGAACTTGGCTAGATAGGACCATGAGGAGACGAAGTTGGTTAGATTGGACCTTGAGGAGACGAACTCCCTTGATTGGACCAAGAGAAGACGAACTCCATAGATTGGACCAAGAGGGGACGAACTTGGTTATATTCGACCTTGATGACACTAACACGTTATATTGGACCAATAGGAGTCGACCTCCATTGATTGGCCCAAGTGGAGACGAACTTGGTTAGATTCAGCCAAGAGGAGACGAACTTGGTTAGATTGGATCTTGAGGACACGAACTCCTTAGATTGGACCAAGAGGAGACGAACTTGGTTAGATTGGACCTTGAGGAGACGAACTCCTTAGATTGGACCAAGAGGAGACGAACTTGGTTAGATTGGACCTTGAGGAGACGAACTCCCTACATTGGACAAAGAGAAGACGAACTCCATAGATTGGACCAAAAGGTGACGAGCTTGGTTAGATTTGATCTTGATGACACGAACACCTTATATTGGACCAAGAGGAGACGAACTTCATAGAATGGCCCAAGACGGGACGAACTTGGTTACATTGGACCAAGAGGAGATGAACTAGGTTAGATTGGACCTTGAGGACACGAACATGGTAAGATTGGACCTTGAGGAGACGAACTCCTTAGATTAGACCAATGAGACGAACTTTTTTAGATTGGCCCTGAGGAGACGAAACGCCCTTGATTGGACCCAAGAGAAGACGAACTCCTTAGATTGGACCAAGAGGAGACGGACTTGTCTAGATGGGACCAGAGAGACGGACTTGGTTTAGATTGGACCTTGAGGATACGAACTTGGTTAGATTGGAACCTGCGGAGAGGACTCCTCCTATTGTACAGAAGAAGGAGAGGAAAAAAAAAAAAAAAAAAAAAAAAACTTTGTTAAGGATTGGACCAAGGGGAGACGAACTTGGGTTAGATTAGAGCTTGAGGAGACGAACTCTTTAGATTGGACAAAAAGGAGACTAACTTGGTTAGATTGGACCTTGAGGACACGAACTCCTTACATTGGACCAAGAGGAGACGAAGTTGGTTACATTGGACCTTGAGGAGACGAACTCCGTAGATTGGACCAATAGGGGACGAACTTGGTTATATTGGACCTTGAGGAGACGAACTCCCTACATTGGACAAAGAGAAGACGAACTCTATAGATTGGAACAAAAGGGGACGAACTCCATAGATTGGACAAAAAGGAAACGAACTTGGTTAGATAGAAACAAGAGAAGACGAACTTGGCTAGATAGGACCATGAGGAGACGAAGTTGGTTAGATTGGACCTTGAGGAGACGAACTCCTTAGATTGGACCATGAGGGGACGAACTCCATAGATTGGACCAATAGGAGACGAACTCGATTTGATTGTGCGAAGAGGAGACGAACTTGGTTAGATTGGACCTTGAGAACCAACTCCTTAGATAAAACCCAATGAGACGAACTTGTTTGATTGGACCTTGAGGAGACTACCCCTAGATTGGACCAGAGAACCTAACTCCATAGATGGACCAAGAGGGGACGAACTTGGTTTCTTGACCCTTGATGATAACGAACACCATTAATTGGACCATAGGTGTCCGCACTCCTTAGATTGGACGAAGAGGAGATGAACTTTGTTAGATTGGACCAAGAGGAGACGAACTTGGTTAGATTGGAGCTCGAGGAGACGAACTCCTTTGATTAAACCCCGATGAGACGAACTTGGTTAGATTGGACATTGCGGAGACGAACTCTTTAGATTGGACCAAGAGGAGACGAACTTGGTTAGATTGGATCTTGAGGAGACGAACTCCCTAGATTGGACCAAGAGGAGATGAACTTGGTTAGGTTTGAACAAGAGGAGGCGAACTTGGTTAGATTGGAGCTTGAAGAGACGAACTCTTTAGATTGGACCAAGAGGAGACGAACTTGGTTACATTGGACCTTGTGGTGACAAACTCCTTAGATTGGACCAAGAGGAGATGAACTCCATAAATTGGACCAATAGGAGACGAACTTGTGTAGATAAGACCAAGAGCAGACGAACTCCTTAGATAAAACCAGGAGGTGACGAACTTGGTTAGATTGGACCTTGAGGAGACGAACTCCCTAGATTGCACCAAGAGAAGACAAACTCCATAGATTGGACCAAGAGGGGACGAACTTGGTTATATTAGACCTTGATGACACGAACACGTTATGTTGGACCAAGAGGAGTCGACCTCGATTGATTGGCCCAAGAGGAGACGAACTTGGTTAGATTCAGCCAAGAGGAGACGAACTTGGTTAGATTGGATCTTGAGGACACGAACTCCTTAGATTGGACCAAGAGGAGACGAACTTGGTTAGATTGGACCTTGAGGAGTCGAACTCCCTTTAGACTATTGGACGAAAGGAATACGCCCTTGGTTATATTGGACCTTGAGGAGACGAACTCCCTACATTGGACAAAGAGAAGACGAACTCCAAAGATTGGACCAAGAGGGGACGAACTTGGTTAGATTGGATCTTGATGACACGAACACCTTATATTGGACCAAGAGGAGACGAACTCCATAGATTGACCCAAGACGAGACGAACTTGGTTACATTGGACCAAGAGGAGACGAACTTGGTTAGATTGCACCCTGAGGACACGAACTTGGTAAGATTGGACCTTGAGGAGACGAACTCCTTAGATTAGACCAAGAGGAGACGAACTTGGTTAGATTTGACCTTGAGGAGAGGAACTCCCTTGATTGGACCAAGAGAAGAAGAACTCCTTAGATTCGACCAAGAGGAGACGAACTTGTCTAGATAGGACCAAGAGGAGACGAACTTGGTTACATTGGACCTTGAGGAGACGAACTCCCTATATTGGACCAAGAGGGGACGAACTTGGTTATATTGGACCTTGAGGAGACGAACTCCCTACATTGGACAAAGAGAAGACGAACCTCTATAGATTGTAACAAAGGGGAACAACTCCATAGATTTACAAACGGAGACGAACTGGTTAAGAGAAACAAGAAAGTACGAACTTGGCTTGATAGGAACCATGAGGATACCGAAGTGGTTAGATTGGACTTAGTGAGACGACTCCCATTAATTGGCCCAAGAATTGACGAACTTGGTTTAATTGAACCTTTATGCACAACACCTATATTGCCAAGAGATATGACTTGGTTAGATTGAACCTTGAGGAGATGAACTCTTAGATAAACAAGATGGAGCCGAACTTGGTTAATTTTACTTGAGAACGAACTCCCGAGATTGGACCAAATGAGAAGACGAACTCCAAGATTTGGACCACGAGGGAACAAACTTGGTTATATTTGACTTTATGACACGAACACCCTTATCATTTGGACCAAGAGGTGTCCGACCTCTACATTGATTTTCCACTTGATTACGAACTTGGTTAGATTGGACCAAGAGGAGACGAACTTGGTTAGATTGGACCTTGCGGAGACGAACTCCTTTGATTGGACAAAAAGGAGACGAACTTGGTTAGATTGGACATTGCGGAGACGAACTCTTTAGATTGGACCAAGACGAGAGGAACTTGGTTAGATTGGATCTTGAGGAGACGAACTCCCTAGATTGGACCAAGAGGAGATGAACTTGGTTAGGTTGGACCAAGAGGAGGCGAACTTGGTTACATTGGAGCTTGAGGAGACGAACTCTTTGGATTGGACCAAGAGGAGAGGAACTTGGTTAGATTGGATCTTGAGGAGACGAACTCCCTAGATTGGACCAAGAGGAGAACTTGGTTAGGTTGGACCAAGAGGAGGCGAACTTGGTTAGATTGGAGCTTGAGGAGACGAACTCTTTAGATTGGACGAAGAGGAGACGAACTTGGTTACATCGGACCTTGTGGTGACGAACTCCTTAGATTGGACCAAGAGGAGATGAACTCCATAAATTGGACCAAGAGGAGACGAACTTGTCTAGATAAGACCAAGAGCAGACGAACTCCTTAGATAAAACCAGGAGGTGACGAACTTGGTTAGATTGGACCTTGAGGAGACGAACTCCCTAGATTGGACCAAGAGGAGACGAACTCTATAGATTGGACCCAAAGGGGCGAACTCCCATAATTGGACCAAAAAGGGAGCGAACTTGGTTAGATTAGAAACAAGAGAAACGAAACTTGTCTCGATAGGACCAAGAGGATACTGACTTGTAGATTGGGACCTTGTATACGAACTCCCTAATTGGACCAAGAGAAGACGAACTTCCATAGATTGACCAAGAGGGGACAACTTGGTTATATGGACCTTGAATATGACCACGAAACACCGTTATATTGGACCCCGAGGTGTCGACCTCCATTGATTGGTCCAAGCGGAGATGAACTTGGTTAGATTCAACCAAGAGGAGACGAACTTGGTTAGATTGGACCTTGAGGAGAGGAACTCCCTTGATTGGACCAAGAGAAGACGAACTCCATAGATTGGACCAAGAGGGGACGAACTTGGTTAGATTGGATCTTGATGAAACGAACATCTTATATTGGACCAAGAGGAGACGAATTTGGTTAGATTGGACCTTGAGGAGACGAACTCCTTAGATAAAACCAAGATGAGACGAACTTGGTTAGATTGGACCTTGAGGAGACGAACTCCCTAGATTGGACCAAGAGAAGACGAACCCCATAGATTGGACCAAGAGGGGACGAACTTGGTTATATTGGACGTTGATGACACGAACACCTTATATTGGACCAAGAGGTGTCGACCTCCATTGCTTGGTCCAAGCGGAGACGAACTTGGTTAGATTCAACCAGGAGGAGACGAACTTGGTTAGATTGGACCTTGAGGAGACAAACTCCTTTGATTAAACCCCGATGAGACGAACTTGGCTAGATTGGACATTGCGGAGTCGAACTCTTTAGATTGGACCAAGAGGAGACGAACTTGGTTAGATTGGATCTTGAGGAGACTAATTCCCTAGATTGGACCAAGAGGAGATGAACTTGGTTGGTGGATAGAGGAACGAAACCCTTGGTTAGCTTGGAGCTTGAGAGACCGAAACTCTTTCGATTGGCGAAGAGGAGACTAACTTTGGTTACATCGGACCTTGTGGACGAACTCCTTAGATTGGACCAAGAGGAGATGAACTCTATAAATTGGACCAAGAGGAGACGAACTTGTCTAGATAAGACCAAGAGCAGACGAACTCCTTAGATAAAACCAGGAGGTGACGATCTTGGTTAGATTGGACCTTGAGGAGAAGAACTCCCTAGATTGGACCAAGAGAAGACGAACTCTATAGATTGGACCAAAAGGGGACGAACTCCATAGATTGGACAAAAAGGAGACGAACTTGGTTAGATAGAAACAAGAGAAGACGAACTTGGCTAGATAGAACCATGAGGAGACGAAGTTGTTTAGATTGGACCTTGAGGAGACGAACTCCCTTGATTGGACCAAGAGAAGACGAACTCCATAGATTGGACCAAGAGGGGACGAACTTGGTTATATTCGACCTTGATGACACTAACACGTTATATTGGACCAATAGGAGTCGACCTCCATTGATTGGCCCAAGTGGAGACGAACTAGGGGGGGGGGGGGGGGGGGGGGGTGGTAGATTGATCTGAGGTACACTAACTCCTTAGATTGGACCAAGAGATACGAACTTGGTTAGATTGGACCTTGAGGATACCCGAACTCCTTATATTGACCCGATGACGAACTTGGTTTAGATTTTACCATTGAGGAGACGAACTTGGTTAGATTGGACCTTGAGGAGACGAACTTGGTTAGATTGGACCTTGCGGAGAGGAACTCCTCATATTGGACAAAGAGGAGACGAACTTTGTTAGATTGTACCAAGTGGAGACGAACTTGGTTAGATTAGAGCTTGAGGAGACGAACTCTTTAGATTGGACAAAAAGGAGACTAACTTGGTTAGATTGGACCTTGAGGACACGAACTCCTTACATTGGACCAAGAGGAGACGAACTTGGTTACATTGGACCTTGAGGAGACGAACTCCGTAGATTGGACCAATAGGGGACGAACTTGGTTATATTGGACCTTGAGGAGACGAACTCCCTACATTGGACAAAGAGAAGACGAACTCTATAGATTGGAACAAAAGGGGACGAACTCCATAGATTGGACAAAAAGGAAACGAACTTGGTTAGATAGAAACAAGAGAAGACGAACTTGGATAGATAGGACCATGAGGAGACGAAGTTGGTTAGATTGGACCTTGAGGAGACGAACTCCCTTGATTGGACCAAGAGAAGACGATCTCCATATATTAGACCAAGAGGGGACGAGCTTGGTTAGATTGGACCTTGATGACACGAACACCTTATATTGGATCATGAGGAGACGAACTTGGTTAGATTGGACCTTGAGGAGACCAACTCCTTAGATAAAACCCAGATGAGACGAACTTGGTTAGATTGGACCTTGAGGAGACGAACTCCCTAGATTGGACCAAGAGAAGACGAACTCCATAGATTGGACCAAGAGGGGACGAACTTGGTTATATTGGACCTTGATGATACGAACACCTTATATTGGACCAAGAGGTGTCGACCTCCATTGATTGGTCCAAGCGGAGACGAACTTGGTTAGATTCAACCAAGAGGAGACGAACTTGGTTAGATTGGACCTTGAGGAGACGAACTCCTTTGATTAAACCCCGATGAGACGAACTTGGTTAGATTGGACATTGCGGAGACGAACTCTTTAGATTGGACCAAGAGGAGACGAACTTGGTTAGATTGGATCTTGAGGAGACTAGATTGGATTGGACCAAGAGGAGATGAACTTGGTTAGGTTTGAACAAGAGGAGGCGAACTTGGTTAGATTGGAGCTTGAAGAGACGAACTCTTTAGATTGGACCAAGAGGAGACGAACTTGGTTACATTGGACCTTGTGGTGACAAACTCCTTAGATTGGACCAAGAGAAGATGAACTCCATAAATTGGACCAATAGGAGATGAACTTGTGTAGATAAGACCAAGAGCAGACGAACTCCTTAGATAAAACCAGGAGGTGACGAACTTAGTTAGATTGGACCTTGAGGAGACGAACTTGGTTAGATTGGACCTTGCGGAGAGGAACTCCTCATATTGGACAAAGAGGAGACGAACTTTGTTAGATTGTACCAAGTGGAGACGAACTTGGTTAGATTAGAGCTTGAGGAGACGAACTCTTTAGATTGGACAAAAAGGAGACTAACTTGGTTAGATTGGACCATGAGGACATGAACTCCTTACATTGGACCCAGAGGAGACGAACTTGGTTACATTGGACCTTGAGGAGACGAACTCCCTAGATTGGACCGAGAGGGGACGAACTTGGTTATATTGGACCTTGAGGAGACGAACTCCCTACATTGGACAAAGAGAAGACGAACTCTATAGATTGGAACAAAAGGGGACGAACTCCATAGATTGGACAAAAAGGAGACGAACTTGGTTAGATAGAAACAAGAAAAGACGAACTTGGCTAGATAGGACCATGAGGAGACGAAGTTGGTTAGATTGGACCTTAAGGAGACGAACTCCCTTGATTGGACCAAGAGAAGACGAACTCCATAGATTGGACCAAGAGGGGACGAACTTGGTTAGATTGGACCTTGATGACACGAACACCTTATATTGGACCAAGAGGAGACGAACTTGGTTAGATTGGACCTTGAGGAGACGAACTCCTTAGATAAAACCAAGATGAGACGAACTTGGTTAGATTGGACCTTGAGGAAACGAACTCCCTAGATTGGACCAAGAGAAGACGAACTCCATAGATTGGACCAACGGGGGACGAACTTGGTTATATTGGACCTTGATGACACGAACACCTTATATTGGACCAAGAGGTGTCGACCTCTATTGATTGGTCCAAGTGGAGACGAACTTGGTTAGATTCAACCAAGAGGAGACGAACTTGGTTAGATTGGACCTTGAGGAGACGAACTCCTTAGATAAAACCCCGATGAGACAAACTTGGTTAGATGTGACATTGCGGAGACGAACTCTTTAGATTGGACCAAGAGGAGACGAACTTGGTTAGATTGGATCTTGAGGAGACGAACTCCCTAGATTGGACCAAGAGGAGATGAACTTGGTTAGGTTGGACCAAGAGGAGGCGAACTTGGTTACATTGGAGCTTGAGGAGACGAACTCTTTGGATTGGACCAAGAGGAGAGGAACTTGGTTAGATTGGATCTTGAGGAGACGAACTCCCTAGATTGGACCAAGAGGAGACGACTTGGCTAAATAGGACCAAGAGGAGACGAACTTGGTTAGATTGGACCAAGAGGAGGCGAACTTGGTTAGATTAGACTTTGAGGACACGAACACCTTATATTGGACCAAGAGGAGACGAACTCGGTTAGATAAGACAAACAGGAGAGGAACTTGGTCAGATTGGACAAAGTGGAGACGAACATGGTTAGATTGGACCTTAAGGAGACGAACTCCTTAGATTTGAGCAAGAGGAGACGAACTCTTTAGATTGGACCAAGATGAGACGAACTTGGTTAGATTGGACCAAGAGGAGACGAACTTGGTTAGATTGGAGCTTGAGGAGACGAACTCTTTGGTTTGGACCAAGAGGAGACGAACTTGTTTAGATTGGAGCTTGAGGAGACGAACTCCTTAGATTGGTCCTCGAGGAGACGAACTTGGTTAGAATGGACCAGGAGGAGACGAACTTAGTTTGATTGGACCCTGAGGAGACGAACTCCTTAGATTGGACCAAGAGGAGACGAACTTGGCTAAATAGGACCGAGAGGAGACGAACTTGGTTAGATAGAAACAAGAGAAGAACTCACTTGCTAATAGACCAAGATGATACAAACTTGGTTTAGGATTGGACCACGATGCGACGAACTTGTTCGATTGGACGTTGCGGCGGCAACTCCTTAGATTGGACAAGAGGAGATGAACTTGGTTAGATTGGACCAAGAGGAGACGAACTTTGGTTCTATTGAAGCTCCGATGTGACGAACTCTTTAGTTGCCCCAAGTGGGAGAACTTGGCTAGATTTGGGACCTTGAGTGAGACGAAAATCCTTAGATTGGACCCAGAGGAGACGAAACTTGGTAGATTAGAACCTTGAGGAGACGAACTCCCTAGATTGGACCAAGAGAAGACGAACTCGATAGATTGGACCAAGAGAGGACGAACTCCATGATTGGACCAAAAGAGACGAACTTGGTTAGATAGAAACAAGAGAAGATGAACTTGGTTAGATAGGACCAAAAGGAGACGAACTTGGTTAGATTGGTCCAAGAGGAGACGAACTTGGTTATAATGGACCTTGAGGAGACGAACTCCTTAGATTTGACCAAGAGGTGATGAACTTGGTTAGATTGGAGCTTGAGGAGACGAACTCTTTAGATTGGACCAAGAGGAGGCGAAGTTGGTTAGATAGGACCAAGAGGAGACGAACTTGGTTAGATTGGAGCTTGAGGACACGAACACCTTATATTGGACCAAGAGGAGACGAACTCGGTTAGATAGGACAAACAGGTGAGGAACTTGGTCAGACGAACTCCTTAGTGGAGACGAACATGGTTATATTGGACCTTAAGGAGACGAACTCCTTAGATTTGAGCAAAAGGAGACGAACTGGGTTAGATTGGACCGTGAGGAGACCAACTTGGTTAAATTGGTCCTTGAGGAGACGAACTCCTTAGATTGGACGAAAAGGAGATGAACTTGGTTAGATTGGTCCAAGAGGAGACGAACTTGGTTAGATTGGAGCTCGAGGAGACGAACTCTTTAGATTGGACCAAGAGGAGACGAACTCCCTAGATTGGACCATGAGAAGAGGAACTCCACAGATTGGACCAAGAGGGGAAGAATTCCATAGATTAGACCAAAAGGAGACTAACTTGGTTAGATAGAAACAAGAGATGTCGAACTTGGCAAGATAGGATAAGGAGGAGACGAAGTTGGTTAGATTGGACCAACGGGAGACGAACTTGGTTAGATTGGAGCTTGAGGAGACGAACTCTTTAGATTGGACAAAGAGGAGACGAACCTGGTTAGATTAGACCTTGAGGAGACGAACTCCCTAGATTGGACCAAGAGAAGACGAACTCCATAGATTGGACAAAGAGGGGACGAACTCCATAGATTGGACCAAAAGGAGACGAACTTGGTTAGATAGAAACAAGAGCAGACGAACTTGGCTAGATAGGACCAAGAGGAGACGAACTTGGTTAGATTGGACCAAGAGGAGACGAACTTGGTTTGATTGGACCTTGAGGAGACGAACTTGGTTAGATTAGACCTTAAGGAGACGAACTCCCTAGATTGGACCAAGAGAAGACCAACTCCAAAGATTGGACCAAGAGGGGACGAACTCCATAGATTCGACCAAAAGGAGACGAACTTGGTTAGATAAAAACAAGAGAAAACGAACTTGGCCAGATAGGACCAAGAGGAGACTAACTTGGTTAGATTGCTCTAAGAACAGAAAAACTTGATTAGATTGGACCTTGAGGAGACGAACTCCCTAAGTTGGACGAAGAGGAGACGAACTTTGCTAAATAGGACGAAGAGGAGACGAACTTGGTTAGATTGGACCAAGAAGAGGCGAACTCGGTCAGATTAGACCTTGAGGACGCGAACACCTTTTATTGGACCAAGAGGAGACGAACTCTATAGATTGGCCCAAGAGGAGACGAACACGGTTAGATAGGACAAAAAGGGAGGAACTTGGTCAGATTGGACCAAGTGGAGACGAACATGGTTAGATTGGACCATAAGGAGACGAACTCCTTATATTTGACCAAGAGGAGACGAACTTGATTAGATTGGACCTTGCGCAGACGAACTCTTTAGATTGGACGAAGAGGTGACGAACTTGGTTAGATTGGACCAAGAGTAGACGTACTTGGTTAGATTGGAGCTTGAGGAGACGAACTCTTTAGATTGGACCAAGAGGAGACGAACCTGGTTAGATTGGACCTTGTGGAGACGAACTCTTTAGATTAGACCGAGAGGAGACGAACAAGGTTAGATTGGACCAAGAGGAGACGAACTTGGTTAGATTGGACCTTGAGGACCCGAACTCCTTATATTGGACGAAGAGGAGACGAACTTGGTTAGATTGGACCTTGCAGAGATGGACTCTTTAGATTGGACCGAGAGGAGACGAACTTGGTTAGATTGGACTAAGAGGAGACGAACTTGGTTAGATTGGACCTTGAGGAGACGAACTCCTTAGATTGGACAAAGAGGAGATGAACTTTCTTAGATTGGACCAAGAGGAGACGAACTTGGTTAGATTGGAGCTCGAGGAGACGAACTCCTTTGATTAAACCCCGATGAGACGAACTTGGCTAGATTGGACATTGCGGAGTCGAACTCTTTAGATTGGACCAAGAGGAGACGAACTTGGTTAGATTGGATCTTGAGGAGACTAATTCCCTAGATTGGACCAAGAGGAGATGAACTTGGTTAGGTTGGAATAAGAGGAGACGAACTTGGTTAGATTGGAGCTTGAGGAGACGAACTCTTTAGATTGGACGAAGAGGAGACGAACTTGGTTACATCGGACCTTGTAGTGACGAACTCCTTAGATTGGACCAAGAGGAGATGAACTCTATAAATTGGACCAAGAGGAGACGAACTTGTCTAGATAAGACCAAGAGCAGACGAACTCCTTAGATAAAACCAGGAGGTGACGATCTTGGTTAGATTGGACCTTGAGGAGAAGAACTCCCTAGATTGGACCAAGAGAAGACGAACTCTATAGATTGGACCAAAAGGGGACGAACTCCATAGATTGGACAAAAAGGAAACGAACTTGGTTAGATAGAAACAAGAGAAGACGAACTTGGCTAGATAGGACCATGAGGAGACGAAGTTGGTTAGATTGGACCCTGAGGAGACGAACTCCCTTGATTGGACCAAGCGAAAACGAACTCCATAGATTGGACCAAGAGGGGACGAACTTGGTTATATTCGACCTTGATGACACTAACACGTTATATTGGACCAATAGGAGTCGACCTCCATTGATCGGCCCAAGTGGAGACGAACTTGGTTAGATTGGATCTTGAGGACACTAACTCCTTAGATTGGACCAAGAGGAGACGAACTTGGTTAGATTGGACCTTGAGGAGACGAACTCCTTAGATTGGACCAAGAGGAGACGAACTTAGATTGGACCTTGAGGAGACGAACTTGGTTAGATTGGACCTTGCGGAGAGGAACTCCTCATATTGGACAAAGAGGAGACGAACTTTGTTAGATTGTACCAAGTGGAGACGAACTTGGTTAGATTAGAGCTTGAGGAGACGAACTCTTTAGATTGGACAAAAAGGAGACTAACTTGGTTAGATTGGACCATGAGGACATGAACTCCTTACATTGGACCCAGAGGAGACGAACTTGGTTACATTGGACCTTGAGGAGACGAACTCCCTAGATTGGACCGAGAGGGGACGAACTTGGTTATATTGGACCTTGAGGAGACGAACTCCCTACATTGGACAAAGATAAGACGAACTCTATAGATTGGAACAAAAGGGGACGAACTCCATAGATTGGACAAAAAGGAGACGAACTTGGTTAGATAGAAACAAGGAAAAGACGAACTTGGCTAGATAGGACCATGAGGAGACGAAGTTGGTTAGATTGGACCTTAAGAGACGAACTCCCTAGGACCAAGAGAAGACGAACTCCATAGATTGGACCAAGAGGGGACGAACTTGGTTAGATTGGACCTTGATGACACGAACACCTTATATTGGACCAAGAGGAGACGAACTTGGTTAGATTGGACCTTGAGGAGACGAACTCCTTAGATAAAACCAAGATGAGACGAACTTGGTTAGATTGGACCTTGAGGAAACGAACTCCCTAGATTGGACCAAGAGAAGACGAACTCCATAGATTGGACCAAGAGGGGAGGAACTTGGTTATATTGGACCTTGATGACACGAACACCTTATATTGGACCAAGAGGTGTCGACCTCCATTGATTGGTCCAAGTGGAGACGAACTTGGTTAGATTCAACCAAGAGGAGACGAACTTGGTTAGATTGGACCTTGAGGAGACGAACTCCTTAGATAAAACCCCGATGAGACAAACTTGGTTAGATTGGACATTGCGGACGAACTCTTGATTGGACCAAGAGGAGACGAACTCCGAACTCCCTAGATTGGACCAAGAGGAGAACTTGGTTAGGTTGGACCAAGAGGAGGCGAACTTGGTTAGGAGCTTGAGGAGACGAACTCTTTGGATTGGACCAAGAGGAGAGGAACTTGGTTAGATTGGATCTTGAGGAGACGAACTCCCTAGATTGGACCAAGAGGAGACGACTTGGCTAAATAGGACCAAGAGGAGACGAACTTGGTTAGATTGGACCAAGAGGAGGCGAACTTGGTTAGATTAGACTTTGAGGACACGAACACCTTATATTGGACCAAGAGGAGACGAACTCGGTTAGATAGGACAAACAGGAGAGGAACTTGGTCAGATTGGACAAAGTGGAGACGAACATGGTTAGATTGGACCTTAAGGAGACGAACTCCTTAGATTTGAGCAAGAGGAGACGAACTCTTTAGATTGGACCAAGATGAGACGAACTTGGTTAGATTGGACCAAGAGGAGACGAACTTGGTTAGATTGGAGCTTGAGGAGACGAACTCTTTGGTTTGGACCAAGAGGAGACGAACTTGGTTAGATTGGAGCTTGAGGAGAGGAACTCTTTAGATTGGACCAGGAGGAGACGAACTTGGATAGATTGGACGTTGATGAGACGAACTCCCTAGATTGGACCAAGAGAAGACGAACTCCATAGATTGGACCAAGAGGGGACGAACTTCAAAGATTGGACCAAAAGGAGACGAACTTGGTTAGATAGAAACAAGAGAAGACGAACTTGGCTAGATAGGACCAAGATGATACAAACTTGGTTAGATTGGACCAAGATGAGACGAACTTGGTTAGATTGGACGTTGCGGAGGCGAACTCCTTAGATTGGACAAAGAGGAGATGAACTTGGTTAGATTGGACCAAGAGGAGACGAACTTGGTTAGATTGAAGCTCGAGGTGACGAACTCTTTAGATTGCACCAAGTGGAGACGAACTTGGATAGATTGGACCTTGAGGAGACGAACTCCTTAGATTGGACCAAGAGGAGACGAACTTGGTTAGATTAGACCTTGAGGAGACGAACTCCCTAGATTGGACCAAGAGAAGACGAACTCGATAGATTGGACCAAGAGAGGACGAACTCCATAGATTGGACCAAAAGGAGACGAACTTGGTTAGATAGAAACAAGAGAAGATGAACTTGGTTAGATAGGACCAAAAGGAGACGAACTTGGTTAGATTGGTCCAAGAGGAGACGAACTTGGTTATAATGGACCTTGAGGAGACGAACTCCTTAGATTTGACCAAGAGGTGATGAACTTGGTTAGATTGGAGCTTGAGGAGACGAACTCTTTAGATTGGACCAAGAGGAGGCGAAGTTGGTTAGATAGGACCAAGAGGAGACGAACTTGGTTAGATTGGAGCTTGAGGACACGAACACCTTATATTGGACCAAGAGGAGACGAACTCGGTTAGATAGGACAAACAGGTGAGGAACTTGGTCAGACGAACTCCTTAGTGGAGACGAACATGGTTATATTGGACCTTAAGGAGACGAACTCCTTAGATTTGAGCAAAAGGAGACGAACTGGGTTAGATTGGACCGTGAGGAGACCAACTTGGTTAAATTGGTCCTTGAGGAGACGAACTCCTTAGATTGGACGAAAAGGAGATGAACTTGGTTAGATTGGTCCAAGAGGAGACGAACTTGGTTAGATTGGAGCTCGAGGAGACGAACTCTTTAGATTGGACCAAGAGGAGACGAACTCCCTAGATTGGACCATGAGAAGAGGAACTCCACAGATTGGACCAAGAGGGGAAGAATTCCATAGATTAGACCAAAAGGAGACTAACTTGGTTAGATAGAAACAAGAGATGTCGAACTTGGCAAGATAGGATAAGGAGGAGACGAAGTTGGTTAGATTGGACCAACGGGAGACGAACTTGGTTAGATTGGAGCTTGAGGAGACGAACTCTTTAGATTGGACAAAGAGGAGACGAACCTGGTTAGATTAGACCTTGAGGAGACGAACTCCCTAGATTGGACCAAGAGAAGACGAACTCCATAGATTGGACAAAGAGGGGACGAACTCCATAGATTGGACCAAAAGGAGACGAACTTGGTTAGATAGAAACAAGAGCAGACGAACTTGGCTAGATAGGACCAAGAGGAGACGAACTTGGTTAGATTGGACCTTGAGGAGACGAACTCCTTAGATTGGACCAAGAGGAGACGAACTTGGTTAGATTGGACCTTGAGGAGACGAACTCCCTACATTGGACAAAGAGAAGACGAAGTCCATAGATTGGACCAAGAGGGGACGAACTTGGTTAGATTGGATCTTGATGACACGAACACCTTATATTGGACCAAGAGGAGACGAACTCCATAGATTGGCCCAAGACGAGACGAACTTGGTTACATTGGACCAAGAGGAGACGAACTTGGTTAGATTGGACCTTGAGGACACGAACTTGGTAAGATTGGACCTTGAGGAGACGAACTCCTTAGATTAGACCAAGAGGAGACGAACTTGGTAAAATTTGACCTTGAGGAGATGAACTCCCTTGATTGGACCAAGAGAAGAAGAACTCCTTAGATTCGACCAAGAGGAGACGAACTTGTCTAGATGGGACCAAGATGAGACGAAGTTGGTTAGATTGGACCTTGAGGAGACGAACTCCCTAGATTGGACCATCAGAAGACGAACTCCATAGATTGGACCAAGAGGGGACGAACTTGGTTATATTGGACCTTGATGACACGAACACCTTATATTGGACCAAGTGGAGACGAACTTGGTTACATTCAACCAAGAGGAGACGAACTTGGTTAGATTGGACCTTGTGGAGACGAACTCCTTAGATTAAACCCCGATGAGACGAACTTGGTTATATTGGATATTGCGGAGACGAACTCTTTAGATTGGACCAAGAGGAGATGAACTCCCTAGATTGGACCAAGAGGAGATGAACTTGGTTAGGTAGGAACAAGAGGAGTCGAACTTGGTTAGATTGGAGCTTGAGGAGACGAACTCTTTAGATTGGACCAAGAGGAGACGAACTTGGTTACATTGGACCTTGTGGTGACGAACTCCTTAGATTGGACCAAGAGGAGATGAACTCCATAAATTGGACCAATAGGAGATGAACTTGTCTAGATAAGACCAAGAGCAGACGAACTCCTTAGGTAAAACCAGGAGGTGACGAACTTGGTTAGATTGGACCTTGAGGAGACGAACTCCCTAGATTGGACCAAGAGAAGACGAACTCTATAGATTGGACCAAAAGGGGACGAACTCCATAGATTGGACAAAAAGAAGACGAACTTGGTTAGATAGAAACAAGAGAAGACGAACTTGGCTAGATAGGACCAAGAGGAGACGAACTCCCTAGATTGGACCAAGAGAAGACGAACTCCATAGATTGGACCAAGAGGGGACGAACTTGGTTATATTGGACCTTGATGACACGAACACCTTATATTGGACCAAGAGGTGTCGACCTCCATTGATTGGTCCAAGCGGAGACTAACTTGGTTAGATTCAACCAAGAGGAGACGAACTTGGTTAGATTGGACCTTGAGCAGATGAACTCCCTACATTGGACAAAGAGAAGGCGAAGTCCATAGATTGGACCAAGAGGGGACGAACTTGGTTAGATTGGACCTTGATGACACAAACACCTTATATTGAACCAAGAGGAGACGAACTCCATAAATTGGCCCAAGACGAGACGAACTTGGTTACATTGGCCCAAGAGGAGAAGAACTTGGTTAGATTGGACCTTGAGGACACGAACTTGGTTAGATTGGACCTTGAGGAGACGAACTCCTTAGATAAAAACTAACAGGAGACGAACTTGGTTAGATTGGACCTTGAGAAGACGAATTCCCTAGATTGGACCAAGTGAAGACGAACTCCATAGATTGGACCTAGAGGGGACAAACACCATAGATTGGACCAAAAGGAGACGAACTTGGTTAGCTTGGACCAAGAGGAGACGAACTTGGTTAGATTGGACCTTGAGGACACAAACTCCTTAGATTAGACCAAGAGGAGACGAACTTGGTTAGATTGGACCTTGAGGAGATGAACTCCTTAGATTGGACCAAGACAAGAAGAACTCCTTAGATTCGACCAAGAGGAGACGAACTTGTCTAGATAGGACCAAGAGGAGACAAACTTGGTTACATTGGACCTTGAGGAGACGAACTCCCTATATTGGACCAAGAGGGGACGAACTTGGTTATATTGGACCTTGAGGAGACGAACTCCCTACATTGGACAAAGAGAAGACGAACTCTATAGATTGGAACAAAAGGGGACGAACTCCATAGATTGGACAAAAAGGAGACGAACTTGGTTAGATAGAAACAGGAGAAGTCGAACTTGGCTGGATAGGACCATGAGGAGACGAAGTTGGTTAGATTGGACCTTGAGGAGACGAAATCCCTAGATTGGACCAAGAGAAGACGAACTCCATAGATTGGACCAAGAGGGGATGAACTTGGTTATATTCGACCTTGATGACACGAACACCTTATATTGGACCAAGAGGAGACGAACTTGGTTAGATTTGATCTTGAGGACATGAACTCCGTAGATTTGACCAAGAGGAGATGAACTTGGTTAGATTGGACCTTGAGGAGACGAACTCCTTTGATTCGACCAAGAGGAGTCGAACTTAGTTAGATTGGACCTTGAGGAGACGAACTCCCTCCATTGGACAAAGAGAAGACGAACTCCATAGATTGGACCAAGAGGGGACGAGCTTGGTTAGATTGGATCTTGATGACACGAACACCTTATATCGGACCAAGAGGAGACGAACTTCATAGATTGGCCCAAGACGGGACGAACTTGGTTACATTGGACCAAGAGGAGACGAACTTGGTTAGATTGGAACTTGAGAACACGAACTTGGTAAGATTGGACCTTGAGGAGACGAACTCCTTAGATTAGACCAAAAGGAGACGAACTTGGTTAGATCGGACCTTGAGGAGACGAACTCCCTTGATTGGACCAAGAGAAGACGAACTCCTTAGATTGGACTAAGAGGAGACGAACTTGTCTAGATGTGACGAAGAGGAGACGAACTTGGTTAGATTGCACCTTGAGTAGACGAACTTGGTTAGATTGGACCTTGCGGAGAGGAACTCCTCATATTGGACAAAGAGGAGACGAACTTTGTTAGATTGGGCCAGGTGGAGACGAACTTGGTTAGATTAGAGCTTGAGGAGACGAACTCTTTAGATTGGACCAAGAGGAGACTAACTTGGTTAGATTGGACCATGAGGACACGAACTCCTTACATAGGACCAAGAGGATACAAACTTGGTTAGATTTGACCTTGAGGAGACGAACTTGGTTAGATTGGACCTTGCGGAGACGAACTCCTTAGATTGGACAAAGAGGAGTTGAACTTGGTTAGGTTGGACCAAGAGGAAATTGGTTAGATTGAACCTTGAGGATAAGAACTCCTTAGATTGGACCAAGAGGAGACAAACTTAGTTAGATTGGACCTTGAGGGGACGAACTCCTAACATTGGACAAAGACGAGGCGAACTTCGTTAGATTGGACCAAGAGGAGACGAAATTGGTTAGATTGGACCTTGAGGAGAAGAACTCCTTAGATAAAACCCCGATGAGACGAACTTGGTTAGATTGGACATTGCGGAGACGAACTCTTTAGATTGGACCAAGAGGAGACGAACTTGGTTAGATTGGATCTTGAGGAGACGAACTCCCTAGATTGGACCAAGAGGAGAACTTGGTTAGGTTGGACCAAGAGGAGGCGAACTTGGTTAGATTGGAGCTTGAGGAGACGAACTCTTTAGATTGGACAAAGAGGAGACGAACTTGGTTACATTGGACCTTGTGGTGACGAACTCCTTAGATTGGACCAAGAGGAGATGAACTCCATAAATTGGACCAAGAGGAGACGAACTTGTCTAGATAAGACCAAGGGCAGACGAACTCCTTAGATAAAACCAGGAGGTGACGAACTTGGTTAGATTGGACCTTGTGGAGACGAACTCCCTAGATTGGACCAAGAGAAGACGAACTCTATAGATTGGACCAAAAGGGGACGAACTGCATAGATTGGACAAAAAGGAGACGAACTTGGTTAGATTGAAACAAGAGAAGACGAACTTGGCTAGCTAGGTTCATGAGGAGACGAAGTTGGTTTTGGACCTTGAGGAGACGAACTCCCAAGATTGGACCAAGAGAAGACGAACTCCATAGATTGAACCAAGAGGGGACGAACTTGGTTATATTGGACCTAGATGACACGAACACCTTATATTGGACCAAGAGGAGTCGACCTCCATTGGTTGGCCCAAGTGGAGACGAACTTGGTTAGATTCAACCAAGAGGAGGCGAACTTGGTTAGATTGGATCTTGAGGACACGAACTCCTTAGATTGGACCAAGAGGAGACGAACTTGGCTAGATAGGACCAAGAGGAGACGAAGTTGGTTAGATTGGACGAAGACGAGACGAACTTCGTTAGATTGGAGCTTCAGGAGACGAACTCTTTAGACTTGACCAAGAGAAGTCGAACTCCATAGATTGGACCAAGAGGGAACGAACTTGGTTAGATTGACGAACACCTTATATTAGACCACGAGGAGACGAACTTGGTTAGATTGGACCTTGCGGAGAGGAACTCTTTGGACTGGACCAAGAGGAGACGAACTTGGTTAGATGGACCTTGCAGAGACGAACTCCTTAGATTGGACAAAGAGGAGACGAACCTGGTTAGATTGGACCAAGAGGAGACGAACTTGGTTAGATTGGAGCTTGAGGAGACGAACTCTTTAGATTGGACCAAGAGGAGACTAACTTGGTTAGATTGGACCAACGAACTCCTTAGATTGGACCAAGAGGAGACGAACTTGGTTAGATTGGAGCTTGAGGAGAGGAACTCTTTAGATTGAACCAAGAGGAGACGAACTTGGTTAGATTGGACGTTGAGGACACGAACTCCTTAGATTGGACCAAGAGTAGACGAACTAGGTTAGATTGGACCTTGAGGAGACGAACTCCAAAGATTGGACCAAGGGGAGGCGAACTTAGTTAAATTGGACCAAGAGGAGACGAACTTGGTTATATTGGACCTTGTTGGGACGAACACCTTAGATAAAATCCCGAGGAGGCGAACTTGGTTAGATTGGCCATTGCGGAGAGGAACTCTTTAGACTAGACCAAGAGGAGACGAACTTGGTTAGATTGGAGCTTGAGGAGACGAACTCTTTAGATTGGACCAAGAGGAGATGAACTCCAAAGATTGGACCAAGAGGAGACGAACTTGTCTAGAAAGGATCTAGAGCAGACGAACTCCTTAGATAAAACGAAGATGACACGAACTTGGTTAGATTGGACCTTGAGGAGACGAACTCCCTAGATTGGACCAAGAGAAGACGAACTCCATAGATTGGACCAAGAGGGGACGAACTTGGTTATATTGGACCTTGATGACACGAACACCTTATATTGGACCAAGAGGAGACGACCTCCATTGATTGGCCCAAGTGGCGACAACTTGTTGATTTCAACCATAGGAGAGGAACTTGGTTAGATTGGATCTTGAGGAGACGAACTCCCTAGATTGGACCAAGAGGAGACGACTTGGCTAAATAGGACCAAGAGGAGACGAACTTGGTTAGATTGGACCAAGAGGAGACGAACTTGGTTATATTGGACCTTGAGAAGATGAACTCCTTAGATTGGACCAAGATAAGATAACCTCCATAGATGGGACCAAGAGGGACGAACGGGCTTATATTGGACTTTATGACACTAACACCTGTATATTGGACCGAGAGGAGTCGACCTCCATTGATTGGCCCCCCAAGTGGAGACTAATTGTTTAGATTCAACCAAGAGGAGACGAAGTCACTTAGATTAAACAAAGAGAAGACGACCTCCTTAGATTGGAGCGAGAGGGGATGAACTCACTTAGATTGGACAAACAGGAGACGAATTCCTTAGATTGGACCAAGAGGAGACGAACTCCTTAGATTGGACCAAGAGAGACGAACTTGGTTTAGTTGGACCTTGAGCAGATAACTCCCTACATTGGAACAAAAGAAGGCGAAGTCCATAATTTCGCCCAGAGGGGAGAACTTGGTTAGATTGACCTTGATACACACACACCTTATATTGGACCAAGGATAGCACTCCATAATTGGCCCAAGAATGAGACGACTTGGTTATATTGGCCCCAGAGGAGAAAACTTGGTTAGATTGGACCCTTGAGGACACAACTTGTAGATTGGACCTGAGGAGACGAACTCCTTAGATAAAAAACATACAGAGAGACTACACTTGGTAGATTGGACCTTTAATACGAATTCCCTAGATTGGCCAAGTGAAGACGAACTCCATAGATTGACCTAGAGGGCAACACCATAGATTGGACCAAAAGGGACGAACCTTGTTAGCTGGACCAGAGGAACCGACTTGGTTAGATTGGACTAAGAGGAGACGAACTCCATGGATTGGACCAAGAGGAGACGAACTTGGCTAGATAGGACCAAGAGGAGACGAACTTGGTTAGATTGGACCTTGAGGAGACGAACTCCCTAGATTGGACCAAGAGAAGACGAACTCCATAGATTGGACCAAGAGGGGACGAACTCCATAGATTGGACCAAAGGGAGACGAACTTGGTTAGATAGAAACAAGAGAAGACGAACTTGGCTGGATAGGACCAAGAGGAGACGAACTTGGTTATATTGGACATTGAAGAGATGAAGTCCTTTGATAAAACCCCGAGGAGACGAATTTGGTTAGATTGGACATTGCGGAGACGAACTCTTTAGATTGGACCAAGAGGAGACAAACTTGGTTAGATTGGACCTTGAGGAGACGAACTCCTTAGATTGGACCAACAGGAGACGAACTTGGTTAGATTGGACATTGAGGAGATGAACTCCTTAGATAAAACCCTGAGGAGACGAATTTGGTTATATTGGACATTGCGGAGACGAACTCTTTAGATTGGACCAAGAGAGGAGACAAAGTTGGTTAGATTGGACCTTGAGGAGACGAACTCCTTAGATTGGACCAACAGGAGACGAACTTGGTTAGATTGGACATTGAGGAGATGAACTCCTTAGATAAAACCCCGAGGAGACGAATTTTGTTAGATTGGAATTGCGGAGACGAACTCTTTAGATTGGACAAAGAGGAGACGAACTTGGTTAGAATGGACCTTGAGGAGACGAACTCCTTAGATTGGATCAAGAGGAGACGAACTTGGTTGGGTTGGACCAAGAGGAGACGAACTTGGTTAGATTGGAGCTTGACGAGACGAACTCTTTAGATTGGACCAAGAGGAGACGAACTTGGATAGATTGAACCTTGTGGTGACGAACTCCTTAGATTGGACAAAGAGGAGACTTACTTGGTTACATTGGACCGAGAGGAGACGAACTTGATTAGATTGGAGCTTGAGGAGACGAACTTTTTAGATTGGACCAAGAGCAGACAAAGTTGGTTAGATTGGACCAAGAGGAGACGACCTTGGTTAGATTGGAGCTTGAGCAGACGAACTCTTTAGATTGGACCAAGATGAGACGAACTTGGTTAGATTGGACCAAGAGGATATGAACTTGGTTAGATTGGAGCTTGAGCAGACGAACTCTTTAGATTAGACCAAGAGGAGACTAACTTTGTTAGATTGGACCTTGAGGAGACGAACTTGGTTAGATTGGACCTTGCGGAGACGAACTCCTTAGATTGGACAAAGAGGAGTTGAACTTGGTTAGGTTGGACCTTGAGGAGACGAACTTCTTAGATTGGACCAAGAGGAGACGAACTCCATACATAAAACCAAGAGGAGACGAACTTGGTTAGATTGGACCCTGAGAACACTAACTCCCTAGACTGGACCAAGAGGAGAGGAACTCAATAGATTTGACCAAAAGGAGAGGAACTTGGTTAGATAGAAACAAGACGAACTTGGCTAGATAGGACCAAGAGGAGACGAACTTGGTTAGATTGGACCAAGTGGAGACGAACTCTTTAGATTGGACCAAGAGGAGACAAACTTGGTTAGATTGGACCTTGAGGACACGAACTCCTTAGATTGGACCAAGAGGAGACGAACTTGGTTAGATAGGATCAAGAGGAGAGGAACTTGGTTAGATTGGACAATGAGGAGATGAACTTGGTTAGATTGGAACTTGAGGAGACGAACTTGGTTAGATAGCACCAAGAGGAGATGAACTTGGTTGGATTGCACTAAGAGGAGACGAACTTGGTTTGATTGGACCTTGAGGAGACGAACTCCCTAGATTGGACCAAGAGAAGACGAATTCCATAGATTGGACCAAGAGGGGACGAACATGGTTAGATTGGACCTTGATGACACGAACACCTTATATTGGACCTTGAGGAGACGAACTCCTTAGATTGTAACAAGAGGAGACGAACTTGGTTAGGTTGGACCAAGCGGAGACGAACTTGGTTAGATTGGAGCTTGAGGAGACAAACTCTTTAGATTGGACCAAGAGGAGACGAACTTGGTTAGGTTGGACCAAGAGGAGACGAACTTGGTTGGATTGGACCTTGAGGTGACAAACTCCTTAGATAAAACCAAGAGGAGACGAACTCCCTAGATTGGACCAAGAGAAGACGAACTCCTTAGATTGGAGAAAGAGGAGACGAACTTGGTTAGAATGGACCTTGAGGAGACGAACTCCCTCGATTGGACCAAGAGAAGACGAACTCCATTGATTGGACCAAGAGGGGACGAACTTGGTTAGATTGGACCTTGATGACACGAACACCTTATATTGGACCAAGAGGGGACGAACTTGGTTAGATTGGACCTTGATGACACGAACACATTATATTGGACCAAGAGGAGACGAACTTGGTTAGATTGGACCTTGATGACACGAACACCTTATATTGGACCAAGAGGAGACAAACTTGGTTAGATTGGACCTTGAGGAGACGGACTCCTTAGATTGGACCAAGAGGAGACGAACTTGGTTAGGTTGGATCAAGAGGAGACGAACTTGGTTAGATTGGACCTTGAGGAGACGAACTCCTTACATTGGACCACGAGAAGACGGACTCCATAGATTGGACCTAGAGGGGACGAACTTGGTTAGATTGGACCTTGATGACACGAACACCTTATATTGGACCAAGAGGGGACGAACTTGGTTAGATTGGACCTTGATGACACGAACACCCTATATTGGACCAAGAGGAGACAAACTTGGTTAGATTGGACCTTGAGGACACGAACTCCTTAGATTGGATCAAGAGGAGACGAACTTGGTTAGATTTGACCAAGAGGAGACGAACTTGGTTAGATTTGACCTTGAGGAGACGAACTCCATAGATTGGACCAAGAGAAGACGAACTCCATAGATTGGACCAAGAGCGGACGAACTTGGTTAGATTGGACCTTGATGGCACAAACATCTTATATTGGACTAAGAGGAGACGAACATGGTTAGATTGGACCTTGAGGAGTCGAACTCCTTAGATTGGACCAAGAAGAAACGAACTTGGTTAGGTTGGACCAAGAGGAGACGAACTTGGTTAGATTGGAGCTTGAGGAGACAAACTCTTTAGATTGGACCAAGAGGAAACGAACTTGGTTAGATTGGACCTTGAGGTGATGAACTCCTTAGATAAAACCAAGAGGAGACGAACTTGGTTAGATTGGACCTTGAGGACACGAACTTGGTAAGATTGGACCTTGAGGAGACGAACTCCTTAGATTGGACCAAGAGACGAACTCCATAGATTGGACCAAGAGGGACGAACTTGGTTAGATTGGACCTTGATGACACGAACACCTTATATTGGACCAAGAGGGGACGAACTTGGTTAGATTGGACCTTGATGACACGAACACCTTATATTGGACCAAGAGGGGATGAACTTGGTCCAATTGGACCTTGATGACAAGAACACCTAATATTGGAGCAAGAGGAGACGAACTTGGTTAGATTGGACCTTGAGGACACGAACTCCTTAGATTGGACCAAGAGGAGACGAACTTGGTTAGATTGGACCTTGATGACAACGAATTGATGTACATCCTGCGAGCTGCCCTGCATCCATTCCTTCTCCTTGCGTATCCAATGAGGACTCGGCTGAGGCTTCTAAGGCGCTGAGTTCATTACCCGATAGTTGTGATGATACCTCCTCCACGGACTCCTCTCACGAATTATTTCAAGTGGTAAACCCTAAGCTAAATCCTGTAGTTGGTGCACTTTTGAGGAGTGGGAAAGCACTCCACAATGATGAACACCCCCCTGATGCCGTGAGTACTCCTATTGTTGCTTGTTCCCCTCCTTCTGTGGAGGTGCTGAAAAAATCCACGGCCAAGAAGAAAGGTCGCAGTGCCAAAAGGAGGTAAGTCCCTTCCTCCTAGCAACTTGTAAATATGATTTTGGGTGCTTGGAATATCAGGGGTCTATGTGATCCTGTTAAACAAGCAGAAGTCAGGTTTCTTGTACAGTCTAATAACCTTCTTTGTATTGGTATTTTGGAAACCAAGGTCAACCCCGGAAATTTTGGTGAAATCTCTTCTAACTTGATTCCGGGCTGGACTTGGATGTCAAATTATGATTATTCTGACCTTGGGTGCATATGGATCGGTTGGGATCCGCAGCATGTTTGGTTTGATCTTATAGCTTCTTCCCCGCAAGCTATGCATGGGTTCATTCGCCTTGTTGACTCGATTACGTTTTTTGCCATCTCTTTTGTATATGCTGGTCATACCTTTGTGGATAGGCGATTGCTATGGACTGATTTGGCCTCGAGAAAGAATTCTTTTCTGGACACACCGTGGGTTGTACTTGGTGACTTCAATGCCATTCGATTCCCATCCGATCGTGAAGGGGGAACTCTAGCTTGGCCACCGTCTTTTGATGAGTTCCACTCTTGCTTGTTGGAGGCTGAACTAGACGATCTCAGGTATATTGGGAGGAGATTCACTTGGGCTGCTTATGAAGGTCCCAATCGCATACAGAGGAAAATAGATAGAGTTCTTGTTAACCCCAAATGGGCTATGGATTTCAGTTACTCGGAAGCAACTTTTCTATCACCTGGTATCTCGGATCATTCACCCATGGTGGTGAGAGTTTTGCCTCCAATCCAGGTCAGAAAACCTTTTAAATTCTATAACTTCTGGATGTCAGATCCTAGGTTCTTGCCTTTGGTATCTCAGATTTGGGAGCTTGATGTTAGAGAATCACCGATGTTCCAGCTATGCACCAAACTGAAACTATTAAAAGCTAAGCTTAAAGTGTTCAACCGACAGTCCTATTCTGATATTTCTAGGCGCACCTTGCTAGCTAGACAAAGCCTGAAGTCTATTCAAGACAATCTTATGCAAGATCCGACCAACTCCCTACTTGCGCTAGAGGAGAAGACTGCTGGTAATTTATTTTATAGCCTACGCCTCCAGGAGGAACTTTTCTACAAGCAGAAATCCAGAATCCGCTGGCTTCAAGAGGGAGACCGTAACACTAAGTTCTTTCATTATTCTGTGAAGAGGAGGCAGCTCAATAACAGAATTTTATCAATCATTGATGATTCTGGCTCTCGGACTTCTTCGGCGAATCAAGTAGTTGAGGCATTTGTGAATTATTATAAACATCTTTTCGAGAGCCCTCCTCATATGTCGCCCCGTCCCTCGGCACAGAATGTTGCCGTCCATTTAAGAAGTAAGTTAAACACTTCTCAGTCAACTATTCTTACTTCTCCTTACACGGAACAAGAAGTACGTGCCACTTTATTCTCCTTGACCTCTGGGAAGGCCCCGGGACCGGACGGATTCAATGCTGATTTTTTAAAGAGATCTTGGGATGTTGTTGGTGAGTTAGTTACCTCCGCTATTTTAGAATTCCTTAACTCCGGAAACTTGCTACGCCAACTCAATACCACTATTATTGCATTAATTGCCAAGTGCTCTATTGCCTCCTCAGTAAGTGATTTCAGGCCTATTGCTTGCTGCAACACCATTTACAAATGTATCACCAAAATCTTGGCGAATCGGCTTGCTAAGGTACTCTCCTCTCTCATTGACGGATCTCAAGCGGCTTTTGTAAAAGGGAGGAAAATCTCGGATAACATCTTGCTAGCCCAAGAACTCTTTGCGGGTTTCCATCATGACACGTACTCTCCAAAGTGTGCGATCAAGGTCGACTTCAAGAAAGCTTACGATACGGTGGATTGGGCCTTCCTAGAGGCGACCCTCATTGGTTTCGGTTTCCCGATGCAATTCATTGAATTGATAATGGTATGTGTCCAAACCCCAAAATTTTCTATATCAATCAATGGTGAGTTGCATGGTTTCTTCTCAAGTTCAAGAGGACTAAGAGAAGGCGATCCCTTCTCTCCATATTTATTTACTTTGGTCATGGAAGTATTCTCTGGGCTTATATCCACTACAACTGCATGTCCTCAGTTTAACTACTATTGGCGATGTAAATCCACGAAGTTGACCCATCTCTTCTTTGCTGATGATGTCTTGCTATTTTGCCGAGCTGATATGGCTTCGGTCTCTTGCTTGAAGTCTGCACTTGACACATTCTGGGAGTGGTCGGGCCTTTTCCCAAACTCTTCTAAGAGTGAGGTATATATTTCAGGTAACTCTAGTTCTTCACAAGACATCATTGGTCTTTTGAACTTTAGGGTGAGATCCTTACCTTTTCGATATCTTGGAGTGCCCGTGGTAGCAACTAGAGAAAGCCGATTGTGTCTCTTTGGTGAACTCCATCACCAAGAGAGTTCAATCTTGGACTCAACGGTTTCTATCATTTGCTGGCCTTCTCCAATTGATTAAATCTGTCCTCCATGCAATTCAGGTCTATCGGTCCAATATTTTCATCTTACCTGTTTCGGTGCTGGATAGCATTGAGAAGATCATTAGGCAGTTCTTGTGGAAAGGCCCTTCCTTAGGCCCCGGGGGTGCAAAAGTCTCATGGCATGATTTATGCTTCCCAAAAGAAGAGGGAGGACTCGGTATAAGGCGCCTAAAACAAAGCAACAAAGCTTCCATGCTCAAACATAGTTGGGCCCTTTTCTCGGACAAAGAATCGCTCTGGTGCATTTGGATACATTCTAATTTTATCAAGAACCGGAGCTTTTGGGAGGTACGTAGACCTACGTTCTGTTCTTGGTCTTGGAAGAAGATCATTGACTTAGGGAGAGAATTCAGACATTTGTTTCACTGGCGTGTGGGGGATGGGCTTTCTATTTCGTTATGGTTCGATGCTTGGCATCCAAATGGCCCGCTCAATATGCTGTTTAGTAACCGACAAATTTATCTGTTGGGTTACCCAAGAGATGCCTCCCTTGCTGAATTACTAGATAACCGGGCTCCTAATTCGAATCTTATGGAGACATTGATTGATTGGGGGGCTGACCTCCCTACACCTACTGCTCATTCAGATCTGTTTTTGTGGAAAGGTTCAAATTCTGGAAAATTTTCGTCTTCTTCAGCTTGGGAAGCTATAAGACCGAAGAAACCTCAGGTTCATTGGTTTGAATTTATTTGGGATTCATCCATCGCCCCTGCACACCAATTCCTCCTATGGTTGATGACAAAAAGAAGACTCCCTACCCAGGTTTTTCTTCTAACTTATGGTAGAATCACTAATGCTACGTGTGCATTTTGCCATCTAAGGCCAGACTCGATTGACCATCTTTTCTTTGGATGTTCCATAACTAAACACTTAGCCCTTTTTTGGTTGCGGAATTGTCTTCTTGATTGGCAAGAGGGTGGCTAGAATACCACCCTTAATTGGGCTATTACTCATATATCCGACAATCAATTTTCCCAAAAGATTGCGAGGTTCGCTCTTGGAGCGGTGTGCCACATCATTTGGAAGTCTAGGAACAACATCTTATTCAGGAACTACGATACTTTCCTCCCGGCAATGAAGATGCGACTTTTGAAACTTGTCAAGGACTTCGCTAGAACTCAGAAGAAAGTCATTGACACTACTAGGAATAGAAGAATTCAGCATAATTGGGGCTTGGATGACTCCATTTTTTTGTAACTGACTAGTTTTTGCCCTTTTGGTTGGTACCTTCTAGTCTTTGAGATTCATGGTACTCCTCCACTTAGCTCATTTAGAGTGTAAGTGTAGGTCTGTAGTACCGGTCTCTCCCTTTCTTTCTTATCTCGTCCTTATGTACATCTTCTAGTTTCTGAGACTCACGATACTCCTTCACTTAGCTCACATGAGTGTAAGTGTAGGTTTGTAGTATCGGTTTCTCCATATCATGTACTTTTGGCTCTAAAGATCAATATACTTTTACCCTACCAAAAAAAAAAAACTCTTTAGATTGGACCAAGAGGGGATGAACTCCATAGATTGGACCAAAAGCAGACGAACTTGGTTAGATAGAACAAAGAGGAGACGAACGTGGCTAGAATGGACCAAGAGGAGAAGAACTTGGTTAGATTGGACCAAGAGGAGACGAACTTGGTTAGATTGCACCTTGAGGAGATGAACTCCATAGATTGGACCAAGAGGAGACGAACTTGGTTACATTGGACCTTGAGGAGACGAACTCCATAGATTGGACCAAGAGACGACGAACTCCATAGATTGGACCAAGAGGGGACGAACTCCATAGATTGGACCAAAAGGAGACGTACTTGGTTAGAAAGAACCAAGAGAAGACGAACGTGGCTAGAATGGACCAAGAGGAGACGAACTTGGTTAGCTTGGACCAAGAGGAGACAAACTTGGTTAGATTGGAGCTTGAGGAGACGAACACTTTAGATTGGACCAAGAGGAGATGAACATCGCTAGATTGGACCTTGAGGAGACGAACTCCTTGGATTTGACCAAGAGGAGATGAACTTGGTTAGATTGGACCAAGAGGAGACGAACTTGGTTAGATTCGACCAATAGGAGACGAACTTCGTTAGATTGGAGCTTGAGGAGACAAACTCTTTAGATTGGACCAAGAGGGGATTTACTCCATAGATTGGACCAAAAGGAGACGAACTTGGTTAGATAGAACAAAGTGGAGACGAACGTGGCTAGAATGGACCAAGAGGAGATGAACTTTGTTAGATTGGACCAAGAGGAGACGAACTTGGTTAGATTGGACCTTGAGGAGACGAACTGCTTAGATTGGAGCAAGAGAAGACGAACTCCATTGATTGGACCAAGAGGGGACGAACTTGGTTAGATTGGACCTTGATGACACGAACACCTTATATTGGACCAAGAGGGGATGAACATGGTTAGCTTGGACCAAGAGGAGACGAACTTGGTTAGATTGGAGCTTGAGGAGACGAACACTTTAGATTGGACCAAGAGGAGATGAACATTGTTAGATTGGACCTTGAGGAGACGAACTCCTTGGATTTGACCAAGAGGAGATGAACTTGGTTAGATTCGACCAATAGGAGACGAACTTCGTTAGATTGGAGCTTGAGGAGACGAACTCTTTAGATTGGACCAAGAGGGGATGAACTCCCTAGATTGGACCAAAAGGAGACGAACTTGGTTAGATAGAACAATGTGGAGACGAACGTGGCTAGAATGGACCAAGAGGAGATGAACTTTGTTAGATTGGACCAAGAGGAGACGAACTTGGTTAGATTGGACCTTGAGAAGACGAACTGCTTAGATTGGACCAAGAGGAGACGAACTTGGTTACATTGGACCTTGAGGAGATGAACTCTCTAGATTGGACCAAGAGAAGACGAACGCCATAGATTGGACCATGAGGGGACGAACTCCATAGATTGGACTAAAAGGAGACGAACTTGGTTAGAAAGAACCAAGAGAAGACGAACGTGGCTAGAATGGACCAAGAGGTGACGAACTTGGTTAGCTTGGTCCAAGAGGAGACGAACTTGGTTAGATTGGACCTTGAGGACACGAACTCCTTAGATTGGACCAAGAGGAGACGAACTTGGTTAGATTGGACCATGAGGATACGAACTTGGTTAGATTGGAGGTTGAGGAGACGAACTCTTTAGATTGAACTAAGACGAGACGAACTTCGTTAGATTGGAGCTTGAGGAGACGAACTCCTTAGAATGGACCAAGAAGAGACGAACTCCATAAATTGGACCAAGAGGAGACGAACTTGGCTAGATAGGACCAAGAGGAGACGAACTTTCTTGGATTCGACCAAGAGCAGACGAACTTGGTTAGATTGGACCTTGAGGAGACGAACTCCTTAGATTGGAGAAAGCGGAGATGAACATGGTTAGATAGGATCAAGAGGAGACGAACTTGGGTAGATTGGACCTTGAGGAGAAGAACTCCTTAGATTAGACCAAGAGGAGATGAACTTGGTTAGATTGGACCAAGAGGAGACGAACTTGGTTAGATCGACCAAGAGGAGACGAACTTCGTTAGATTGGAGCTTGGGGAGACGAACTCTTTAGATTGGACCAAGAGGGGATGAACACCATAGATTGGACCAAAAGGAGACGAACTTGGTTAGATAGAACAAAGAGGAGACGAACGTCCCTAGAATGGACCAAGAGAAGACGAACTCGATAGATTGGACCATGAGGGGACGAACTCGATAGATTGGACCAAAAGGAGACGAACTTGGTTAGAAAGAACCAAGAGAAGACGAACGTGGCTAGAATGGACCAAGAGGAGACGAACTTGGTTAGCTTGGACCAAGAGGAGACAAACTTGGTTAGATTGGACCTTGAGGACACGAACTCCTTAGATTGGAGAAAGCGGAGATGAACATGGTTAGATAGGATCAAGAGGAGACGAACTTGTGTAGATTGGACCTTGAGGAGAAGAACTCCTTAGATTAGACCAAGAGGAGATGAACTTGGTTAGATTGGACCAAGAGGAGACGAACTTGGTTAGATCGACCAAGAGGAGACGAACTTCGTTAGATTGGAGCTTGGGGAGACGAACTCTTTAGATTGGACCAAGAGGGGATGAACACCATAGATTGGACCAAAAGGAGACGAACTTGGTTAGATAGAACAAAGAGGAGACGAACGTCCCTAGAATGGACCAAGAGAAGACGAACTCGATAGATTGGACCATGAGGGGACGAACTCGATAGATTGGACCAAAAGGAGACGAACTTGGTTAGAAAGAACCAAGAGAAGACGAACGTGGCTAGAATGGACCAAGAGGAGACGAACTTGGTTAGCTTGGACCAAGAGGAGACAAACTTGGTTAGATTGGACCTTGAGGACACGAACTCCTTAGATTGGACCAAGAGGAGATGAACTTGGTTAGATTGGACCTTGAGGACACGAACTCCTTAGATTGGACCAAGAGGAGACGAACTTAGTTAGATTGGACTGTGAGGATACGAACTTGGTTAGATTGGAGCATGAGGAGACGAACTCTTTAGATTGGACCAAAAGGAGACGAACTTGGTTAGATTGGAGCTTGAGGAGACGAAGTTGGCTAGATAGGACCAAGAGGAGACGAACTTTCTTAGATTCGACCAAGAGGAGACGAACTACTTAGATTGGACAAAGAGGAGATGAACATGCCTAGATAGGACCAGGAGCAGATGAACTTGGTTAGATTGGACCAAGAGGAGACAAACTTGGTTAGATTGGACCTAGAGGAGACGAACTTGGTTAGATAGCACCAAGAGGATATGAACTTGGTTAGATTGCACTAAGAGGAGACGAACTTGGTTAGATTAGACCTTAACGAGATGAACTCCTTAGATTGGACCAAGTGAAGACGAACTCCATAGATTGGACCAAGAGGGGACGAACTCCATAGATTGGACCAAACGGAGACGAACATGGTTAGATAGAAACAAGAGAAGACGAACTTGGCTAGATAGGACCAAGAGGAGACGAACTTGGTTAGATTGCACTAAGAGGAGACGAACTAGGTTAGATTGCACCTTGAGGAGACGAACTCGCTAGATTGGACCAAGAGAAGACGAACTCCATTGATTGGACCAAGAGGGGACGAACTCCATAGATTGGACCAAAAGGAGACGAACTTGGTTAGATAGAACCAAGAGAAGACGAACGTGGCTAGAATGGACCAAGAGGAGACGAACTTGGTTAGATTGGACCTTGAGGACACGAACTCCTTAGATTGGACCAAGATGAGACGAACTTTGTTAGATTGTACCAAGAGGAGACTAACTTGGTTAGATTGGAGCGAAAGGTGACGAACATGGTTAGATTGGAGCTTGAGGAGACGAACTCTTTAGATTGGACCAAGAGAAGACGAACATGTTTAGATTGGACCTTGAGGAGACGAACTCCTTAGATTTGCCCAAGTGGAGATGAACTTTGTTAAATTGGACCTTGCGGAGACGAACTCCTTAGGTTGGACAAAGAGGAGACGAACTTGGTTAGATTGCACCAAGAGGAGAGGAACTTGGTTAGATTGGACCTTGCGGAGACGAAATCCTTAGGTTGGACAAAGAGGAGACGAACTTGGTTAGATTGGACCAAGAGGAGAGGAACTTGGTTAGATTGGACCTTGCGGAGACGAACACCTTAGATTGGACAAAGAGGAGACGAATTTGGTTAGATTGGACCAAGAGGAGACGAACTTAGTTAGATTGGAGCGAGAGGTGAGGAACTTGGTTAGATTGGAGCTTGAGGAGACGAACTCTTTAGATTGGACCAAGAGGAGACGAACATGGTTAGATTGGACCAAGAGGAGACGAACTCCATATATTGGCCCAAGAGGAGTCGAACTTGGTTAGATTCGACCAAAAGTAGACGAACTTGGTTAGATTGGACCTTGAGGAGATGAACTCCATAGATTGGACCAAGAGGAGACGAACTCCATAGATTGGCCCAAGACAAGACGAACTCTTTAGATTGGACCAAGAGGAGACGAACCTGGTTAGATTGGACCTTGAGGAGACGAACTTGGTTAGATTAGACCAAGAGGAGACAAACTTGGTTAGCTTGGACCAAGAGGTGACGAACCTGGTTAGATTGGACCTTGAGGAGACGAACTTGGTTAGATTAGACCAAGAGGAGACAAACTTGGTTAGATTGGACCAAGCGGAGACGAACTTGGTTAGATAACACCAAGAGGATACGAACTTGGTTAGATTGCACTAAAAGGAGACGAACTTGGTTAGATTGGACCTTGAGGAGACGAACTCCCTCAATTGGACCAAGAGAACACGAACTCCATAGGTTGGACCAAAAGGGGACGAACTCCATAGATTGGACCAAAAGGAGACGAACTTGGTTAGATAGAACAAAGAGGAGACGAACATGGCTAGAATGGACCAAGAGGAGATGAACTTGGTTAGATTGGACCAAGAGGAGACGCACTTGGTTAGATTGGACCTTGTGGAGATGAACTCCTTAGATTGGGCAAAGAGGAGCTGAGCTTGGTTAGCTTGGACCAAGAGGAGAGGAACTTGGTTAGATTGGAGCTTGAGAAGATGAACTATTTAGATTCGACCAAGAGGAGACAAACTTGGTTCGATTGGACCAACCAGAGACGAACTTGGTTAGATTTGAGCTTGAGGAGACGAACTCTTTAGATTGGACGAAGAGGAGACGAACTTGGTTAGATTGGACCTTGAGGAGACGAACTGCTTAGATAAAACCAAGAGGAGACGAACATGGTTAGATTGGACCTTGCAGAGACGAAGTCCTTAGATTGGACCAAGAGGAGACGAACTTGGTTAGATTGGACCTTGCGGAGACGAACTCCTTTGATTGGACAAAAAGGAGACGAACTTGGTTAGATTGGAGCTTGAGGACACGAACTCTTTAGATTGGACCAAGAGGAGACGAACATGGTTAGATTGGATCAAGAGGAGACGAACTTGGTTAGATTGGAGCTTGACGAGGCGAACTACTTAGATTTGACCAAGATGAGACGAACTCCATAGATTGGACCAAGAGGTGACGAACTTGATTAGGTTGGACCTTGAGGAGACGAACTCCATAGATTGGACCAAGAGGACACGAACTCCATAAATTGGACAAAGAGCACACGAACCTGGCTAGATAGGACCAAGAGGACACGAACTCCCTAACTTGGACAAAGAGGACACGAACCTGGCTAGGTGGCTGGAATACCACCCTTAATTGGGCTATTACTCATATATCCGACAATCAATTTTCCCAAAAGATTGCGAAGTTCGCTCTTGGAGCGATGTGCCACATCATTTGGAAGTCTAGGAACAACATCTTATTCAGGAACTGCGATAGTTTCCTCCCGGCAATGAAGATGCGACTTTTGAAACTTGTCAAGGACTTCGCTAGAACTCAGAAGAATGTCAGTGACACTACTAGGAATAGAAGAATTCAGCATAATTGGGGCTTGGATGACTCCATTTTTTGTAATTGACTTGTTTTTTGCCCTTTTGGTTGGTACCTTCTAGTCTTTGAGATTCATGGTACTCCTCCACTTAGCTCATTTAGAGTGTAAGTGAAGGTCTGTAGTACCGGTCTCTCCCTTACTTTCTTAGCTCCTCCTTATGTACATCTTCTAGTTTCTGAGACTCACGATACTCCTTCACTTAGCTCACATGAGTATAAGTGTAGGTTTGTAGTATCGGTTTCGCCATCTCAGGTACTTTTGACTCTAAAGATCAATATACTTTTACCCCCAAAAAAAAAAAAACCTGGCTAGATAGGACCAAGAGCAGACGAACTTGGTTAGATTGGACCAAAAGGAGACGAACTTGGTATGATCGGACATTGCGGAGAAGAACTCTTTAGATTGGACAAAGAGGACACGAACTAGGCTAGATATGACCAAGGGGAGACGAACTTGGTTAGATTGGACCAAGAGGAGACGAACTTGGTTAGATTGGACCAAGAGGCGACGAACTTGGTTAGATTGGACCAAGAGGAGAGGAACTTGGTTAGATTGGACCTTGAGGAGAACAACTCCATAGATTGGACCAAGAGGAGACGAACTTGGTTAGATTGGACCTTAAGGACACGAACTCCGTAGATTGGACCAAGAGGAGACGAACTTCATAGATTGGTCCAAGACGATATGAACTTCATTGAATAGGAGCAAGAGGAGACGAACTTGGTTAGATCGGACCTTGAGGAGACGAACTCTTTAGATTGGACCAAGAGGAGACGAACTTGGTTAGATTGGACCATGAGGAGACGAACTCCTTTGATTGGACCAAGAGGAGACGAACTCCATAAATTGGATCAAGAGGAGACGAACTTGGCTGGATAGGACCAAGAGGAGACGAACTTGGTTAGATTGGACCATGAGGACATGAACTTGGTTAGATTAGACCTTGAGGAGGCAAACTCCTTAGATAAAACCAAGAGGAAACGAACTTGGTTAGATTGGACCAAGAGGAGACGAACTTCGTTAGATTGGATATTGAGGAGACGAACTCTTTGGATTGGACCAAGAGGAGACGAACTTGGTTAGATTGGACCTTGCGGAGCGAAACTCTTTAGATTGGACCAAGAGGAGACGAACTTGGTTAGATTGGACCTTGCAGAGACGAACTATTTAGATAGGACCTAGAGGAGACGAACTTGGTTAGATTGGACCAAGAGGAGACAAACTTGGTTCGATTGGACCTTAAGGAGACGAACTTTGTTAGATCGGACATTCGGGAGACGAACTTGGTTAAATTGGACGTTGAGGAGACAAACTCCCTAGATTGGACAAAGAGGAGACGAACTCCATAAATTGAACCAAGAGGAATGAACTTGGCTATATAGGACCAAGAGGAGACGAACTTGGTCAGATTGGACCAAGAGGACGCGAATTTGGTTAGATTAGACCCTGAGGACACCAACACCATATAGTGGACCAAGAGGAGACGAACTCCATAAATTGGGCCAAGAGGAGACGAACTTGGTTAGATAGGACGAATAGGAGAGGAACTTGGTCAGATTGGACCAAGAGAAGACGAACATGGTGAGATTGGACCTTAAGGAGACAAACTCCTTAGATTTGACCAAGAGTAGACGAAGTTGGTTAGATTGTACCATGAGGGGACGAACTTGGTTAGATTGGACCAAGAGGAGACAAACTTGGTTAGATTGGACCAAGAGGAGACGAACTTGGTTAGATAGCACCAAAAGGAGACGAACTTGGTTGGATTGCACTAAGAGGAGACGAACTTGGTTTGATTGGACCTTGAGGAGACGAACTCCCTATATTGGACCAAGAGAAGACAAACTCCATAGATTTGACCAAGAGGGGACGAACTCCATAGATTGGCCCAAGAGGAGAGGAACTTGGTTAGATAGGACCAAGAGGAGAGGAACTTGGTTAGCTTGGACCATGAGGAGACGAATTTGGTTAGATTGGAGCTTGAGGAGACGAACTTGGTTAGATTGGACGTTGAGGAGACGAACTCCCTAGATTGGACCAAGAGGAGACGAACTCCATAGATTGGACCGATAGGAGACAAAATTGGCTAAATAGGGCCAAGTGGAGACAAACTTGGTTAGATTGGACCAAGAGGAGGCGAATTTGGTTAGATTAGACCTTGATGACACGAACACCTTATATTGGACCAAGAGCAGACGAACTCCATAGATTGGCCCAAGAGGAGACGAACTTGGTTAGATAGGACCAAGAGGGGAGGACCTTGGTCAGATTGGACCAAGAGGAGACGAACATGGTTAGATTGGACCTAGAGGAGACGAACTCCATAGATTGGACCAAGAGGACACGAACTTGGTTAGATAGGACCGAGAGGAGAGGAACTTGGTTAGATTGGACCAAGAGGAGACGATCTTGGTTAGATTGGAGCTTGAGGAGACGAACTTAGTTAGATTGGACGTTAAGGAGACGAACTCCCTAGATTGGAGCAAGAAGAGACGAACTCCATAGATTGGACCAGGAGGAGACGAACATGGCTAAATAGGACCAAGTGGAGACGAACTTGGTCAGATTGGACCAAGAGGACGCGAATTTGGTTAGATTAGACCCTGAGGACACCAACACCATATAGTGGACCAAGAGGAGACGAACTCCATAAATTGGCCCAAGAGGAGACGAACTTGGTTAGATAGTACCAATACGAGAGGAACTTGGTCAGATTGGACCAAGAGGAGACGAGCATGGTGAGATTGGACCTTAAGGAGACAAACTCCTTAGATTTGACCAAGAGTAGACGAAGTTGGTTAGATTGTACCATGAGGGGACGAACTTGGTTAGATTGGACCAAGAGGAAACAAACTTGGATAGATTGGAGCAAGAGGAGACGAACTTGGTTAGATAGCACCAAGAGGAGACGAACTTGGTTGGATTGCACTAAGAGGAGACGAACTTGGTTTGATTGGACTTGAGGAGACGAACTCCCTAGATTGGACCAAGAGAAGAGACGAACTTGGTTGGTTAGATTGGACCTTGAGGAGACGAACTCCTTAGATTGGACCAAGAGGAAACAAACTTGAGATTGGACCTTGACGAACTCCTTAGATTGGACCAAGAGGAGGAGACGAACTTGATTAGATTGGACCTTGAGGACACAAACACCATATATTGGACCAAGAGGAGACGAACTCCATAGATTGGACAAAGAGAAGACGAACTTGAATAGATTGGACCAAGAGAAGACGAACTTTGTTAGATTGGACCTTTGATGAGACGAACTCCTTAGATTTGACCAAGGGAGACGAACTTGGTTAGATTGGACCTTGAGGAGACGAACTCCTTAGATTGGACCAAGATGAGACAATCTTGGCTAGATAGGACCAACAGGAGACGAACTTGGTTAGATTGGACCAGGAGGAGAAGAACTTGGTTAGATTGGACCAAGAGGAGACAAACTTGGTTAGATTGGACCTTGAGGACACAGACAATTTATATTGGACCAAGAGGTGACGAACTCCATAGATTGGACCAAGAGGAGACGAACTCCACAGATTGGACCAAGAGGAGACGAACTCCATAGATTGGACCAAGAGGAGACGAACATGGTTAGATTAGACCTTGAGGAGACGAGCTCCTTAGATAGGACCAAGAGGAGACGAATTCGGTTAGATTGGACCAAAAGGAGACGAACTTTTTTAGATTCGACCTTGAGGAGAACTCCTTAGATTGGACTCCTTAGATTGGACCAAGAGGAGATAAACTAGGTGAGATTGGACCTTGAGCAGACGAACTTCTTACATTGGACCAAGAGGAGACGAACTTGGCTAGATAGGACCACAGGAGACGAACTTGGTTAGATTGGACGAAGAGGGGACGAACTTATTGAGATTTAACCATGAGGGGTCGAACTTCTTAGATTGGACCAAGAGGGGTGGAACTCCATAGTTTGGGCCAATAGCAGACGAACTTGGTTAGATTGCAATAAGAGGAGACGAACTTGGTTAGATTGGTCCTTGAGGAGACAAACTCCTTAGATTGGACCAAGAGGAGACGAACTTGGTTAGATTGGACCAAGAGGAGACGAACTTGGCTAGATAGGACCAAGAGGACACGAACTTGGTTAGATTGGACCAAGAGAAGACGAACTTGGTTAGATTGGACCAAGAGGAGACGAACTTGGTTAGATTGGACCTTGAGGAGACGAACTCCTTAAATTGGACCATGAGGGGATGAACTTGGTTAGATTGGACCATGAGGAGACGAACTCTTTAGATTGGACCAAGAGGAGACGAACTTGGGTAGATTGAACCATGAGGAGATAAACTCCTTAGATTGAACCAAGGGGAGACGAACTTGGCTAAATAGGACCGAGTGGAGACGAACATGGTTAGATTGGACCAAGAGGAGACGAACTTGGTTAGATTGGACCTTGAGGAGACGAACTCCTTAAATTGAACCATGAGGGGATGAACCTGGTTAGATTGGACCGCGAGGAGACAAACTCCTTAGATTGGACCAAGAGGAGACGAACTTGGGTAGATTGGACCCTGAGGAGACGAACTCTTTAGATTGGGCCAAGAGAAGACGAACTTGGTTAGATAGGACCGAGAGGAGGCGAACTTGGTTAGATTGCACCAAGAGGAGACGAAGTTGGTTAGATTGGACTTTGAGGAGACGAACTCCTTAGATTGGACCATGAGCGGACGAAGTCCATAGATTGGACCAATAGGAGACGAACTTGGTGTGATTGTACCAAGAGGAGACAAACTTGGTTAGATTGGACCAAGAGGAGACGAGCTTGGTTAGATTGGACCTTGAGGACGCGAACTCCTTAGATTGGACCGAGAGACGACGAACTTGGTTAGATTGGATCTAGAGGAGACGAACTTGGTTTTATTGGATTTTGAGGAGACGAACTCCTTAAATTGGACTAAGGGAGCCATTTGTTCCTCTCGCGGGTACTGTTCACCGAAATGCTCTCTCTCGTGATACTGTTCATGGGGTGCGCTGCCTGGTGATTCTTGGCCCTAGTGATTGCTGGTCTTGTTGGAAGCTGCTCATGATGGAAGATATTCATCCATTGTCCCTCCCCCCTCTCTGATTTACTCCCAAAACATCCTAATCTACGTCTGTTTGCTGATCTTAACTAGGGTTTTGGGATGGACTTTGGACTGCTCGAACTGTCCAACTTTGAGAATGTTTGCTGCACACCCATAAGCTGTGCACGTTTCGCCTTGGGTTGACTCGGGTATTTCTTCTCTCTTCCTATTGATTTGAGAGGCTATCTTGCGTTCTGGGTTTATTGGGTACTGTACATTGAAGTTGCTCTCTCCATGAGGACGAATTATTTGATGGTGTGAGTGGTGGTTCTGCTGGTTATTCGGTTGCTTATGACTCCAATGTTGGCTCACTTTACTTGAATCCCTTCCTTGGGTAGCTTGGAGGATGTTCAGTTTCTGGGTTTCTGGATTATATGTACTGTTCATTGAAGATCTTCATACACTGTTCTGCTAGAACTTTGATATTCAGTCCTCATGATCTATCCTTTAGTGCTGGCCTTTGGGATGTGACCCACTGTTCGTGGAACTTGTCACTGGATTGAAAGTCTCGTTTCTGACTACTGCTCATTAATCGATCAGCTTGTGCATCATTTAGTGTTCCTTGCAGGGCTGGCAATTATCCTGGTTTCTCTAAATTCTTGACTTCTTTGCCTTTGGAATTCTGATTTCATATGCGGCTAGCTCGTTGTATTGTAACTTGATGGACAAACCCGAGGCCATTGAGATGCAGTCTCTAACTTTGGCACCCCCTCCTAACAAGGAGGGGGATGGGGGCCCTAACCCTGAAATTGTTGTGTCCACTCATGTTGGTTCCCCTGCGGTGAGAGGGAGGAAGGCTAGGAGTAAAAGCAGATTAGCCAAGAGAGTGGAAGTGTTGCCTCCTTCTACAGAATTCTCAGCCCCTCCATCAGCTTCCGCAATTGATCAGGCTTGTCTGGGTGCTTCCTCTGCCCCATCGAATCTGGTTAGAGGAAAAGGCGTGCTTCAACCTCAGCCACAACGGTTTTCTCTCTCTAAATTGAATGGTGATGGTGCTATAAGACGTAAGTCGAGATCTCAGAGTCGTGGTCGTTCTAGAAGTAAATTCAGGGATGATTCTACAGGGGCAGGTTCCAAAGGGCCTCCTTCACAGCCCATGGCTGCACCGGGTGCTTGCTGATGGTGTTCGGGACAAGACTAAGATCCCCCAACAAAAGTCCTGGGCTAATGTGGCTCGGCTACTGCTGCTATAGGGTATGATCTGTCCTTTATACCCCCTTCTTTTAATAACGGTAAACCATGTGTGCATATTTCCGAGGAGATCCTTCAAGCCACGGATAGGGTGTGGCACGAATCAGTGGTGGGTTATCTCGTTGGGAAGAAACTACCATTTAAGCTGATTGAAGCTGCGCTAAAACATTTGTGGGGAAATTTCTTGGTAGATATGAAGGCCAACGATGATGGCTTCTTCTTTTTTCACATCCCTGGATGCGGAATTCCGTAGGAAAATCTTGGAGAGAGGACCCATCACGGTGGCAAGGATCCCTCTAGTTCTTCAACAATGGCATCCGATGCTAGTGCTAAAAAAAGAAAGACATGATAAAGTCCCGGTATGGGTTAAGCTTAGGAACCTACCTTATTCTGCTTGGTCCTCGAAGGGTATTAGTGCTATTGCTAGCACACTTGGCAAGCCCCTCTATGTTGATCAACATACACAACATAGGAGAGTCATTTATTTTGCACGTGTTTGTGTGGAGATTAGTGCAAAAAATCCCATCTATGACTCGATTTCAGTCTTTCAGGATGAAGAGGAGATTATAGTTACTGCAGAGTATGAATGGAAACCACTCCTTTGCCCTAAATGTGAAACTTTCGGACATAGATGTCCTGAATTGAAGTCGACAACTCCGGAGGATGTCTCGGCTTCTCGGGAGGAACATACAGCCCCAATTAATGCTCAGGCAACTCCAACTCCAATGGGTGACATGACTAAGTCACAAACTGATTGGACTACGGTCCACTCCAAGCATAACAAGAACAAGAAGAAGGCAGCCTCTGCTGAGTTGTTACCTTCAGAGCAAAGGGCTAATCCTTTGATCCCCACGACACCTAGCTCGCACCATTCTGTCTCCTCTCACAATGAGACCCAACGAATTGATCCTGTGCATCCTGCGAGCTGCCCTGCATCCGTTCCTTCTCCTTGCGTATCCAATGAGGACTCAGCTGAGGCTTCCAAGGTGCTGAGTTCATTACCCGATAGTTGTGATGATACCTCCTTCACAGACTCCTCTCACGAATTTTTTCAACCTAAGCTAAATTCTGTAGTTGGTGCACTATTGAGGAGTGGGAAAGCACTCCACAATGATGAAAACCCCCCTGAAGCTGTGAGTACTCATATTGTTGCTTGTTCCCCTCCTTCTGTGGAGGTGCTGAAAAAATCCACGGCCAAGAAGAAGGGCCGCAGTGCCAAAAGGAGGTAAGGCCCTTTCCTCCTAGCAACTTGTAAATATGATTTTGGGTGCTTGGAATATCAGGGGTCTATGTGATCCTGTTAAACAAGCGGAAGTCAGGTTTCTTGTACGGTCTAATAACCTTCTTTGCATTGGTATATTGGAAACCAAGGTCAACCCCGGAAATTTTGGTGAAATCTCTTCAAACTTGATTCCGGGCTGGACTTGGAAATCAAATTACGATTATTCTGACCTTGGGCGCATATGGATCGGTTGGGATCCGCAGCATGTATGCTTTGATCTCACAGCTTCTTCGCTGCAAGCTATGCATGGGTTCATTCGCCTTGTTGACTCGACTACGTTTTTTGCCATCTCTTTTGTATATGCTGGCCATACCTTTGTGGATAGGCGCTTGCTATGGACTGATTTGACCTCGAGAAAGAATTCTTTTCTGGACACACCGTGGGTTGTACTTGGTGACTTCAATGCCATTCGATTCCCATCCGATCGTGAAGGGGGAACTCTAGCTTGGCCACCGTCTTTTGATGAGTTCCACTCTTGCTTGTTGGAGGCTGAACTAGACGATCTCAGGTATATCGGGAGGAGATTCACTTGGGCTTCCTATGAAGGTCCCAATCGCATACAGAGGAAAATAGATAGAGTTCTTGTTAACCCCAAATGGGCTATGGATTTCAATTACTCGGAAGCAACTTTTCTATCACCTGGCATCTCGGATCATACACCCATGGTGGTGAGAGTTTTGCCTTCAATCCAGGTCAGAAAACCTTTTAAATTCTACAACTTCTGGATGTTAGATCCTGGGTTCTTGCCTTTGGTATCTCAGATTTGGGAGCTTGATGTTAGAGGATCACCGATGTTCCAGCTATGCACCAAACTGAAACTATTAAAAGCTAAGCTTAAAGTGTTCAACCGACAGTCCTTTTCTGATATTTCTAGACGCACTTTGCTAGCTAGACAAAGCCTGAATTCTATTCAAGACAATCTTATGCAAGATCCAACCAACTCCCTACTTGCGCTAGAGGAGAAGTCTGCTGGTGATTTATTTTATAGCCTGCGCCTCCAGGAGGAACTTTTCTACAAGCAGAAATCTAGAATCCGCTGGCTTCAAGAGGGAGACCGTAACACTAAGTTCTTTCATTATTCTGTGAAGAGGAGGCAGCTCAACAACAGAATTTTATCAATTATTGATGAGTCTGGCTCTCAGACTTCTTCGGCGACTCAAGTTGTTGAGGCATTTGTGAGTTATTATAAACATCTCTTCGAGAGCCCTCCTCATATGTCGCCCCGTCCCTCGGCACAGAATGTTGCCATCCATTTAAGAAGTAAGTTAAACACTTCTCAGTTGAGTATTCTTACTTCTCCTTACACGGAACAAGAAGTACGTGCCACTTTATTCTCCTTGACCTCTGGGAAGGCCCCGGGACCGGACGGATTCAATGCTGATTTTTTTAAGAGATCTTGGGATGTTGTTGGTGAGTTAGTTACCTCCGCTATTTTAGATTTCCTTAACTCTGGAAACTTGCTACGCCAACTCAATACCACTATTATTGCATTAATTCCCAAGTGCTCTAATGCCTCCTCAGTAAGTGATTTCAGGCCTATCGCTTGCTGCAACACCATTTACAAATGTATCACCAAAATCTTGGCGAATCGGCTTGCGAAGGTATTGCCCTCTCTCATTGACGTGTCTCAAGCGGCTTTTGTAAAAGGGAGGAAAATATCAGATAACATCTTGCTGGCCCAAGAACTCTTTGCGGGCTTCCATCATGACACGTACTCTCCAAAGTGTGCGATCAAGGTCGACTTCAAGAAAGCTTACGATACGGTGGATTGGGCCTTCCTAGAGGCGACCCTCATTGGTTTTGGTTTCCCGATGCAATTCATTAAATTGATGATGGTATGTGTCCAAACCCCAAAATTTTCTATATCAATCAATGGTGAGTTGCATGGTTTCTTCTCAAGTTCAAGAGGACTAAGACAAGGCGATCCCCTCTCTCCATATCTATTTACTTTGGTCATGGAAGTATTCTCTGGGCTTATATCCACTACAACTGCATGTCCTCAGTTTAACTACTATTGGCGATGTAAATCCACGAAGTTGACCCATCTCTTCTTTGCTGATGATGTCTTGCTATTTTGCCAAGCTGATATGGCTTCGGTCTCTTGCTTGAAGTCTGCAATTGACACATTCTCGGAGTGGTCGGGCCTTTTCCCAAACTCCTCTAAGAGTGAGGTATATATTTCAGGTAACTCTAATTCTTCACAAGACATCATTGGTTTTTTGAACTTTAGGGTGGGATCCTTACCTTTTCGATATCTTGGAGTGCCCGTGGTAGCAACTAGACTTGGGAAAGCCGATTGTGTCTCTTTGGTGAACTCCATCACCAAGAGAGTTCAATCTTGGACTCAACGGTTTCTATCATTTGCTGGCCGTCTCCAATTGGTTAAATCTGTCCTCCATGCAATTCAGGTTTATTGGTCCAATATTTTCATCTTACCTGTTTCAGTTCTGGATTGTATTGAGAAGATCATTAGGCAGTTCTTGTGGAAAGGCCCTTCCTTAGGCCCCGGGGGTGCAAAAGTCTCATGGCATGATGTATGCTTCCCAAAAGAAGAGGGAGGACTCGGTATAAGGCGCCTAAAACAAAGCAACAAAGCTTCCATGCTCAAACATATTTGGGCCCTTTTCTCAGACAAAGAATCGCTCTGGTGCATTTGGATACATTCTAATTTCATCAAGAACCGGAGTTTTTGGGAGGTACGTAGACCTACGTTCTGTTCTTGGTCTTGGAAGAAGATCATTGACTTAGGGAAAGAATTCAGACATATGTTTCACTGGCGTGTGGGGGATGGGCTTTCTATTTCCTTATGGTTCGATGCTTGGCATCCAAATGGCCCGCTCAATATGCTGTTTAGTAACCGACAAATCTATCTATCGGGTTACCCAAGAGATGCCTCACTTGCTGAATTACTAGAGAACCGGGCTCCTAATTCGAATCTTATGGAGACATTGATTGATTGGGGGGGTGACCTCCCTACACCTACTGCCCATCCAGATCGATTTTTGTGGAAAGGTTCAAATTCTGGAAAATTTTCGTCTTCTTCAGCTTGGAAAGCTATAAGACCGAAGAAACCTCGGGTTCACTGGTTCGAATTTATTTGGGATTCATCCATCGCTCCTGCACACCAATTCCTCCTATGGTTGATGACAAAAAGAAGACTCCCTACCCAGGTTTTTCTTCTAACTTATGGTAGAATCACTAATGCTACGTGTGCATTTTGCCATCTAAGGCCGGACTCGATTGACCATCTTTTCTTTGGATGTCCATAACTAAACACTTAGCCCTTTTTTGGTCGCGGAATTGTCTTCTTGATTGGCAAGAGGGTGGCTGGAATACCACCCTTAATTGGGCTATTACTCATATATCCGACAATCAATTTTCCCAAAAGATTGCGAGGTTCGCTCTTGGAGCGGTGTGCCACATCATTTGGAGGTCTAGGAACAACATCTTATTCAGGAACTGCGACAGATTCCTCCCGGCAATGAAGATGCGACTTTTGAAACTTGTCAAGGACTTCGCTAGAACTCAGAAGAATGTCATTGACACTACTAGGAATAGAAGAATTCAACATAATTGGGGCTTGGATGACTCCATTTTTTTGTAAGACTTGTTCTTCCCCTTTTTGTTGGTACCTTATAGTCTTTGAGATTCATGGTATTCCTCCACTTAACTCATTTAGAGTGTAAGTGTAGGCCTGTAGTACCGGTCTCTCCGTTTCTTCTTATCTCCTACTTATGTACATCCTCTAGTTTCTGAGACTCACGATACTCCTTCACTTAGCTCACATGAGTGTAAGTGTAGGTTTGTAGTATCGGTTTCTCCATATCATGTACTTTTGGCTCTAAAGATCAATATACTTTTACCCTACCAAAAAAAAAAAAAAAAACTCCTTAAATTGGACCAAGAGGAGACGAACTTGGTTATATTGGTCCTTGAGGAGACTAATTCGATAGATTGAACCAATATTAGAAGAAATCCATAGATTGGACCAATAAGAGACGAACTTGGTTAGACTGGACCCAGAGGAGACGAACTTGGTTAGATTGGACCTTGAGGAGGCGAACTCCTTAGATTGGACCAGGAGGAGACGAACTTGATTAGATTGGACCGTGAGGAGATGAACTCCATAGATTGGACCAAGTGGCGACGAACTTGGTGAGACTGGAGCAAGAGGAGATGAACTTTGTTAGATTTGACCGTGAGGAGACGAACTCCTTAGATTGGACCAAGAGGAGACGAACTTAGATACATTGGACCATGAGGAGATGAACTCCTTAGATTGGGCCAAGAGGAGACGAACTTGGCTAGATAGGACCGAGAGGAGACGAACTTGGTTAGATTGGGCCAAGAGAAGATGAACTTGGCTAGATAGGGCCGAGAGGAGACGAACTTGGTTAGATTGGGCCAAGAGGAGACGAACTTGGTTAGATTGGACTTTGAGGAGACGAACTCCTTAGATTGGACCAAGAGGAGACGAACTTGGTTATATTGGTCCTTGAGGAAACTAATTCCTTAGATTGAACCAATAGGCGAAGAAATCCATAGATTGGACCAATAAGAGATGAACTTGGTTAGACTGGACCAAGTGGAGACGAACTTGGTTAGATTGGACCTTCAGGAGGCGAACTCCTTAGATTGGACCGAGAGGAGACGAACTTGGTTAGATTGGACCTTGAGGAGGCGAACTCCTTAGATTGGACCATGAGGGGACGAACTCCATAGATTGGACCAATATGAGACGAACTTGGTTGGATTGTACCAAGAGCAGACGAACTTGGTTAGATGGGTCCAAGAGGAGACGAGCTTGGTTAGATTGGACCTTTAGGACAGGAACTGCTTAGATTGGAGCGAAAGAAGAGGAACTTGGTTGTATTGGACCAAGAGGAGATGAACTTGGTTAGATTAGACCTTGTAGAGACGAACTCCTTAGATTGGACCAAGAGGAGACGAAATCCCCAGATTGGACCAATAAGAGCCGAACTTGGTTAGATCGGACCAAGAGGAAACAAAGTTGCCTAGATTGGACCTTGAGGAGACGAACTCCTTAGATTGGTCCAAGAGGAGACGAACTTGGTTAGATTGGACCAGGAGGAGACGAACTTGGTTAGATTGGACCGCGAGGAGACCAACTCCTTAGATTGGACCATGAGGAGACGAATTTGGGTAGATAGGACCGAGAGGAGACGAACTTGGTTAGATTGGACCAAGAGGAGACGAAATTGGTTAGATTGGACTTTGAGGAGACGAACTCCTTAGATTGGACCATGTGGGGACGAACTCCATTGATCGGACCAATAGGAGACGAACTTGGTTTGATTGTACCAAGAGGAGACGAACTTGGTTAGATTGGACCAAGAGGAGATGAGCTTGGTTAGAATGGACCAAGAGAAGAGGAACATGGTTATATTGGACCAAGAGGAGACGAGATCCATAGATTGGACCAATAAGAGACAAACTTGGTTATACTGGACCAAGAGGAGACGAGCTTGTTTAGATTGGACGTTGAGGAGACGAACTCCTTAGATTGGTCCTGGAGGAGACGAACTTGGTTAGACTGGACCAGGAGGAGACGAACTTAGTTTGATTGGACCCTGAGGAGACGAACTCCTTAGATTGGACCAAGAGGAGACGAACTTGGGTAAATTGGACCATGTTGAGAAGAACTTCTTAGATTGGACCAAGAGGAGACGAACTTGGCTAGATAGGACCGAGAGGAGACGAACTTGGTTAGATTGGACCAAGAGGAGACGAACATGGTTAGATTGGACCTTGAGGAGACGAACTCCTTAGATTGGACCAAGAGGAGACCAACTTGGTTAGATTGGACCTTGAGGAGACGAACTCCTTAGATTGGACAAAGAGGAGACGAACTTGGTTAGATTGGACCAAGAGGACACGAACATGGTTAGATTGGACCGTGAGGAGACGAGATCCATAGATTAGACCAATAAGAGACGAACTTGGTTATACTGGACCAAGAGGAGACGAACTTGTTTAGATTGGAGCTTGAGGAGACGAGATCCATAGATTAGACCAATAAGAGACGAACTTGGTTATACTGGACCAAGAGGAGACGAACTTGTTTAGATTGGAGCTTGAGGAGACGAACTCCTTAGATTGGTCCTCGAGGAGACGAACTTGGTTAGATTGGACCAGGAGGAGACGAACTTAGTTTGATTGGACCCTGAGGAGACGAACTCCTTAGATTGGACCAAGAGGAGACGAACTTGGGTAGATTGGACCATGTGGAGACGAACTTCTTAGATTGGACCAAGAGGAGACGAACTTGGCTAAATAGGACCGAGAGGAGACGAACTTGGTTAGATTGGACCTTGAGGAGGCGAACTCCTTATATTGGACCATGAGGGGACGAACTCCAAAGATTGGACCAATATGAGACGAACTTGGTTGGATTGTACCAAAAGCAGACGAACTTGGTTAGATTGGACCACGAGGAGACGAGTTTGGTTAGATTGGACCTTTAGGACAGGAACTGCTTAGATTGGAGCGAGAGAAGAGGAACTTGGTTGCATTGGACCAAGAGGAGATGAACTTGGTTAGATTAGACCTTGAGGAGACGAACTCCTTAGATTGGACCAAGAGGAGACGAAATCCACAGATTGGACCAATAAGAGCCGAACTTGGTTAGATCGGACCAAGAGGAAACGAACTTGCCTAGATTGGACCTTGAGGAGACGAACTTGGTTAGATTGGACCAGGAGGAGACGAACTTGGTTAGATTGGACCGCGATAAGACGAACTCCTTCGATTGGACCATGAGGAGAGGAACTTGGGTAGATTGGACCCTGAGGAGACGAAGTCCTTTGATTGGACCAAGAGGAGATGAACTTGGCTAGATAGGACCGAGAGGAGACGAACTTGGTTAGATTGGACCAGGAGACGAAATTGGTTAGATTGGAGGAGACGAACTCCTTAGATTGGACCAACATGAGACGAAATCCACAGATTGGACAAATAAGAGACGAACTTGGTTAGACCGGACCAAGAGGAAACGAACATGCGTAGATGGCCCTTGAGGAGACGAACTCCTTAGATTGGTCCAAGAGGAGACGAACTTGGTTAGATTGGACCAGGAGGAGACGAACTTGGTTAGATTGGACCGCGAGGAGACGAACTCCTTAGATTGGACCATGAGGAGACGAACTTGGGTAGATTGGACCCTGAGGAGACGAACTCCTTAGATTGGACCATGAGGAGACGAACTTGGCTACATAGGACCGTGAGGAGACGAACTTGGTTAGATTGGACCGAGAGGAGACGAACTTGGTTAGTTTGGACGTTGAGGAGACGAACTCCTTAGATTGGACCATGAGAGGACCAACTTCATAGATTGGACCAATAGGAGACGAACTTGGTTTGATTGTACCAAGAGGAGACGAACTTGGTTAGATTGGACCTAGAGGAGACGAGCTTGGTTAGATTGGACCTTGAGTACACGAACTCCTTAAATTGGACCGAGAGAAGAGGAACTTGGTTATATTGGACCAAGAGGAGACGAACTTGGTTAGATTGGTCCAAGAGGAGACGAACTCCTTAGATTGGACCTTGAGGAGAGGAACTGCTTAGATTGGACCATGAGGGGATGAACTCCATAGATTGGACCAATAGGAGACGAACTTGGTTAGACAGGACCAAGAGGAGACGAACTTGGTTAGATTGCACCAAGAGGAGACGAACTTGGTTAGATTGGACCTTGAGGAGACGAACTCCTTAGATTGGACCATGAGGAGACGAAATCCATAGATAGGACCAATAAGAGACGAACGTGGTTACACTGGACCAAGAGGAGACGAGCTTGGTTAGATTGGACCTTGAGGACACGAACTCCTTAGATTGGACCAAGAGATGAGGAACTTGGTTATATTGGACCAAGAGGAGATGAACTTGGTTAGATTAGACCTCGAGGAGACGAACTCCTTAGATTGGACCAAGAGGAGACGAAGTTGGTTAGATTGGACCTTGAGGAGACGAACTCCTTAGATTGGACCAAGAGGGGACGAAATCCACAGATTGGACCAATAAGAGACGAACTTGGTTATACGGGACCAGGAGGAAACGAACTTGCCTAGATTGGACCTTGAGGAGACGAACTCCTTAGATTGGTCCAAGAGGAGACGAACATGGCTATATAGGAGACGAACTTGGTCAGATTGGACCGCGAGTAGACGAACCCCTTAGATCGGACCAAGAGGAGACAAACTTGGGTAGATTGGACCCTGAGGAGACGAACTCCTTAGATTGGGCCAAGAGGAGACGAACTTGGCTATATAGGACCGAGAGGAGACGAACTTGGTGAGATTGGACCAAGAGGAGACGAACATGGTCAGATTGTACCTTGCAGAGACGAACTCCTTAGATTGGACCATGAGGGGACGAACTCCATAGATTGGACCAATAGGAGACGAACTTGGCTACATTGGACCATGAGGAGATGAACTTCTTAGATTGTACCAAGGGAAGACGAACTTGGCTAAATAGGACCGAGAGGAGACGAACATGGTTTGATTGGACCAAGAGAAGACGAACTTGGTTAGATTGGACCATGAGGAGACGAACTCCTTAGATTGGACCATGAGGAGACGAACATGGGTACATTGGACCATGAGGAGACGAACATGGGTACATTGGACCATGAGGAGACGAACTCCTTAGATTGTACCAAGAGGAGACGAACTTGGCTAGATAGGAACGAGAGGAGACGAACTTGGTTAGAATGGACCAAGTGGAGACGAACTTGGCTAGAATGGACCAAGTGGAGACGAACTTGCTTAGATTGGAACTAGAGGAGATGAACTTGGTTAGATGGGAGCTTGAGGAGACAAACTCCTTAGATTGGATCATCAGGGGACGAACTCCATAGATTGGACCAATAGGAGACGAACTTGGTTTGATTGTACCAAGAGGAGACGAACTTGGTTAGACTGGTCCAAGAGGAGAGGAACTCCTTAGATTGGACCAAGTGGCAACGAACTTGGTTAGATTAGACCAAAAGGAGACAAACTTGGTTAGATTTGACCGTGAGGAGACAAACTCCTTAGATTGGATCATCAGGGGACGAACTCCATAGATTAGACCAATAGGAGACGAACTTGGTTTGATTGTACCAAGAGGAGACGAACTTGGTTAGACGGGTCCAAGAGGAGACGAACTCCTTAGATTGGACCAAGTGGCAACGAACTTGGTTAGATTGGACCAAGAGGAGATGAACTTGGTTAGATTTGACCGTGAGGAGACGACCTCCTTAGATTGGACCAAGAGGAGACGAACTTGGGTACATTGGACCATGAGGAGATGAACTCCTTAGATTGTACCAAGGGGAGACGAAGTTGGCTAAATAGGACCGAGAGGAGACGAACATGGTTAGATTGGACCAAGAGAAGACGAACTTGGTTAGATTGGACCATGAGGAGACGAACTCCTTATATTCGACCATGAGGAGACGAACTTCGGTACATTGGACCATGAGTAGATGAACTCCTTAGATTGTACCAAGAGGAGACGAACTTGGCTAGATAGGACCGAGAGGAGACGAACTTGGTTAGAATGGACCAAGTGGAGACGAACTTGGTTAGAATGGACCAAGTAGAGACGAACTTGCTTAGATTGGAACTAGAGGAGATGAACTTGGTTAGATGGGAGCTTGAGGAGACAAACTCCTTAGATTGGACCAAGAGGAGACAAACTTGGTTAGATTGGACCTTGAGGAGAACAACTCTTTAGATTGGACCCAGAGGAGACGAAGTTGGTTAGATTGGAGCAAGAGGAGACGAACTTGGGTAGATTGAACCAAGAGGAGATAAACTCCTTAGATTGGACCAAGGGGAGACGAACTTGGCTAAATAGGACCGAGAGGAGACGAACATGGTTAGATTGGACCAAGAGGAGACGAACTTGGTTAGATTGGACCTTGAGGAGACGAACTCCTTAAATTGGACCATGAGGGGATGAACTTGGTTAGATTGGACTGTGAGGAGACGAACTCCTTAGATTGTGCCAAGAGGAGACGAACTTGGGTAGATTGAACCATGAGGAGATAAACTCCTTAGATTGAACCAAGGGGAGACGAACTTGGCTAAATAGGACCGAGTGGAGACGAACATGGTTAGATTGGACCAAGAGGAGACGAACTTGGTTATATTGGACCTTGAGGAGACGAACTCCTTAAATTGGACCATGAGGGGATGAACTTGGTTAGATTGGACCATGAGGAGACGAACTCTTTAGATTGGACCAAGAGGAGACGAACTTGGGTAGATTGAACCATGAGGAGATAAACTCCTTAGATTGAACCAAGGGGAGACGAACTTGGCTAAATAGGACCAAGAGGAGACGAACATGGTTAGATTGGACCAAGAGGAGACGAACTTGGTTAGATTGGACCTTGAGGAGACGAACTCCTTAAATTGAACCATGAGGGGATGAACCTGGTTAGATTGGACCGCGAGGAGACAAACTCCTTAGATTGGACCAAGAGGAGACGAACTTGGGTAGATTGGACCCTGAGGAGACGAACTCTTTAGATTGGGCCAAGAGAAGACGAACTTGGTTAGATAGGACCGAGAGGAGGCGAACTTGGTTAGATTGCACCAAGAGGAGACGAAGTTGGTTAGATTGGACTTTGAGGAGACGAACTCCTTAGATTGGACCATGAGCGGACGAAGTCCATAGATTGGACCAATAGGAGACGAACTTGGTGTGATTGTACCAAGAGGAGACAAACTTGGTTAGATTGGACCAAGAGGAGACGAGCTTGGTTAGATTGGACCTTGAGGACGCGAACTCCTTAGATTGGACCGAGAGACGACGAACTTGGTTAGATTGGATCTAGAGGAGACGAACTTGGTTTTATTGGATTTTGAGGAGACGAACTCCTTAAATTGGACCAAGAGGAGACGAACTTGGTTATATTGGTCCTTGAGGAGACTAATTCGATAGATTGAACCAATATTAGAAGAAATCCATAGATTGGACCAATAAGAGACGAACTTGGTTAGACTGGACCCAGAGGAGACGAACTTGGTTAGATTGGACCTTGAGGAGGCGAACTCCTTAGATTGGACCAGGAGGAGACGAACTTGATTAGATTGGACCGTGAGGAGATGAACTCCATAGATTGGACCAAGTGGCGACGAACTTGGTGAGACTGGAGCAAGAGGAGATGAACTTTGTTAGATTTGACCGTGAGGAGACGAACTCCTTAGATTGGACCAAGAGGAGACGAACTTAGATACATTGGACCATGAAGAGATGAACTCCTTAGATTGGGCCAAGAGGAGACGAACTTGGCTAGATAGGACCGAGAGGAGACGAACTTGGTTAGATTGGGCCAAGAGAAGATGAACTTGGCTAGATAGGGCCGAGAGGAGACGAACTTGGTTAGATTGGGCCAAGAGGAGACGAACTTGGTTAGATTGGACTTTGAGGAGACGAACTCCTTAGATTGGACCAAGAGGAGACGAACTTGGTTATATTGGTCCTTGAGGAAACTAATTCCTTAGATTGAACCAATAGGCGAAGAAATCCATAGATTGGACCAATAAGAGATGAACTTGGTTAGACTGGACCAAGTGGAGACGAACTTGGTTAGATTGGACCTTCAGGAGGCGAACTCCTTAGATTGGACCGAGAGGAGACGAACTTGGTTAGATTGGACCTTGAGGAGGCGAACTCCTTAGATTGGACCATGAGGGGACGAACTCCATAGATTGGACCAATATGAGACGAACTTGGTTGGATTGTACCAAGAGCAGACGAACTTGGTTAGATGGGTCCAAGAGGAGACGAGCTTGGTTAGATTGGACCTTTAGGACAGGAACTGCTTAGATTGGAGCGAAAGAAGAGGAACTTGGTTGTATTGGACCAAGAGGAGATGAACTTGGTTAGATTAGACCTTGTAGAGACGAACTCCTTAGATTGGACCAAGAGGAGACGAAATCCCCAGATTGGACCAATAAGAGCCGAACTTGGTTAGATCGGACCAAGAGGAAACGAAAGTTGCCTAGATTGGACCTTGAGGAGACGAACTCCTTAGATTGGTCCAAGAGGAGACGAACTTGGTTAGATTGGACCAGGAGGAGACGAACTTGGTTAGATTGGACCGCGAGGAGACCAACTCCTTAGATTGGACCATGAGGAGACGAATTTGGGTAGATAGGACCGAGAGGAGACGAACTTGGTTAGATTGGACCAAGAGGAGACGAAATTGGTTAGATTGGACTTTGAGGAGACGAACTCCTTAGATTGGACCATGAGGGGACGAACTCCATTGATCGGACCAATAGGAGACGAACTTGGTTTGATTGTACCAAGAGGAGACGAACTTGGTTAGATTGGACCAAGAGGAGATGAGCTTGGTTAGAATGGACCAAGAGAAGAGGAACATGGTTATATTGGACCAAGAGGAGACGAGATCCATAGATTGGACCAATAAGAGACGAACTTGGTTATACTGGACCAAGAGGAGACGAGCTTGTTTAGATTGGACGTTGAGGAGACGAACTCCTTAGATTGGTCCTGGAGGAGACGAACTTGGTTAGACTGGACCAGGAGGAGACGAACTTAGTTTGATTGGACCCTGAGGAGACGAACTCCTTAGATTGGACCAAGAGGAGACGAACTTGGGTAAATTGGACCATGTTGAGAAGAACTTCTTAGATTGGACCAAGAGGAGACGAACTTGGCTAAATAGGACCGAGAGGAGACGAACTTGGTTAGATTGGACCTTGAGGAGGCGAACTCCTTAGATTGGACCATGAGGGGACGAACTCCATAGATTGGACCAATATGGGACGAACTTGGTTGGATTGTACCAAGAGCAGACGAACTTGGTTAGATTGGACCAAGAGGAGACGAGTATGGTTAGATTGGACCTTTAGGACAGGAACTGCTTAGATTGGAGCGAGAGAAGAGGAACTTGGTTGTATTGGACCAAGAGGAGACGAACTTGGTTAGATTAGACCTTGACGAGACGAACTCCTTATAGATTGGACCAAGGGGAGACGAAATCCACAGATTGGACCAATAGAGCCGAACTTGGTTAGATCGGACCAAGAGGAAACGAACTTGCCTAGATTGGACCTTGAGGAGACGAACTCCTTAGATTGGTCCAAGAGGAGACGAACTTGGTTAGATTTGACCAGGAGGAGACGAACTTGGTTTGATTGGACCGCGAGGAGACGAACTCCTTAGATTGGACCATTAGGAGAGGAACTTGGGTAGATTGGACCCTGAGGAGACAAAGTCCTTAGATTGGACCAAGAGGAGACGAACTTGGCTAGATAGGACCGAGAGGAGACGAACTTGGTTAGATTGGACCAAGAGGAGACGAACATGGTTAGATTGGACCTTGAGGAGACGAACTCCTTAGATTGGACCAAGAGGAGACCAACTTGGTTAGATTGGACCTTGAGGAGACGAACTCCTTAGATTGGACAAAGAGGAGACGAACTTGGTTAGATTGGACCAAGAGGACACGAACATGGTTAGATTGGACCGTGAGGAGACGAGATCCATAGATTAGACCAATAAGAGACGAACTTGGTTATACTGGACCAAGAGGAGACGAACTTGTTTAGATTGGAGCTTGAGGAGACGAGATCCATAGATTAGACCAATAAGAGACGAACTTGGTTATACTGGACCAAGAGGAGACGAACTTGTTTAGATTGGAGCTTGAGGAGACGAACTCCTTAGATTGGTCCTCGAGGAGACGAACTTGGTTAGATTGGACCAGGAGGAGACGAACTTAGTTTGATTGGACCCTGAGGAGACGAACTCCTTAGATTGGACCAAGAGGAGACGAACTTGGGTAGATTGGACCATGTGGAGACGAACTTCTTAGATTGGACCAAGAGGAGACGAACTTGGCTAAATAGGACCGAGAGGAGACGAACTTGGTTAGATTGGACCTTGAGGAGGCGAACTCCTTATATTGGACCATGAGGGGACGAACTCCAAAGATTGGACCAATATGAGACGAACTTGGTTGGATTGTACCAAAAGCAGACGAACTTGGTTAGATTGGACCACGAGGAGACGAGTTTGGTTAGATTGGACCTTTAGGACAGGAACTGCTTAGATTGGAGCGAGAGAAGAGGAACTTGGTTGCATTGGACCAAGAGGAGATGAACTTGGTTAGATTAGACCTTGAGGAGACGAACTCCTTAGATTGGACCAAGAGGAGACGAAATCCACAGATTGGACCAATAAGAGCCGAACTTGGTTAGATCGGACCAAGAGGAAACGAACTTGCCTAGATTGGACCTTGAGGAGACGAACTTGGTTAGATTGGACCAGGAGGAGACGAACTTGGTTAGATTGGACCGCGATAAGACGAACTCCTTCGATTGGACCATGAGGAGAGGAACTTGGGTAGATTGGACCCTGAGGAGACGAAGTCCTTTGATTGGACCAAGAGGAGATGAACTTGGCTAGATAGGACCGAGAGGAGACGAACTTGGTTAGATTGGACCAAGAGGAGACGAAATTGGTTAGATTGGAGCTTGAGGAGACGAACTCCTTAGATTGGACCAACATGAGACGAAATCCACAGATTGGACAAATAAGAGACGAACTTGGTTAGACCGGACCAAGAGGAAACGAACATGCGTAGATGGCCCTTGAGGAGACGAACTCCTTAGATTGGTCCAAGAGGAGACGAACTTGGTTACATTGGACCAGGAGGAGACGAACTTGGTTAGATTGGACCGCGAGGAGACGAACTCCTTAGATTGGACCATGAGGAGACGAACTTGGGTAGATTGGACCCTGAGGAGACGAACTCCTTAGATTGGACCATGAGGAGACGAACTTGGCTACATAGGACCGTGAGGAGACGAACTTGGTTAGATTGGACCGAGAGGAGACGAACTTGGTTAGTTTGGACGTTGAGGAGACGAACTCCTTAGATTGGACCATGAGAGGACCAACTTCATAGATTGGACCAATAGGAGACGAACTTGGTTTGATTGTACCAAGAGGAGACGAACTTGGTTAGATTGGACCTAGAGGAGACGAGCTTGGTTAGATTGGACCTTGAGTACACGAACTCCTTAAATTGGACCGAGAGAAGAGGAACTTGGTTATATTGGACCAAGAGGAGACGAACTTGGTTAGATTGGTCCAAGAGGAGACGAACTCCTTAGATTGGACCTTGAGGAGAGGAACTGCTTAGATTGGACCATGAGGGGATGAACTCCATAGATTGGACCAATAGGAGACGAACTTGGTTAGACAGGACCAAGAGGAGACGAACTTGGTTATATTGCACCAAGAGGAGACGAACTTGGTTAGATTGGACCTTGAGGAGACGAACTCCTTAGATTGGACCATGAGGAGACGAAATCCATAGATAGGACCAATAAGAGACGAACGTGGTTACACTGGACCAAGAGGAGACGAGCTTGGTTAGATTGGACCTTGAGGACACGAACTCCTTAGATTGGACCGAGAGATGAGGAACTTGGTTATATTGGACCAAGAGGAGATGAACTTGGTTAGATTAGACCTCGAGGAGACGAACTCCTTAGATTGGACCAAGAGGAGACGAAGTTGGTTAGATTGGACCTTGAGGAGACGAACTCCTTCGATTGGACCAAGAGGGGACGAAATCCACAGATTGGACCAATAAGAGACGAACTTGGTTATACGGGACCAGGAGGAAACGAACTTGCCTAGATTGGACCTTGAGGAGACGAACTCCTTAGATTGGTCCAAGAGGAGACGAACATGGCTATATAGGAGACGAACTTGGTCAGATTGGACCGCGAGTAGACGAACCCCTTAGATCGGACCAAGAGGAGACAAACTTGGGTAGATTGGACCCTGAGGAGACGAACTCCTTAGATTGGGCCAAGAGGAGACGAACTTGGCTATATAGGACCGAGAGGAGACGAACTTGGTGAGATTGGACCAAGAGGAGACGAACATGGTCAGATTGTACCTTGCAGAGACGAACTCCTTAGATTGGACCATGAGGGGACGAACTCTATAGATTGGACCAATAGGAGACGAACTTGGCTACATTGGACCATGAGGAGATGAACTTCTTAGATTGTACCAAGGGAAGACGAACTTGGCTAAATAGGACCGAGAGGAGACGAACATGGTTTGATTGGACCAAGAGAAGACGAACTTGGTTAGATTGGACCATGAGGAGACGAACTCCTTAGATTGGACCATGAGGAGACGAACATGGGTACATTGGACCATGAGGAGACGAACATGGGTACATTGGACCATGAGGAGACGAACTCCTTAGATTGTACCAAGAGGAGACGAACTTGGCTAGATAGGAACGAGAGGAGACGAACTTGGTTAGAATGGACCAAGTGGAGACGAACTTGGCTAGAATGGACCAAGTGGAGACGAACTTGCTTAGATTGGAACTAGAGGAGATGAACTTGGTTAGATGGGAGCTTGAGGAGACAAACTCCTTAGATTGGATCATCAGGGGACGAACTCCATAGATTGGACCAATAGGAGACGAACTTGGTTTGATTGTACCAAGAGGAGACGAACTTGGTTAGACTGGTCCAAGAGGAGAGGAACTCCTTAGATTGGACCAAGTGGCAACGAACTTGGTTAGATTAGACCAAAAGGAGACAAACTTGGTTAGATTTGACCGTGAGGAGACAAACTCCTTAGATTGGATCATCAGGGGACGAACTCCATAGATTAGACCAATAGGAGACGAACTTGGTTTGATTGTACCAAGAGGAGACGAACTTGGTTAGACGGGTCCAAGAGGAGACGAACTCCTTAGATTGGACCAAGTGGCAACGAACTTGGTTAGATTGGACCAAGAGGAGATGAACTTGGTTAGATTTGACCGTGAGGAGACGACCTCCTTAGATTGGACCAAGAGGAGACGAACTTGGGTACATTGGACCATGAGGAGATGAACTCCTTAGATTGTACCAAGGGGAGACGAAGTTGGCTAAATAGGACCGAGAGGAGACGAACATGGTTAGATTGGACCAAGAGAAGACGAACTTGGTTAGATTGGACCATGAGGAGACGAACTCCTTATATTCGACCATGAGGAGACGAACTTCGGTACATTGGACCATGAGTAGATGAACTCCTTAGATTGTACCAAGAGGAGACGAACTTGGCTAGATAGGACCGAGAGGAGACGAACTTGGTTAGAATGGACCAAGTGGAGACGAACTTGGTTAGAATGGACCAAGTAGAGACGAACTTGCTTAGATTGGAACTAGAGGAGATGAACTTGGTTAGATGGGAGCTTGAGGAGACAAACTCCTTAGATTGGACCAAGAGGAGACAAACTTGGTTAGATTGGACCTTGAGGAGAACAACTCTTTAGATTGGACCCAGAGGAGACGAAGTTGGTTAGATTGGAGCAAGAGGAGACGAACTTGGGTAGATTGAACCAAGAGGAGATAAACTCCTTAGATTGGACCAAGGGGAGACGAACTTGGCTAAATAGGACCGAGAGGAGACGAACATGGTTAGATTGGACCAAGAGGAGACGAACTTGGTTAGATTGGACCTTGAGGAGACGAACTCCTTAAATTGGACCATGAGGGGATGAACTTGGTTAGATTGGACTGTGAGGAGACGAACTCCTTAGATTGTGCCAAGAGGAGACGAACTTGGGTAGATTGAACCATGAGGAGATAAACTCCTTAGATTGAACCAAGGGGAGACGAACTTGGCTAAATAGGACCGAGTGGAGACGAACATGGTTAGATTGGACCAAGAGGAGACGAACTTGGTTATATTGGACCTTGAGGAGACGAACTCCTTAAATTGGACCATGAGGGGATGAACTTGGTTAGATTGGACCATGAGGAGACGAACTCTTTAGATTGGACCAAGAGGAGACGAACTTGGGTAGATTGAACCATGAGGAGATAAACTCCTTAGATTGAACCAAGGGGAGACGAACTTGGCTAAATAGGACCAAGAGGAGACGAACATGGTTAGATTGGACCAAGAGGAGACGAACTTGGTTAGATTGGACCTTGAGGAGACGAACTCCTTAAATTGAACCATGAGGGGATGAACCTGGTTAGATTGGACCGCGAGGAGACAAACTCCTTAGATTGGACCAAGAGGAGACGAACTTGGGTAGATTGGACCCTGAGGAGACGAACTCTTTAGATTGGGCCAAGAGAAGACGAACTTGGTTAGATAGGACCGAGAGGAGGCGAACTTGGTTAGATTGCACCAAGAGGAGACGAAGTTGGTTAGATTGGACTTTGAGGAGACGAACTCCTTAGATTGGACCATGAGCGGACGAAGTCCATAGATTGGACCAATAGGAGACGAACTTGGTGTGATTGTACCAAGAGGAGACAAACTTGGTTAGATTGGACCAAGAGGAGACGAGCTTGGTTAGATTGGACCTTGAGGACGCGAACTCCTTAGATTGGACCGAGAGACGACGAACTTGGTTAGATTGGATCTAGAGGAGACGAACTTGGTTTTATTGGATTTTGAGGAGACGAACTCCTTAAATTGGACCAAGAGGAGACGAACTTGGTTATATTGGTCCTTGAGGAGACTAATTCGATAGATTGAACCAATATTAGAAGAAATCCATAGATTGGACCAATAAGAGACGAACTTGGTTAGACTGGACCCAGAGGAGACGAACTTGGTTAGATTGGACCTTGAGGAGGCGAACTCCTTAGATTGGACCAGGAGGAGACGAACTTGATTAGATTGGACCGTGAGGAGATGAACTCCATAGATTGGACCAAGTGGCGACGAACTTGGTGAGACTGGAGCAAGAGGAGATGAACTTTGTTAGATTTGACCGTGAGGAGACGAACTCCTTAGATTGGACCAAGAGGAGACGAACTTAGATACATTGGACCATGAAGAGATGAACTCCTTAGATTGGGCCAAGAGGAGACGAACTTGGCTAGATAGGACCGAGAGGAGACGAACTTGGTTAGATTGGGCCAAGAGAAGATGAACTTGGCTAGATAGGGCCGAGAGGAGGACCAAGAGGAGACGAACTTGGTTATATTGGTCCTTGATAATTCGATAGATTGAACCAATAGGAGAAGAAATCCATAGATTGGACCAATAAGAGACGAACTTGGTTAGACTGGACCAAGTGGAGACGAACTTGGTTAGATTGGACCTTCAGGAGGCGAACTTTAGGGACCGAGAGGAGACGAACTTGGTTAGATTGGACCTTGAGGAGGCGAACTCCTTAGATTGGACCATGAGGGGACGAACTCCATAGATTGGACCAATATGAGACGAACTTGGTTGGAGACCAAGAGCAGACGAACTGGTTAGATGGGTCCAAGAGGAGACGAGCTTGGTTAGATTGGACTTTAGGACAGGAACTGCTTAGATTGGAGCGAAAGAAGAGGAACTTGGTTGTATTGGACCAAGAGGAGATGAACTTGGTTAGATTAGACCTTGTAGAGACGAACTCCTTAGATTGGACCAAGAGGAGACGAACTTAGATACATTGGACCATGAGGAGATGAACTCCTTAGATTGGGCCAAGAGGAGACGAACTTGGCTAGATAGGACCGAGAGGAGACGAACTTGGTTAGATTGGGCCAAGAGAAGATGAACTTGGCTAGATAGGGCCGAGAGGAGACGAACTTGGTTAGATTGGGCCAAGAGGAGACGAACTTGGTTAGATTGGACTTTGAGGAGACGAACTCCTTAGATTGGACCAAGAGGAGACGAACTTGGTTATATTGGTCCTTGAGGAAACTAATTCCTTAGATTGAACCAATAGGCGAAGAAATCCATAGATTGGACCAATAAGAGATGAACTTGGTTAGACTGGACCAAGTGGAGACGAACTTGGTTAGATTGGACCTTCAGATTGGAGGCGAACTCCTTAGATTGGACCGAGAGGAGACGAACTTGGTTAGATTGGACCTTGAGGAGGCGAACTCCTTAGATTGGACCATGAGGGGACGAACTCCATAGATTGGACCAATATGAGACGAACTTGGTTGGAGACCAAGAGCAGACGAACTTGGTTAGATGGGTCCAAGAGGAGACGAGCTGAACTTTAGGACAGGAACTTAGATTGGAGCGAAAGAAGAGGAACTTGGTTGTACCAAGAGGAGATGAGGAGACGAGAGACTCCTTAGATTGGACCAAGAGGAGACGAACTTGGACCAATAAGAGCCGAACTTGGTTAGATCGGACCAAGAGGAAACGAAGTTGCCTAGACCTTGAGGAGACGAACTCCTTAGATTGGTCCAAGAGGAGACGAACTTGGTTAGATTGGACCAGGAGGAGACGAACTTGGTTAGATTGGACCGCCAACTCCTTAGAGGACCAGAGGAACTTTGGGTAGATAGGACCGAGAGGAGACGAACTTGGTTAGATTGGACCAAGAGGAGACGAACTTGGTTAGATTGGACTTTGAGGAGACGAACTCCTTAGATTGGACCAAGAGGAGACGAACTTGGTTGATAGGACCAATAGGAGACAAACTTGGTTAGATTGGACCAAGAGGAGACGAAGTTGGTTAGATTGGACCTTGAGGAGACGAACTCCTTAGATTGGACCATGAGGGGACGAACTCCATAGATTGGACCAATATGAGACGAACTTGGTTGGATTGTACCAAGAGCAGACGAACTTGGTTAGATGGGTCCAAGAGGAGACGAGCTTGGTTAGATTGGACCTTTAGGACAGGAACTGCTTAGATTGGAGCGAGAGAAGAGGAACTTGGTTGTATTGGACCAAGAGGAGACGAACTTGGTTAGATTAGACCTTGACGAGAAGAACTCCTTATAGATTGGACCAAGGGGAGACGAAATCCACAGATTGGACCAATAGAGCCGAACTTGGTTAGATCGGACCAAGAGGAAACGAACTTGCCTAGATTGGACCTTGAGGAGACGAACTCCTTAGATTGGTCCAAGAGGAGACGAACTTGGTTAGATTTGACCCGGAGGAGACGAACTTGGTTTGATTGGACCGCGAGGAGACGAACTCCTTAGATTGGACCATTAGGAGAGGAACTTGGGTAGATTGGACCCTGAGGAGACAAAGTCCTTAGATTGGACCAAGAGGAGACGAACTTGGCTAGATAGGACCGAGAGGAGACGAACTTGGTTAGATTGGACCAAGAGGAGACGAACATGGTTAGATTGGACCTTGAGGAGACGAACTCCTTAGATTGGACCAAGAGGAGACCAACTTGGTTAGATTGGACCTTGAGGAGACGAACTCCTTAGATTGGACAAAGAGGAGACGAACTTGGTTAGATTGGACCAAGAGGACACGAACATGGTTAGATTGGACCGTGAGGAGACGAGATCCATAGATTAGACCAATAAGAGACGAACTTGGTTATACTGGACCAAGAGGAGACGAACTTGTTTAGATTGGAGCTTGAGGAGACGAGATCCATAGATTAGACCAATAAGAGACGAACTTGGTTATACTGGACCAAGAGGAGACGAACTTGTTTAGATTGGAGCTTGAGGAGACGAACTCCTTAGATTGGTCCTCGAGGAGACGAACTTGGTTAGATTGGACCAGGAGGAGACGAACTTAGTTTGATTGGACCCTGAGGAGACGAACTCCTTAGATTGGACCAAGAGGAGACGAACTTGGGTAGATTGGACCATGTGGAGACGAACTTCTTAGATTGGACCAAGAGGAGACGAACTTGGCTAAATAGGACCGAGAGGAGACGAACTTGGTTAGATTGGACCTTGAGGAGGCGAACTCCTTATATTGGACCATGAGGGGACGAACTCCAAAGATTGGACCAATATGAGATGAACTTGGTTGGATTGTACCAAAAGCAGACGAACTTGGTTAGATTGGACCACGAGGAGACGAGTTTGGTTAGATTGGACCTTTAGGACAGGAACTGCTTAGATTGGAGCGAGAGAAGAGGAACTTGGTTGCATTGGACCAAGAGGAGATGAACTTGGTTAGATTAGACCTTGAGGAGACGAACTCCTTAGATTGGACCAAGAGGAGACGAAATCCACAGATTGGACCAATAAGAGCCGAACTTGGTTAGATCGGACCAAGAGGAAACGAACTTGCCTAGATTGGACCTTGAGGAGACGAACTTGGTTAGATTGGACCAGGAGGAGACGAACTTGGTTAGATTGGACCGCGATAAGACGAACTCCTTCGATTGGACCATGAGGAGAGGAACTTGGGTAGATTGGACCCTGAGGAGACGAAGTCCTTTGATTGGACCAAGAGGAGATGAACTTGGCTAGATAGGACCGAGAGGAGACGAACTTGGTTAGATTGGACCAAGAGGAGACGAAATTGGTTAGATTGGAAGGAGACGAACTCCTTAGATTGGACCAACATGAGACGAAATCCACAGATTGGACAAATAAGAGACGAACTTGGTTAGACCGGACCAAGAGGAAACGAACATGCGTAGATGGCCCTTGAGGAGACGAACTCCTTAGATTGGTCCAAGAGGAGACGAACTTGGTTAGATTGGACCAGGAGGAGACGAACTTGGTTAGATTGGACCGCGAGGAGCGAACTCCTTAGATTGGACGAAAAGGAGACGAATTCGGTTAGATTGGACGAAAAGGAGACGAACTCCTTAGATTGGACCATGAGGAGACGAACTTGGCTACATAGGACCGTGAGGAGACGAACTTGGTTAGATTGGACCGAGAGGAGACGAACTTGGTTAGTTTGGACGTTGAGGAGACGAACTCCTTAGATTGGACCATGAGAGGACCAACTTCATAGATTGGACCAATAGGAGACGAACTTGGTTTGATTGTACCAAGAGGAGACGAACTTGGTTAGATTGGACCTAGAGGAGACGAGCTTGGTTAGATTGGACCTTGAGTACACGAACTCCTTAAATTGGACCGAGAGAAGAGGAACTTGGTTATATTGGACCAAGAGGAGACGAACTTGGTTAGATTGGTCCAAGAGGAGACGAACTCCTTAGATTGGACCTTGAGGAGAGGAACTGCTTAGATTGGACCATGAGGGGATGAACTCCATAGATTGGACCAATAGGAGACGAACTTGGTTAGACAGGACCAAGAGGAGACGAACTTGGTTATATTGCACCAAGAGGAGACGAACTTGGTTAGATTGGACCTTGAGGAGACGAACTCCTTAGATTGGACCATGAGGAGACGAAATCCATAGATAGGACCAATAAGAGACGAACGTGGTTACACTGGACCAAGAGGAGACGAGCTTGGTTAGATTGGACCTTGAGGACACGAACTCCTTAGATTGGACCAAGAGATGAGGAACTTGGTTATATTGGACCAAGAGGAGATGAACTTGGTTAGATTAGACCTCGAGGAGACGAACTCCTTAGATTGGACCAAGAGGAGACGAAGTTGGTTAGATTGGACCTTGAGGAGACGAACTCCTTAGATTGGACCAAGAGGGGACGAAATCCACAGATTGGACCAATAAGAGACGAACTTGGTTATACGGGACCAGGAGGAAACGAACTTGCCTAGATTGGACCTTGAGGAGACGAACTCCTTAGATTGGTCCAAGAGGAGACGAACATGGCTATATAGGAGACGAACTTGGTCAGATTGGACCGCGAGTAGACGAACCCCTTAGATCGGACCAAGAGGAGACAAACTTGGGTAGATTGGACCCTGAGGAGACGAACTCCTTAGATTGGGCCAAGAGGAGACGAACTTGGCTATATAGGACCGAGAGGAGACGAACTTGGTGAGATTGGACCAAGAGGAGACGAACATGGTCAGATTGTACCTTGCAGAGACGAACTCCTTAGATTGGACCATGAGGGGACGAACTCCATAGATTGGACCAATAGGAGACGAACTTGGCTACATTGGACCATGAGGAGATGAACTTCTTAGATTGTACCAAGGGAAGACGAACTTGGCTAAATAGGACCGAGAGGAGACGAACATGGTTTGATTGGACCAAGAGAAGACGAACTTGGTTAGATTGGACCATGAGGAGACGAACTCCTTAGATTGGACCATGAGGAGACGAACATGGGTACATTGGACCATGAGGAGACGAACATGGGTACATTGGACCATGAGGAGACGAACTCCTTAGATTGTACCAAGAGGAGACGAACTTGGCTAGATAGGAACGAGAGGAGACGAACTTGGTTAGAATGGACCAAGTGGAGACGAACTTGGCTAGAATGGACCAAGTGGAGACGAACTTGCTTAGATTGGAACTAGAGGAGATGAACTTGGTTAGATGGGAGCTTGAGGAGACAAACTCCTTAGATTGGATCATCAGGGGACGAACTCCATAGATTGGACCAATAGGAGACGAACTTGGTTTGATTGTACCAAGAGGAGACGAACTTGGTTAGACTGGTCCAAGAGGAGAGGAACTCCTTAGATTGGACCAAGTGGCAACGAACTTGGTTAGATTAGACCAAAAGGAGACAAACTTGGTTAGATTTGACCGTGAGGAGACAAACTCCTTAGATTGGATCATCAGGGGACGAACTCCATAGATTAGACCAATAGGAGACGAACTTGGTTTGATTGTACCAAGAGGAGACGAACTTGGTTAGACGGGTCCAAGAGGAGACGAACTCCTTAGATTGGACCAAGTGGCAACGAACTTGGTTAGATTGGACCAAGAGGAGATGAACTTGGTTAGATTTGACCGTGAGGAGACGACCTCCTTAGATTGGACCAAGAGGAGACGAACTTGGGTACATTGGACCATGAGGAGATGAACTCCTTAGATTGTACCAAGGGGAGACGAAGTTGGCTAAATAGGACCGAGAGGAGACGAACATGGTTAGATTGGACCAAGAGAAGACGAACTTGGTTAGATTGGACCATGAGGAGACGAACTCCTTATATTCGACCATGAGGAGACGAACTTCGGTACATTGGACCATGAGTAGATGAACTCCTTAGATTGTACCAAGAGGAGACGAACTTGGCTAGATAGGACCGAGAGGAGACGAACTTGGTTAGAATGGACCAAGTGGAGACGAACTTGGTTAGAATGGACCAAGTAGAGACGAACTTGCTTAGATTGGAACTAGAGGAGATGAACTTGGTTAGATGGGAGCTTGAGGAGACAAACTCCTTAGATTGGACCAAGAGGAGACAAACTTGGTTAGATTGGACCTTGAGGAGAACAACTCTTTAGATTGGACCCAGAGGAGACGAAGTTGGTTAGATTGGAGCAAGAGGAGACGAACTTGGGTAGATTGAACCAAGAGGAGATAAACTCCTTAGATTGGACCAAGGGGAGACGAACTTGGCTAAATAGGACCGAGAGGAGACGAACATGGTTAGATTGGACCAAGAGGAGACGAACTTGGTTAGATTGGACCTTGAGGAGACGAACTCCTTAAATTGGACCATGAGGGGATGAACTTGGTTAGATTGGACTGTGAGGAGACGAACTCCTTAGATTGTGCCAAGAGGAGACGAACTTGGGTAGATTGAACCATGAGGAGATAAACTCCTTAGATTGAACCAAGGGGAGACGAACTTGGCTAAATAGGACCGAGTGGAGACGAACATGGTTAGATTGGACCAAGAGGAGACGAACTTGGTTATATTGGACCTTGAGGAGACGAACTCCTTAAATTGGACCATGAGGGGATGAACTTGGTTAGATTGGACCATGAGGAGACGAACTCTTTAGATTGGACCAAGAGGAGACGAACTTGGGTAGATTGAACCATGAGGAGATAAACTCCTTAGATTGAACCAAGGGGAGACGAACTTGGCTAAATAGGACCAAGAGGAGACGAACATGGTTAGATTGGACCAAGAGGAGACGAACTTGGTTAGATTGGACCTTGAGGAGACGAACTCCTTAAATTGAACCATGAGGGGATGAACCTGGTTAGATTGGACCGCGAGGAGACAAACTCCTTAGATTGGACCAAGAGGAGACGAACTTGGGTAGATTGGACCCTGAGGAGACGAACTCTTTAGATTGGGCCAAGAGAAGACGAACTTGGTTAGATAGGACCGAGAGGAGGCGAACTTGGTTAGATTGCACCAAGAGGAGACGAAGTTGGTTAGATTGGACTTTGAGGAGACGAACTCCTTAGATTGGACCATGAGCGGACGAAGTCCATAGATTGGACCAATAGGAGACGAACTTGGTGTGATTGTACCAAGAGGAGACAAACTTGGTTAGATTGGACCAAGAGGAGACGAGCTTGGTTAGATTGGACCTTGAGGACGCGAACTCCTTAGATTGGACCGAGAGACGACGAACTTGGTTAGATTGGATCTAGAGGAGACGAACTTGGTTTTATTGGATTTTGAGGAGACGAACTCCTTAAATTGGACCAAGAGGAGACGAACTTGGTTATATTGGTCCTTGAGGAGACTAATTCGATAGATTGAACCAATATTAGAAGAAATCCATAGATTGGACCAATAAGAGACGAACTTGGTTAGACTGGACCCAGAGGAGACGAACTTGGTTAGATTGGACCTTGAGGAGGCGAACTCCTTAGATTGGACCAGGAGGAGACGAACTTGATTAGATTGGACCGTGAGGAGATGAACTCCATAGATTGGACCAAGTGGCGACGAACTTGGTGAGACTGGAGCAAGAGGAGATGAACTTTGTTAGATTTGACCGTGAGGAGACGAACTCCTTAGATTGGACCAAGAGGAGACGAACTTAGATACATTGGACCATGAAGAGATGAACTCCTTAGATTGGGCCAAGAGGAGACGAACTTGGCTAGATAGGACCGAGAGGAGACGAACTTGGTTAGATTGGGCCAAGAGAAGATGAACTTGGCTAGATAGGGCCGAGAGGAGACGAACTTGGTTAGATTGGGCCAAGAGGAGACGAACTTGGTTAGATTGGACTTTGAGGAGACGAACTCCTTAGATTGGACCAAGAGGAGACGAACTTGGTTATATTGGTCCTTGAGGAAACTAATTCCTTAGATTGAACCAATAGGCGAAGAAATCCATAGATTGGACCAATAAGAGATGAACTTGGTTAGACTGGACCAAGTGGAGACGAACTTGGTTAGATTGGACCTTCAGGAGGCGAACTCCTTAGATTGGACCGAGAGGAGACGAACTTGGTTAGATTGGACCTTGAGGAGGCGAACTCCTTAGATTGGACCATGAGGGGACGAACTCCATAGATTGGACCAATATGAGACGAACTTGGTTGGATTGTACCAAGAGCAGACGAACTTGGTTAGATGGGTCCAAGAGGAGACGAGCTTGGTTAGATTGGACCTTTAGGACAGGAACTGCTTAGATTGGAGCGAAAGAAGAGGAACTTGGTTGTATTGGACCAAGAGGAGATGAACTTGGTTAGATTAGACCTTGTAGAGACGAACTCCTTAGATTGGACCAAGAGGAGACGAAATCCCCAGATTGGACCAATAAGAGCCGAACTTGGTTAGATCGGACCAAGAGGAAACAAAGTTGCCTAGATTGGACCTTGAGGAGACGAACTCCTTAGATTGGTCCAAGAGGAGACGAACTTGGTTAGATTGGACCAGGAGGAGACGAACTTGGTTAGATTGGACCGCGAGGAGACCAACTCCTTAGATTGGACCATGAGGAGACGAATTTGGGTAGATAGGACCGAGAGGAGACGAACTTGGTTAGATTGGACCAAGAGGAGACGAAATTGGTTAGATTGGACTTTGAGGAGACGAACTCCTTAGATTGGACCATGAGGGGACGAACTCCATTGATCGGACCAATAGGAGACGAACTTGGTTTGATTGTACCAAGAGGAGACGAACTTGGTTAGATTGGACCAAGAGGAGATGAGCTTGGTTAGAATGGACCAAGAGAAGAGGAACATGGTTATATTGGACCAAGAGGAGACGAGATCCATAGATTGGACCAATAAGAGACGAACTTGGTTATACTGGACCAAGAGGAGACGAGATTGTTTAGATTGGACGTTGAGGAGACGAACTCCTTAGATTGGTCCTGGAGCAGACGAACTTGGTTAGACTGGACCAGGAGGAGACGAACTTAGTTTGATTGGACCCTGAGGAGACGAACTCCTTAGATTGGACCAAGAGGAGACGAACTTGGGTAAATTGGACCATGTTGAGAAGAACTTCTTAGATTGGACCAAGAGGAGACGAACTTGGCTAAATAGGACCGAGAGGAGACGAACTTGGTTAGATTGGACCTTGAGGAGGCGAACTCCTTAGATTGGACCATGAGGGGACGAACTCCATAGATTGGACCAATATGAGACGAACTTGGTTGGATTGTACCAAGAGCAGACGAACTTGGTTAGATGGGTCCAAGAGGAGACGAGCTTGGTTAGATTGGACCTTTAGGACAGGAACTGCTTAGATTGGAGCGAGAGAAGAGGAACTTGGTTGTATTGGACCAAGAGGAGACGAACTTGGTTAGATTAGACCTTGACGAGAAGAACTCCTTATAGATTGGACCAAGGGGAGACGAAATCCACAGATTGGACCAATAGAGCCGAACTTGGTTAGATCGGACCAAGAGGAAACGAACTTGCCTAGATTGGACCTTGAGGAGACGAACTCCTTAGATTGGTCCAAGAGGAGACGAACTTGGTTAGATTTGACCCGGAGGAGACGAACTTGGTTTGATTGGACCGCGAGGAGACGAACTCCTTAGATTGGACCATTAGGAGAGGAACTTGGGTAGATTGGACCCTGAGGAGACAAAGTCCTTAGATTGGACCAAGAGGAGACGAACTTGGCTAGATAGGACCGAGAGGAGACGAACTTGGTTAGATTGGACCAAGAGGAGACGAACATGGTTAGATTGGACCTTGAGGAGACGAACTCCTTAGATTGGACCAAGAGGAGACCAACTTGGTTAGATTGGACCTTGAGGAGACGAACTCCTTAGATTGGACAAAGAGGAGACGAACTTGGTTAGATTGGACCAAGAGGACACGAACATGGTTAGATTGGACCGTGAGGAGACGAGATCCATAGATTAGACCAATAAGAGACGAACTTGGTTATACTGGACCAAGAGGAGACGAACTTGTTTAGATTGGAGCTTGAGGAGACGAGATCCATAGATTAGACCAATAAGAGACGAACTTGGTTATACTGGACCAAGAGGAGACGAACTTGTTTAGATTGGAGCTTGAGGAGACGAACTCCTTAGATTGGTCCTCGAGGAGACGAACTTGGTTAGATTGGACCAGGAGGAGACGAACTTAGTTTGATTGGACCCTGAGGAGACGAACTCCTTAGATTGGACCAAGAGGAGACGAACTTGGGTAGATTGGACCATGTGGAGACGAACTTCTTAGATTGGACCAAGAGGAGACGAACTTGGCTAAATAGGACCGAGAGGAGACGAACTTGGTTAGATTGGACCTTGAGGAGGCGAACTCCTTATATTGGACCATGAGGGGACGAACTCCAAAGATTGGACCAATATGAGACGAACTTGGTTGGATTGTACCAAAAGCAGACGAACTTGGTTAGATTGGACCACGAGGAGACGAGTTTGGTTAGATTGGACCTTTAGGACAGGAACTGCTTAGATTGGAGCGAGAGAAGAGGAACTTGGTTGCATTGGACCAAGAGGAGATGAACTTGGTTAGATTAGACCTTGAGGAGACGAACTCCTTAGATTGGACCAAGAGGAGACGAAATCCACAGATTGGACCAATAAGAGCCGAACTTGGTTAGATCGGACCAAGAGGAAACGAACTTGCCTAGATTGGACCTTGAGGAGACGAACTTGGTTAGATTGGACCAGGAGGAGACGAACTTGGTTAGATTGGACCGCGATAAGACGAACTCCTTCGATTGGACCATGAGGAGAGGAACTTGGGTAGATTGGACCCTGAGGAGACGAAGTCCTTTGATTGGACCAAGAGGAGATGAACTTGGCTAGATAGGACCGAGAGGAGACGAACTTGGTTAGATTGGACCAAGAGGAGACGAAATTGGTTAGATTGGAGCTTGAGGAGACGAACTCCTTAGATTGGACCAACATGAGACGAAATCCACAGATTGGACAAATAAGAGACGAACTTGGTTAGACCGGACCAAGAGGAAACGAACATGCGTAGATGGCCCTTGAGGAGACGAACTCCTTAGATTGGTCCAAGAGGAGACGAACTTGGTTACATTGGACCAGGAGGAGACGAACTTGGTTAGATTGGACCGCGAGGAGACGAACTCCTTAGATTGGACCATGAGGAGACGAACTTGGGTAGATTGGACCCTGAGGAGACGAACTCCTTAGATTGGACCATGAGGAGACGAACTTGGCTACATAGGACCGTGAGGAGACGAACTTGGTTAGATTGGACCGAGAGGAGACGAACTTGGTTAGTTTGGACGTTGAGGAGACGAACTCCTTAGATTGGACCATGAGAGGACCAACTTCATAGATTGGACCAATAGGAGACGAACTTGGTTTGATTGTACCAAGAGGAGACGAACTTGGTTAGATTGGACCTAGAGGAGACGAGCTTGGTTAGATTGGACCTTGAGTACACGAACTCCTTAAATTGGACCGAGAGAAGAGGAACTTGGTTATATTGGACCAAGAGGAGACGAACTTGGTTAGATTGGTCCAAGAGGAGACGAACTCCTTAGATTGGACCTTGAGGAGAGGAACTGCTTAGATTGGACCATGAGGGGATGAACTCCATAGATTGGACCAATAGGAGACGAACTTGGTTAGACAGGACCAAGAGGAGACGAACTTGGTTATATTGCACCAAGAGGAGACGAACTTGGTTAGATTGGACCTTGAGGAGACGAACTCCTTAGATTGGACCATGAGGAGACGAAATCCATAGATAGGACCAATAAGAGACGAACGTGGTTACACTGGACCAAGAGGAGACGAGCTTGGTTAGATTGGACCTTGAGGACACGAACTCCTTAGATTGGACCAAGAGATGAGGAACTTGGTTATATTGGACCAAGAGGAGATGAACTTGGTTAGATTAGACCTCGAGGAGACGAACTCCTTAGATTGGACCAAGAGGAGACGAAGTTGGTTAGATTGGACCTTGAGGAGACGAACTCCTTCGATTGGACCAAGAGGGGACGAAATCCACAGATTGGACCAATAAGAGATGAACTTGGTTATACGGGACCAGGAGGAAACGAACTTGCCTAGATTGGACCTTGAGGAGACGAACTCCTTAGATTGGTCCAAGAGGAGACGAACATGGCTATATAGGAGACGAACTTGGTCAGATTGGACCGCGAGTAGACGAACCCCTTAGATCGGACCAAGAGGAGACAAACTTGGGTAGATTGGACCCTGAGGAGACGAACTCCTTAGATTGGGCCAAGAGGAGACGAACTTGGCTATATAGGACCGAGAGGAGACGAACTTGGTGAGATTGGACCAAGAGGAGACGAACATGGTCAGATTGTACCTTGCAGAGACGAACTCCTTAGATTGGACCATGAGGGGACGAACTCCATAGATTGGACCAATAGGAGACGAACTTGGTTTGATTGTACCAAGAGGAGACGAACTTGGTTAGATTGGACCAAGTGGAGACGATCTTGGTTAGATTGGACGTTGAGGACACGAACTCCTTAGATTAGACCGAGAGAAGACGAACTTGGTTAGATTGGACCTAGAGGAGACGAACTTGGTTAGATTGGACCTTAACAAGACGAACTCCTTAGATTGGACCAAGAGGAGACGAAGTTGGTTAGATTGGACCTTGAGGAGACGAACCTCTTAGATTGGACCAAGAGTAGACGAAATCCATAGATTGGACCAACAAGAGACGAATTTGGTTAGACTGGACCAAGAGGAGACGAACTTGGTTAGATTGGACCAAGAGGAGATGAACTCCTTAGATTGGTCCAAGAGGAGACGAACTTGGCTATATAGGAGACGAACTTGGTCAGATTGGACCACGACTAGACGAACCCCTTAGATAGGACCAAGAGGAGACAAACTTGGGTAGATTGGCCCCTGAGGAGACGAACTCCTTAGATTGGGCCAAGGGGAGACGAACTTGGCTATATAGGATCGAGAGGAGACGAACTTCGTGAGATTGGACCAAGAGGAGACGAACATACATTGGACATTGCAGAGACGAACTCCTTAGATTGGACCATGAGGGGACGAACTCCATAGATTGGACCAATAGGAGACGAACTTGGTTTGATTGTACCAAGAGGAGACGAACTTGGTTATATTGGACCAAGTGGAGACGATCTTGGTTAGATTGGACCTTGAGGACACGAACTCCTTAGATTGGACCGAGAGAAGACGAACTTGGTTAGATTGGACCTAGAGGAGACGAACTTGGTTAGATTGGACCAAGAGGAGACGAACTTGGCTAGATTGGACCTTGAGGACACGAACTCCTTAGATTGGACCAAGAGAAGACGAACTTGGTTAGATTGGACCTTGAGGGCACAGACAACTTATATTGGACCAAGAGGAGACGAACTCCATAGATAGGACCAAGTGGAGAGCAACTTCGTTAAATTGGACCAAGAGGAGACAAACTTGGTTAGATTGCACCAAGAGGAGAGGAACTTGGTCAGATTAGACCTAGCGGAGACGAACTTGGTTAGATTGGACCTTGAGGAGACGAACTCCTTAGATTGGAACAAGTGGAGACGAAATCCATAGATTGGACCAATAGGAGACGAACTTGGTTAGGCTGGACCAAGAGGAGACGAACTTGGTTAGATTGCACCAAGAGGAGACGAACTTGGTTAGATTGCACCAAGAAGAGACGAAGTTGGTTATATTGGATCTTGAGGAGACGAATCCTTAGATTGGACCAAGAGGAGATGAACTTGGATAGATAGGATTAAGAGGAGATGAACTTGGTCAGATTGGACCTTGGGGAGATGAACTTGGTTAGATTGGACCTAGAGGAGATGAACTTGGTATGACGGGAGCTTGAGGAGACGAACTCCTTAGATTGGACCATGAAGAGACGAACTTGGTTAGATAGGACCAAGAGGAGACGAACTTGGTTAGACTGGACCAAAAGGAGACGAACTTGGTTAGATTGGACCGAGGACACAGACACCTTATATTGGACCAAGAGGAGACGAACTCCATAGATTGGACCAAGAGGAGACGAACTTGGTTAGATAGGACCAAGTGGAGGGAACTTGGTTAGAGTGGACCAAGAGGAGACGAACTTGGTTAGACTGGACCAAGAGGAGACGAACTTGGTTAGATTGGACCTTGAGGACACGGACACCTTATATTGGACCAAGAGGAGACGAACACCATAGATTGGACCAAGAGGAGACGAACTTGGTTACATAGGACCAAGTGGAGGGGAACTTGGTTAGATTGGACCAACAGGAGACAAACTTCTTAGATTGGACCAAGAGGAGACGAAATCCATAGATTGGACCAATAAGAGACGAACTTGGTTAGATAGGAGCAAGAGGAAACGAACTTGCTTAGATTGGACCTTGAGGAGAAGAACTCCCCAGATTGAACGAAGAGGAGACGAACTCCATAGATTGGACCAATAGGAGACGAACTTTCTTAGATTGGACCTTGAGGAAACAAACTTGGTTAGATTGGATGTTGAGGAGACGAACTCCATAGATTGGACCAAGAGGAGACGAACTTGGTTACATAGGACCAAGTGGAGAGGAACTTGGTTAGATTGGACCAAGAGGAGAAGAACTTGGTTAGATTGGACCTTCAGGACTGCAACTCCTTAGATTGGACAAATAGGGGACGAACTCCATACATTGGACCAAGAGGAGACGAACTTGGTCAGACTAGACCTAGAAGAGATGAACTTGGTTAGATTGGACCTTGAGGAGACGAACTGCTTAGATTGGACCAATAGGAGACGAACTTGGTTAGATTGCACCAAGGGGAGACGAACTTGGTTACATAGGACCAAGTGGAGAGGAACTTGGTTAGATTGGACCAACAGGAGACAAACTTCTTAGATTGGACCAAGAGGAGACGAAATCCATAGATTGGACCAATAAGAGACGAACTTGGTTAGATAGGAGCAAGAGGAAACGAACTTGCTTAGATTGCACCTTGAGGAGAAGAACTCGCCAGATTGAACGAAGAGGAGACGAACTCCATAGATTGGACCAATAGGAGACGAACTTTCTTAGATTGGACCTTGAGGAAACAAACTTGGTTAGATTGGATGTTGAGGAGACGAACTCCATAGATTGGACCAAGAGGAGACGAACTTGGTTACATAGGACCAAGTGGAGAGGAACTTGGTTAGATTGGACCAAGAGGAGAAGAACTTGGTTAGATTGGTCCTTCAGGACTGCAACGCCTTAGATTGGACAAATAGGGGACGAACACCGTAGATTGGACCAAGAGGAGACGAACTTGGTCAGATTAGACCTAGAAGAGACGAACTTGGTTAGATTGGACCTTGAGGAGACAAACTGCTTAGATTGTACCAATATGAGACGAACTTGGTTAGATTGCACCAAGAGGAGACGAACTTCATTAGATTGGATCTTGAGGAGAGGAACTCCTTAGATTGGACCAAGAGGAGACGAAATTGGTTAGATTGGACCTTGAGGACACGAACTTGGATAGAATGGACCAAGTGGAGACAAACTTTGTTAGATTGGACCTAGAGGAGATGAACATGGCTAGATGGGACCTTGAGGAGATGAACTCCTTAGATTGGACCAAGAAGAGATGAACTTGGTTAGATAGGACCAACAAGAGACGAACTTCGTTAGATAGAACCAACAGGAGACGATCTTGGTTAGATTGAACTCAGAGGAGACGAACTTGGTTATATTGGACCGAGGACACAGACACCTTATATTGGACCAAGAGGAGACGAACTCCATAGATTGGCCCAAGAGGAGACAAACTTGGACCTTGAGGAGACGAACTCTTTAGATTGGACCAAGAGGAGACAAAATCCATAGATTGGACCAATAGAAGACGAACTTGGTTAGATTGGAGCAAGAGGAAACGAACTTGCTTAGATTGGACCTTGAGGGGACGAACTCCCCAGATTGAACAAAGAGGAGACGAACACCATAGATTGGACCAATAGGAGACGAACTTTGTTAGATTGGACCTTGAGGAGACAAACTTGGTTAGATTGGATTTTGAGGAGACGAACTCCTTAGATTAGACCAAGAGGAGATGAACTTGGTTAGATTAGACCTTGAGGACAGGAACTCCTTAGATTGGACCAAGAGGGGACGAACTCCATAGATCGGATCAAGAGGAGACGAACTTGGTTAGACTGGACCAAGAAGAGACGAACTTGGTTAGATAGGACACGAACTCCTTAGATTGGACCAAGAGGAGACGAACTTGGTCACATTGGACCTTGAGGACATGAACTCCTTAGATTGGAGCAAGAGGAGACGAACTCCTTAGTTTGGACCTTGAGGACATGAACTCCTTAGATTGGACCAAGAGGAGACGAACTCCATAGATTGGACCAAGAGGAGACGGACTTGGTTAGATAGGACCAAGAGGAGACAAACTTAGTTAGATTGGACAATGAGGACACAGACAACTTATATTGGACCAAGAGGAGACGAACTCCATAGATTGGACCAAGAGGAGACGAACTTCGTTAGATAGGACCAAGTGGATAGGAACTTGGTTAGATTTGACCAAGAGGAGACGAACTTGGTTAGATAGGACCATGAGGAGACGCACTTGGTTAGGTTGCACCTTGAGGAGACGATCTCCTTAGATTGGACCAAGAGGAGACAAAATCCATAGATTGGACCATTAAGAGATGAACTTGGTTAGACTGGAGCAACAGGAGACGAACTTGGTTATATTGGACCTTGAGGAGATGAACTCCTTAGATTAGATCAAGAGGAGACGAACTGTTTAGATTGGACCAAGAGGAGATGAAATTGGTTAGATTGGACCGTGAGGAGATAAACTCCTTAGATTGGACCAAGAGGAGACGAACATGGGAAGATTGGACCTTGAGGAGACGAACTGCTTAGATTGGACCAAGGGAAGACAAACTTGGATAGATAGGACCGAGAGGAGACGAACTTGGTTAGATTGGACAAAGAGGAGACGAGCTTGGTTAGATTGGACCTTGAGGACAAGAATTCCTCAGATTGGACCGAGAGGAGACGAACTTGGTTAGATTGGACCTTGAGGGGACGAACTCCTTAGATTGGACCTAGAGGAGACGAACTTGGTTAGATTGGACCTTGAGGAGACGAACTCCTTAGATTGGACAAAGAGGAGACGAACTTGGGAAGATTGGACCATGAAGAGACGAACTGCTTAGATTGGACTAAGAGGAGACGAACTTGGCTAGATAGGACCGAGAGGAGACGAACTTGGTTAGATTGGACCTTGGGGAGGTGAACTCCTTAGATTGGACCATGAGGAGACGAACTCCATAGATTGGATCAATAGGAGACGAACTTGGTTAGATTGGACCAAGAGGAGACGAGCTTGGTTAGATTGGACCGAGATAAGACGAACTTGGTTAGATTGGACGAAGAGGAGACGACCTTGGTTAGTTTGGACCAAGAGGAGACGAACTTGGCTAGATAGAATCGAGAGGAGACGAACTTGGATAGAATGGACCAAGAGGAAACGAGCTTGGTTAGACTGGACCAAGAGGAGACGAAGTTGGTTAGATTGGACCTTGAGGAGAGGAACTCCTTAGACTGGACCAAGAGGAGACGAAATCCATACATTGGACCAATAGGAGACGAACTTGGTTAGATAGGAGCAAGAGGAATCGAACTTGGTTAGATTGGATCTTGAGGACACGAACTCCATAGATTGGACCAAGAGAAGACGAACTTGGTTAGATTGGACCAAGAGGAGACGAACTTGGTTAGATTGGACCTTGGTTAGATTGGACCTTGAGGAACTTGGTTAGATTGGACCTTGAGGAGTCGAACTCCTTAGATTGCACCAAGAGGAGACGAAGTCCATAGTTTGGACCAATAGGAGACGAACTTGGTTAGATAGGACCAAGAGGAGACGAACTTGATTAGATTGGACCAAGAGGAGACGAACTTGGATAGATTGGACCTTGGGGTGACGAACTCCTTAGATTGGACCAACTGGAGACGAACTTGGTTAGATTGGACCTTGAGGACAGGAACTCCTTAGATTGGACCAAGAGGGGACAAACTCAATAGATTGGACCAAGAAGGGAGGAACTCAATAGATTAGACCAAAAGAAGACGAACTTGGTTAGATAGGACCAGAGGGAGGAGAACTTGGTTAGAATGGACGAAGAGGAGACGAACTTGGCTAGATTGGACCTAGAGGAGATGAATTTGGTTAGATGGGACCTTGAGGAGACGAACTCCTTAGATTGGACCAAGAAGAGACGAATTTGGTTAGTCTGGACCAATAGGAGACGAACTTTGTTAGATTGGACCTTGAGGAGATGAACTCGTTAGATTGGACAAATAGGAGACAAACTTGGTTGGATTGTACTAAAAGGAGACGAACTTCGTTAGATTGGACCAAGAGGAGACGAGCTTGGTTAGATTGGACCTTGAGGACACGAACTCCTTAGATTGGACCGAGAGAAGAGGAACTTGGTTATATAGGACCAAGAGGAGACGAACTTGGTTAGATTGGACCTTGACGGGACGAACTCCTTAGATTGGACCAAGAGGAGACGAACTTGGTTAGATTGGACCAGGAGGAGACGAACATGGTTAGATTGGACCAATAAGAGACGAACTTGGTTAGACTGGACACCTTATATTGGACCAAGAGGAGACGAACACCATAGATTGGACCAAGAGGAGACGAACTTGGTTACATAGGACCAAGTGGAGGGGAACTTGGTTAGATTGGACCAACAGGAGACGAACTTGGTCAGATTAGACCTAGAGGAGAGGAACTTGGTTAGATTGGACCTTGAGGAGACGAAATCCATAGATTGGACCAATAAGAGATGAACTTGGTTAGACAGGAGCAAGAGGAAACGAACTTGCTTAGATTGGACCTTGAGGAGAAGAACTCCCCAGATTGAACGAAGAGGAGACGAACTCCATAGATTGGATCAACAGGAGACGAACTTGGTTAGATTGGACCAAGAGGAGACGAGCTTGGTTAGATTGGACCGAGATAAGACGAAGTTGTTTAGATTGCACGAAGAGGAGACGACCTTGGTTAGTTTGGACCAAGAGGAGACGTACTTGGCTAGATAGAATCGAGAGGAGACGAACTTGGTTAGATTGGACCAAGAGGAAACGAGCTTGGTTAGACTGGACCAAGAGGAGACGAACTGGGTTAGATTGGACCTTGAGGAGAGGAACTCCTTAGATTGGACCAAGAGGAGACGAACTCCGTAGATTGGACCTTGAGGAGAGGAACTCCTTAGATTGGACCAAGAGGAGATGAACTCCGTAGATTGGACCTTGAGGACACGAAGTCCTTAGATTGGACCAAGTTGAGACGAACTTGGGAAGATTGGACCATGAGGAGAAGAACTCCGTAGATTGGACCAAGAGGAGACGAACTTGGCTAGATAGGACCGGGAGGAGACGAACTTGTTTAGATTGGACCAAGAGGAGACGGACTTGGTTAGCTTGGACCTTGAGGAGACGAACTCCTTAGATTGGACCATGAGGGGACGAACTCCATAGTTTGCACCAAAAGGAGACGAACATGGTTGGATTGTACCAAGAGGAGATGAACTTGGTTAGATTGGACCAAGAGGAGACGAGCTTGGTAAGATTGGACCTTGAGGACACGAACTCCTTAGATTGAACAAAGTGTGGACGAACTTGTTTAGATTGGACTATGGGGAAACAAACTTGGTTAGATTGGACCGTGACGAGACGAACTTGGTTAGATTGGATCTTGAGGACACGAACTCCTTAGATTGGACCAAGAGAAGACGAACTTGGTTAGATTGGACCAAGAGGAGACGAACTTGGTTAGATTGGACATTGAGGTGACGAACTCCTTAGATTGGACCGAGAGGAGACGAGCTTGGTTAGATTGGACCTTGAGGATTCGAACTCCTTAGATTGCACCAAGAGGAGACGAAATCCATAGATTGGACCAATAAGAGTCGAACTTGGTTAGACTAGACCAAGAGGAGACGAACTTGGTTAGATTGGACTTTGAGGAGACGAACTCCTTAGATTGGACCAAGAGGAGACGAGGCCCACAGATTGGACCAATAGGAGACGAACTTGGTTAGATTGGACCAAGAGGAGGCGAAGTTTGTTAGATTGGACCTTGAGGAGACAAACTCGTTAGATTGGACCAAGAGGATACGAAATCCATAGATTGGACCAATAGAAGACGAACTTGGTTAGATAGGAGCAAGAGGAAACGAACTTGCTTAGATTGGACCTTGAGGAGACGAACTCCTTAGAGTGGACCAAGAGGAGACGAACTTGTTAGAATGGACCTTGAGGAGACGAATTCCTTAGATTGGACCAATAAGAGACGAAATGCATACATTGGACCAATAGGAGACGAACTTGGTTAGATAGGAGCAAGAGGAATCGAACTTGGTTAGATTGGTTCTTTAGGACATGAACTCCTTAGATTGGTCCAAGAGAAGACGAACTTGGTTAGATTGGACCAAGAGGAGACGAACTTGGTTAGATTGGACCAAGAGGAGACGAACTCCATAGTTTGGACCAATAGGAGACGAACTTGGTTAGATAGGACCAAGAGGAGACGAACTTGATTAGATTGGACCAAGAGGAGATGAAATGCATACATTGGACCAATAGGAGACGAACTTGGTTAGATAGGAGCAAGAGGAATCGAACTTGGTTAGATTGGATCTTGAGGACACGAACTCCTTAGATTGGTCCAAGAGAAGATGAACTCAATAGATTGGACCAAGAGGAGACGAACTTGGTTAGATAGGACCAAGAGGAGATGAACTTGATTAGATTGGACCAAGAGGAGACGAACTTTGTTAGATTGGACCTTGGGGTGATGAACTCCTTAGATTGGACCAAGTGGAGACGAACTTGGTTAGATTGGACCTTGAGGACAGGAACTCCTTAGATTGGACCAAGAGGGGACAAACTCAATAGATTGGACCAAGAAGGGAGGAACTCAATAGATTAGACCAAAAGAAGACGAACTTGGTTAGATAGGACCAAGAGGAGGAGAACTTGGTTAGAATGGACGAAGAGGAGACGAACTTGGCTAGATTGGACCTAGAGGAGATGAATTTGGTTAGATTGGACCTTGAGGAGACGAACTCCTTAGATTGCACCAAGAAGAGACGAATTTGGTTAGTCTGGACCAAGAGGAGGCGAACTTTGTTAGATTGGACCTTGAGGAGATGAACTCGTTAGATTGGACCAAGAGGATACGAAATCCATAGATTGGACCAATAAGAGACGAACTTGGTTAGACTGGAGCAAGAGGAGACGAAATTGGTTAGATTGGACCTTGAGGACACGAACTCCTTAGATTGGACCGAGAGAAGAGGAACTTGGTTATATTGGAGCAAGAGGAAACGAACTTGCTTAGATTGGACCAAGAGGAGACGAACTCCTTAGATTGGACCAAGAGGAGACGAACTTGTTAGATTGGACCTTGAGGAGACGAATTCCTTAGATTGGACCAATAGGAGACGAACTTTGTTAGATAGGAGCAAGAGGAATCGAACTTGGTTAGATTGGATCTTGAGGACACGAACTCCATAGATTGGACCAATAGAAGACGAACTTGGTTAGATAGGAGCAAGAGGAAACGAACTTGCTTAGATTGGACCTTGAGGAGACGAACTCCTTAGATTGGACCAAGAGGAGACGAACTTGTTAAATTGGACCTTGAGGAGACAAATTCCTTAGATTGGACCAATAGGAGACGAAATGCATACATTGGACCAATAGGAGAGGAACTTGGTTTGATAGGAGCAAGAGGAATCGAACTTGGTTAGATTGGATCTTTAGGACATGAACTCCTTAGATTGGTCCAAGAGAAGACGAACTTGGTTAGATTGGACCAAGAGGAGACGAACTTGGTTAGATTGGACCAAGAGGAGACAAGATTGGTTAGATTGGACTTTGAAGACACGAACTCCTTAGATTGGACCAAGAGGAGACAAACTTGTTTAGATTGGACCAAGGCCAGACAAACATGGTTAGATTGGACCGTGAGGAGACGAATTTGGTTAGATTGGACCTTGAGGACACAAACACCTTAGATTGGACCGAGAGAAGACGAACTTTGTTAGATTGGACCAAGAGGAGACGAACTTGGTTAGATTGGACCTTGAGGAGAGGAACTCCTTAGATTGGACCAAGGGGAGAACTTGTTAGATTGGACCAAGAGGAGATCCATAGATTGGACCAATAAGAGTCGAACTTGGTTAGACTGGACCAAGATGGACGAAGTTGGGTAGATTGGTCCAAGAGGAGACGAACTTGGTTAGATTGGACCTTGAGGAGACGACTTCTTAGATTGGACCTTGGGGGGACGAACTCCATTGTTTGCACCAAAAGGAGACGAACTTGGTTGGATTTGTACCAAGAGGAGACGAACTTGGTTAGATTGGACCAAGAGGAGACGAGCTTGGTTAGATTGGACCTTGAAGACACGAACTCCTTCGATTGGACCAAGAAGAGACGAACTTGTTTAGATTGGACCAAGGGGAGACAAACTTGGTTAGATTGGACCGTGAGGAAACGAACTTGGTTAGATTGGACCTTGAGGACACGAACTCCTTAGATTGGACCGAGAGAAGACGAACTTGTTTAGATAGGACCTTGAGGAGACGAACTCTTTAGATTGGACGAAGAGGAGACGAAATCCATAGATTGGACCAATAGGAGACGAACTTGGTTAGATTGGACCTTGAGGACACGAATTCCTTAAATTGGACCGAGAGAAGACGAACTTGGTTAGATTGGACCTTGAGGAGACGAACTCTTTAGATTGGACCAAGAGGAGACGAAATCCATAGATTGGACCAATAGAAGACGAACTTGGTTAGACTGGACCAAGAGGAGACGAACTTGGTTAGATTGGACCTTGAGGAGAGGAACTCTTTATATTGGACCAAGATGAGACGAACTTGGTTAGATTGGACCAAGAAGAGACGAGCTTGGTTATATTGGACCTTGAGGACACGAACTCCTTCGATTGGACCAAGAAGAGGCGAACTTGTTTGGATTGGACCAAGGGGAGACAAACTTGGTTAGATTGGACCGTGAGGAGACGAACTTGGTTAGATTGGACCTTGAGGACACGAACTCCTTCGATTGGACCGAGAGAAGACGAACTTGGTTAGATAGGACCTTGAGGAGATGAACTTTTTAGATTGGACCAAGATGAGACGAACTTGGTTAGATTGGACCAAGAGGATATGAACTTGGTTAGATTGCATCGTTAGGAGACGAACTCGTTAGAATGGACCAAGTCGAGACGAACTTGGGAAGATTTGACCAAGAGTAGACGAAGTCCTTAGATTGGACCAAGAGGAGACGAACTTGGCTAGATAGGACCGAGAGGAGACGAACTTGATTAGATTGGACCAAGAGGAGACGGACTTGGTAAGATTGGACCTTGAGGAGACGAACTCCTTAGATTGGACCATGAGGGGACGAACTCCAAAGTTTGGACCAAAAGCAGACGAACTTGGTTGGATTGTTCCAATAGGAGACGAACTTGGTTAGATTGGACCAAGAGCAGACAAGTTTGGTTAGATTGGAACTTGAAGACTTAGATTGGACCAAGAGGAGACAAACTTGTTTAGATTGGACCTAGGGCAGAAACACTTGGTTAGATTGGACCGTGAGGAGACGAACTTGGTTAGATTGGACCTTGAGGACATGAACACCTTAGATTGGACCGAGAGAAGACGAACTTGGTTAGATTGGACCAAGAGGAGACGAACTTGGTTAGATAGGACCAAGAGGAGACGAAATCGATAGATTGGACCAATAAGAGTCGAACTTGGTTAGACTGGACCAAGAGGAGACGAACTTGGTTAGATTGGACTTTGAGGAGACGAACTCCTTAGATTAGACCATGAGGGGACAAACTCCATTGTTTGCACCAAAAGAGACGAACTTGGTTAAACTGGACCAAGAGGAGACGAACTTGGTTACATTGGACCAAGAGTAGATGGAATTGGGTAGATTGGACCTTGTGGAGAGGAACTCTTTAGATTGGACCAAGATGAGACGAACTTGGTTAGATTGGACCAAGAGGATATGAACTTGGTTAGATTGCACCGTTAGAAGACGAACTCCTTAGATTGGACCAAGTCGAGACGAACTTGGGAAGATTTGACCATGAGTAGACGAACTCCTTAGATTGGACCAAGAGGAGATGAACTTGGCTAGATAGGACCGAGAGGAGACGAACTTGATTAGATTGGACCAAGAGGAGACGGACTTGGTAAGATTGGACCTTGAGGAGACGAACTCCTTAGATTGGACCATGAGGGGACGAACTCCAAAGTTTGGACCAAAAGGAGACGAACTTGGTTGGATTGTTTCAAGAGGAGACGAACTTGGTTAGATTGGACCAAGAGCAGACAAGCTTGGTTAGATTGAACCTTGAAGACACGAACTCCTTAGATTGGACCAAGAGGAGACAAACTTGTTTAGATTGGACCAAGGGCAGACAAACTTGGTTAGATTGGACCGTGAGGAGACGAATTGGTTAGATTGGCCCTTGAGAACACGAACACCTTAGATTGGACCGAGAGGAAGACGAACTTGGTTAGATTGGACCAAGATGAGACGAACTTGGTTAGACAGGACCAAGAGGAGATGAAATCCATAGATTGGACCAATAAGAGTCGAACTTGGTTAGATTGGACCTTGAGGAGACGAACTCTTTAGATTGGACCAAGATGAGATGAACTTGGTTAGATTGGACCAAGAGGATATGAACTTGGTTAGATTGCACCGTTAGGAGACGAACTCCTTAGATTGGACCAAGTCGAGACGAACTTGGGAAGATTTGACCATGAGTAGACGAACTCCTTAGATTGGACCAAGAGGAGACGAACTTGGCCAGATAGGACCGAGAGGAGACGAACTTGATTAGATTGGACCAAGAGGAGACGGACTTGGTAAGATTGGACCTTGAGGAGACGAACTCCTTAGATTGGACCATGAGGGGATGAACTCCAAAGTTTGGACCAAAAGGAGACGAACTTGGTTGGATTGTTCCAAGAGGAGACGAACTTGGTTAGATTGGACCAAGAGGAGACAAGCTTGGTTAGATTGGACCTTGAAGACACGAACTCCTTAGATTGGACCAAGAGGAGACAAACTTGTTTAGATTTGACCAAGGGCAGACAAACTTGGTTAGATTGGACCGTGAGGAGACGAACTTGGTTAGATTGGACCTTGAGGACACGAACACCTTAGATTGGACCGAGAGAAGACGAACTTGGTTAGATTGTACCAAGAGGAGACGAACTTGGTTAGATAGGACCCAGAGGAGATGAAATCCATAGATTGGACCAATAAGAGTCAAACTTGGTTAGACTGGACCAAGAGGAGACGAAATTGGTTAGATTGGACCTTGAGGAGAGGAACTCTTTAGATTGGACCAAGATGAGACGAACTTGGTTAGATTGGACCAAGAGGATATGAACTTGGTTAGATTGCACCGTTAGGAGACGAAGTTCTTAGATTGGACCAAGTCGAGACGAACTTGGGAAGATTTGACCATGAGTAGACGAACTCCTTAGATTGGACCAAGAGGAGACGAACTTGGCTAGATAGGACCGAGAGGAGACGAACTTGATTAGATTTGACCAAGAGGAGACGGACTTGGTAAGATTGGACCTTGAGGAGACGAACTCCTTAGATTGGACCATGAGGGGAGGAACTCCAAAGTTTGGACCAAAAGGAGACGAACTTGGTTGGATTGTTCCAAGAGGAGACGAACTTGGTTAGATTGGACCAAGAGGAGACGAGCTTGGTTAGATTGGACCTTGAAGACACGAACTCCTTAGATTGGACCAAGAGGAGACAAATTTGTATAGATTGGACCAAGGGCAGACAAACTTGGTTAGATTGGACCGTGAGGAGACGAACTTGATTAGATTGGACCTTGAGGACACGAACACCTTAGATTGGACTGAGAGAAGACGAACTTGGTTAGATTGGACCAAGAGGAGACGAACTTGGTTAGATAGGACCAAGAGGAGACGAACTTGGTTAGATAGGACCAAGAGGAGACGAAATCCATAGATTGGACCAATAAGAGTCGAACTTGGTTAGACTAGACCAAGAGGAGACGAACTTGGTTAGATTGGACAAGAGGATATGATCTTGGTTAGTTGCACCGTTAGGAGAGGCATTCTTAGATTGGACCAAGTCGGGAACAGACTTGGGAAGATTTGAACCATGAGTAGACGAACTCCTGTAGATGGACAAGAGGAGACGAATTGGATAGATAGGACGTAGAGGAGACGAACTTGGTTAGATTGGACCAAGAGGAGACAAACTTGGTAAGATTGGACCTTGAGGATACGAACTCCTTAGATTGGACCATGAGGGGACGAACTCCAAAGTTTGGACCAAAAGGAGACGAACTTGGTTGGATTGTTCCAAGAGGAGACGAACTTGGTTAGATTGGACCAAGAGGAGACAAACTTGGTTAGATTGGACCTTGAAGACACGAACTCCTTAGATTGGACCAAGAGGAGACAAATTTGTATAGATTGGACCAAGGGCAGACAAACTTGGTTAGATTGGACCGTGAGGAGACGAACTTGGTTAGATTAGACATTGAGGACACGAACACCTTAGATTGGACCGGGAGAAGACGAACTTGTTTAGATTGGACCAAGAGGAGACGAACTTGGTTAGATTGGACCAAGAGGAGACGAAATCCATAGATTGGACCAATAAGAGTCGAACTTGGTTAGACTGGACCAAGAGGAGACGAACTTGGTTAGATTGGACCAAGAGGATATGATCTTGGTTAGATTGCACCGTTAGGAGAGGAACTTCTTAGATTGGACCAAGTCGAGACGAACTTGGGAAGATTTGACCATGAGTAGACGAACTCCTTAGATTGGACCAAGAGGAGACGAACTTGGCTAGATAGGACCGAGAGGAGACGAACTTGATTAGATTTGACCAAGAGGAGACGGACTTGGTAAGATTGGACCTTGAGGAGACGAACTCCTTAGATTGGACCATGAGGGGAGGAACTCCAAAGTTTGGACCAAAAGGAGACGAACTTGGTGGGATTCCAAGAGGAGACGAACGTGGTTAGATTGGACCAACGAGGAGACAAAACTTGGTTAGATTGGACCTGGAGGATACGAAACTCCTTAGAATTGGACCATGAGGGGACGAATATCAAAGTTTGGACCAAAAGAGACGAACTGGTTGGATTGTTCAAGAGGAGACGAACTCTGCTTCGGTAGAGTGGACCAAGAGGAAGGAGACGAACTTGGTTAGATTGGACCAGGAGGAGACGAACTTGGTTAGATTGGACCGCGAGGAGACGAACTCCTTAGATTGGACCATGAGGAGACGAACTTGGGTAGATTGGACCCTGAGGAGACGAACTCCTTAGATTGGACCATGAGGAGACGAACTTGGCTACATAGGACCGTGAGGAGACGAACTTGGTTAGATTGGACCGAGAGGAGACGAACTTGGTTAGTTTGGACGTTGAGGAGACGAACTCCTTAGATTGGACCAAGAGGAGACGAACTTGGTTAGATTGGACCAAGAGGAGACGAAATCCATAGATTGGACCAATAAGAGTCGAACTTGGTTAGACTAGACCAAGAGGAGACGAACTTGGTTAGATTGGACTTTGAGGAGACGAACTCCTTAGATTAGACCATGAGGGGACAAACTCCATTGTTTGCACCAAAAGAGACGAACTTGGTTAAACTGGACCAAGAGGAGACGAACTTGGTTAGATTGGACCAAGAGGAGATGGAATGGGTAGATTGGGACCATGAAAGAGACGAACTTTCTTAGATTGGACGAAGAGGAGACTAACTCGGTTAGATTGGACCAAAAGGAGACGAACTCCTTAGATTGGACCAAGAGGAGATGAACCCCTTAGATTACACCAAGAGGAGACGAACTACCAATAGATTGGACCCAAGAGGAGACGAACTTGGAGATTGGACGAACTCCTTAGATTTGGACCATGAGGAGACGACTCCTTAGATTGGACCAAGAGGACAGACGGACCACTCCTTAGGGACTAGATAGGACCGAGTGGAGACGAACATGGTTAGATTGGACCACGAGGAGACGAACTTGGTTAGATTCAACCTTGAGCAGACGAACACCTTAGACTTGACCATGAGGGGGCGAACTCCAAAGTTTGAACCAAAAGGAGACGAACTTGGTTGGATTGTTCCAAGAGGAGACGATCTTGGTTAGATTGGACCAAGAGCAGACAAGCTTGGTTAGATTGGACCTTGAAGACACGAACTCCTTAGATTGGACCAAGAGGAGACAAACTTGTTTAGATTTGACCAAGGGCAGACAAACTTGGTTAGATTGGACCGTGAGGAGACGAACTTGGTTAGATTGGACCTTGAGGACACGAACACCTTAGATTGGACCGAGAGAAGACGAACTTGTTTAGATTGGACCAAGAGGAGACGAACTTGGTTAGATAGGACCAAGAGGGGACGAAATCCATAGATTGGACCAATAAGAGTCGAACTTGGTTAGACTGGACCAAGATGAGACGAAGTTGGGTAGATTGGTCCAAGAGGAGACGAACTTGGTTAGATTGGACCTTGAGGAGACGAACTTCTTAGATTGGACCTTGGGGGGACGAACTCCATTGTTTGCACCAAAAGGAGACGAACTTGGTTGGATTGTACCAAGAGGAGACGAACTTGGTTAGATTGGACCAAGAGGAGACGAGCTTGGTTAGATTGGACCTTGAAGACACGAACTCCTTCGATTGGACCAAGAAGAGACGAACTTGTTTAGATTGGACCAAGGGGAGACAAACTTGGTTAGATTGGACCGTGAGGAAACGAACTTGGTTAGATTGGACCTTGAGGACACGAACTCCTTAGATTGGAACCGAGAGGAGAGCAGGACGAACTTGCGTTAGATTGGGGACCTTGAGAGACGAACTCTTAGATGGACGAAGACGAGACGGAAATCCATAGATGGACCAATAGGAGACGAAACCTTGGTAGATCGGAGCAAGAGGAAACGAACTTGCTTAGATTGGACCTTCAGGAGACGAACTCTCCAGATTGAACAAAGAGGAGACGAACTCCATAGATTGGACCAATAGGAGACGAACTTTGTTAGATTGGACCTTGAGGAGACAAACTCTGTTAGATTGGATCTTGAGGAGACGAACTCCATAGATTGGACGAAGAGGAGACGAACTTGGTAAGATTGGACCTTGAGGACAGGAATTCCTTAGATTGGACCAAGAGGGGACGAACTCCATAGATCGGATCAAGAGGAGACGAACTTGGTTAGACTGGACCAAGAAGAGACGAACTTGGTTAGATAGGACACGAACTCCTTAGATTGGACCAAGAGGAGACGAACTTGGTCACATTGGACCTTGAGGACATGAACTCCTTAGATTGGAGCAAGAGGAGACGAACTCCTTAGTTTGGACCTTGAGGACATGAACTCCTTAGATTGGACCAAGAGGAGACGAACTCCATAGATTGGACCAAGAGGAGACGGACTTGGTTAGATAGATTGGAACAAGAGGAGACGAAATTCGTTAGATTGGACCGTGAGGAGACGAACTCCTTAGATTGGACCAAGAGGAGACGAACTTGGTAAGATTGGACCATGAGGAGACAAACTGCTTAGATTGGACCAAGAGGAGACGAACTTGGCCTGATAGGACCGAGAGGAGACGAACTTGGTTAGATTGGACCAAGAGGAGAGGAACTTGGTTAGATTGGACCTTGAGGACAAGAACTCCTCAGATTGGACCGAGAGAAGACGAACTTGGTTAGATTGGACCTTCAGGAGACGAACTCCTTAGATTGGACCATGAGGAGACGAACTTGGTTAGATTGGACCATGAGGAGACGAACTCCTTTGATTGGACCGAGAGAAGAGGAACTTGGTTATATTGGAGCAAGAGGAGATGAACTTGGTTGGATTGGACCTTCAGGAGACGAACTCTTTAGATTGGACCAAGAGGAGACGATGTTGGTTAGATTGGACCTTGAGGAGACGAACTCCTTAGATTGGACCAAGAGGAGAAGAACTTCGTTAGATTGGACCTTGAGGAGACGAACTCTTTAGATTGGACCAAGAGGAGACGAAATCCATAGATTGGACCAATAAGAGACGAACTTGGTTAGACTGGACCAAGAGGAGACGAACTTGGTTAGATTGGACCAAGAGGAGACGAAATCCATAGATTGGACCAATAAGAGACGAACTTGGTTAGACTGGACCAAGAGGCGACGAACTTGGTTAGATTGCACCTTGACCAAGATGAGACGAACTTGGTTAGATTGGACCAAGAGGATATGAACTTGGTTAGATTACACCGTTAGGAGACGAACTCCTTAGATTGGACCAAGTCGAGACGAACCTAGGAAGATTTGACCATGAGGAGACGAACTCCTTAGATTGGACCAAGAGGAGACTAACTTGGGTAGAAAGGACCGAGAGGAGATGAACTTGATTAGAGTGGACCAAGAGGAGACGGACTTGGTAAGATTGGACCTTGAGGAGACGAACTCCTTATAATGGACCATGAGGGGACGAACTCCATAGTTTGGACCAAAAGGAGACCAACTTGGTTGGCTTGTACCAAGAGGAGACGAACATGGTTAGATTGGACCAAGAGGAGAAGAGCTTGGTTAGATTGGACCTTGAACACACGAACTTCTTAGATTGGACCAAGAGTAGACGAACTTGTTTAGATTGGACCAAGGGCAGACAAACTTGGTTAGATTGGACCGTGAGGAGACGAACTTGGTTAGATTAGACATTGAGGACACGAACACCTTAGATTGGACCGAGAGAAGACGAACTTGTTTAGATTGGACCAAGAGGAGACGAACTTGGTTAGATAGGACCAAGAGGGGACGAAATCCATAGATTGGACCAATAAGAGTCGAACTTGGTTAGACTGGACCAAGAGGAGACGAACTTGGTTAGATTGGACCAAGAGGAGACGGACTTGGTTAGATTGGACCATGGGGAAACGAACTCCTTAGATTAGACCAATAGGAGACGAACTTGGTTAGATTGGACCAAGAGGAGATGAGCTTGGTTAGATTGGACCTTGTGGGGACGAACTCCCTAGATTGGACCAGGAGGAGACGAAATCCATAGATTGGATCAATAAGAGACGAACTTGCTTAGACTCGTTCAAGAGGAGATGAAGTTGGTTAGATTGGACCTTGACGAGACGAACTCCTTCAATTGGACCAAGAGGAGACGAACTCCATAGATTGGACTAATAGGACACGAACTTGGTTAGATTGGACCTTGAGGAGACGAACTCCATAGATTGGACAAAAAGGAGACGAACTTGGCTAGATAGGACCGAGAGGAGACGAACTTGGTTAGATTGGACCAGGAGGACACGAACTTGGTTAGATTGGACCTTGGGGAGACGAACTCCTTACATTGAACCATGATGGAACGAACCCCACAGATTGGACCAAGAAGGGAGGAAATCCATTGATTAGACAAAAAGAAGGCGAACTTGGTTAGAATGGACCAAGAGGAGACGAACTTGTTTAGATTGGACCTTGAGGAGACGAACTCCATAGATTGGACCAATAGGAGACGAACTAGGTTGGATTGTTCCAAGAAGAGACGAACTTGGTTAGATTGGACCAAGAGGAGACGAGCTTTGTTAGATTGGACCTTGAGGACACGAACTCCTTAGATTGGACTGAGAGAAGACGAACTTAGTTGGATTGGACCAAGAGGAGACGAACTTCGTTAGATTGGACCTTGAGGAGACGAACTCCTTAGATTGGACCAGGAGTAGACGAAATCCATAGATTGGACCAATTAGAGACGAACTAGGTAGACTGGACCAAGAGGAGACGAACTTGGTTAGATTGGACCTTGAGGAGACGAACTCCTTAGATTGGAACAAGAGGAGATGAACTTGGTTAGATTGGACCAAGAGGAGACGAACTTGGTTAGTTTGGACCGTGCGGAGACAAACTCCTAAGATTGGACCAAGAGGAGACGAACTTGGGTAGATTGGACCATGAGGAGTCGACCTCCTTAGATTGGACAAGGAGATGACAAACTTGGCTAGATAGAACCGAGTGGAGACGAACTTGGTTAGATTGGACCAAGAAGGGAGCAAATCCATAAATTAGACCAAAAGAAGACGAACTTGGTTAGATAGGACTAAGAGGAGAAGAACATGGTTAGAATGGACCAAGAGGAGACGAACTTGGTTAGATTGGACCTAGAGGAGATGAACTTGGTCAGATAGTACCTAGAGAAGAGGAACTCTTTAGATTGGACCAAGAAGAGACAAACTTGGTTAGATAGGACCAAGAGGAGACGAACTTGGTTAGATTGGACCATGAGGAGACGAACTTGGTTAGATTGGATCTTAAGGAGATGAACTCCTTAGATTGGACCAAGAGGAGAGGAACTTGGTTAGATTGGACCAAGAGGAGACGAACTTCGTTAGATTGGACCGTGAGGTGATGAACTCCTTAGATTGGACCAAGATGAGACGAACTAGGGTAGATAGGACCGAGAGGAGAAGAACTTGGTTAGATTGGACCAAGAGGACATGAACTTGGATAGATTGGACCTTGAGGAAACGAACTCCATTCATTGGACCAAGTGGAGACGAACTTGGTTAGATTGGACCTTGAGGACAGGAACTCCTTAGATTAGACCAAGAGGGGATGAACTCCATAGATTGGACAAAGAAGGGAGCAAATCCATAAATTAGACCAAAAGAAGACAAACTTGGTTAGATAGGACCAAGAGGAGATGAACATGGTTAGAATGGACCGAGAGGAGACAAACTTGGTTAGATTGGACCTAGAGGAGATGAACTTGATCAGATGGTACCTTGAGGAGACGAACTCTTTAGATTGGACCAAGAAGAGACGAACTTGGTTAGAAAGGACCAAGAGGAGACGAACTTGGTTAGATTGGACCAAGAGGAGATGAACTTGGTTAGATAGGACCATGAGGACCCGGACAACTTATATTTGACCAAGAGGAGATGAACTCCATGGATTGGACCAATAGGAGACGAACTTCGTTAGATAGGACCAAGTGGAGAGGAACTTGGTTAGATTGGACCAAGAGGAGACGAACTTGGTTAGACTGGACCTTTAGGACGGGAACTGCTTAGATTGGACCAAGAGGGGACGAACTCCATAGATTGGACTAAGAGGAGACGAACTTGGTTAGATTGCACCAAGAGTAGACAAACGTGGTTAGATTAGACCTAAAGGAGAGGAACTTGGTCAGATTGGACCAAGAGGAGACGAAATTGGTTAGATTGGGCCTTGAGGAGACGAACTCCTTAGATTGGACCAAGAGGAGAAGAAATCCATAGATTGGACCAACAAGAGACGGACTTGGTTAGATTGGACTAAGAGGAGACGAACTTGGTTAGGTTGGACCTTGAGGAGAAGAACTCCTTAGATTGGACCAAGAGGAGACGAACTTGGTTAGATTGGACCTTGAGGAGACGAACTCCTTAGATTGGACCAAGAGGAAACGAACTTGGGTAGATTGGACCATGATTAGACGAACTCGTTAGATTGGAGCTTGAGGAAACGAACTTGGCTAGATAGGACCGAGGGGAGACGAACTTGGTTAGATTGGACCAAGAAGAGACAAACTTGGTTAGACTCGAGCTTGAGGAGACGAAATCCATAGATTGGACCAATAAGAGACGAACTTGGTTAGACTGGACCAAGAGGAGACGAACTTCGGAGATTGGACCTTGAGGAGACGAACTCCTCAGATTGGACTAAGAGGAGACGAACTTGGTTAGATTGGACATTCAGGAGATGAACTCCTTAGATTGGAACAAGACGAGATGAAATCCATTGATTGGACCAACAGGAGATGAACTTGGTTAGACTGGACCGAGAGGAGACGAACTTGGGTAGATTGCACCAAGAGGAGACGAACTTGGTTAGATTGGACCTTCAGAAAACGAACTCCTTTGGTTGGACCAAGTGGAGATGAACTTGGTTAGATTGGACCTTGAGGACAGGAACTCCTTAGATTGGGCCAAGAGGAGACGAAATCCATAGATTGGACCAATAAGAGACAACTTGGTTAGATTGGACCAAGAGGAGACGAACTTGGTTAGATTGGACCTTGAGCAGAAGAACTCCTTAGATTGGACCAAGAGGAGACGAAATCCATAGATTGGGCCAATAAGAGACGAACTTGGTTAGACTGGACCAAAAGGAGACAAACTTGGTTAGATTGGACCTTGAGAAGACGAACTCCTTAGATTGTACCAAGAGTAGACGAACTTGGTTAGATTGGACCTTGAGGAGACGAACTGGAGAAGAACTTGGTTAGAATGGACTTGGTTAGAATGGACCTTGAGGAGATGAACTCGTTAGATTGGACCAAGAGAAGACGAACTTGGTTAAATTGGACCAAGAGGAGACGAACTTGGTTAGATTGGACCGTTAGGAGACGAACTCCTTACATTGGACCAAGAGGAGACGAACTTCAATCGATTGGACCTTGAGGAGACGAACTATTTAGATTGGACCAAGAGGAGACGAGCTTGGTTAGATTGGACCTAGAGGAGACGAAACCAATAGATTGGACCAATAAGAGACGAACTTGGTTAGACTGGACCAAGAGGAGACGAACTTGGTTAGATTGGACCTTGAGAAGACGAACTCCTTAGATTGGGCCAAGAGGAGATGAACTTCGTTCGATTGGACCTTGAGGAGACGAACTTGGTTAGATTGGACGAAGAGGAGACGAAATCCATAGATTGGAGCAATAAGAGACCAACTTGGATTGACTGGACCAAGAGGAGACGAACTTGGTTAGATTGGAACCAAGAGGAGACGAACTTGGTTAGATTGGACCTTGATTGGAGCAATAAGAGACCAACTTGGATTGACTGGACCAAGAGGAGACGAACTTGGTTAGATTGAACCAAGAGGAGACGAACTTGGTTAGATTGGACCTTGAGGAGACGAACTCCTTAGATCGGACCAACAAGAGACGAACTTGGTTAGACTGGACCAAGTGGAGGAGAACTTGGTTAGAATGGACCTTGAGGAGATGAACTCGTTGGATTGGACCAAGAGGAGACGAACTTGGTCAGATTGGACCAAGAGGAGACGAACTTGGTCAGATTGGACCGTTAGGAGACGAACTCCTTACATTGGACCAAAAGGAGACGAACTTCGTTCGATTGGACCTTGAGGAGATGAACTACTTAGATTGGACCAAGAGGAGACGAGCTTGGTTAGATTGGACTGAGCGGAGATGAAATCCATAGATTGGACCAATAAGAGACGAACTTGGTGAGACTGGACCAAGAGGAGACGAACTTGGTTAGATTGGACCTTCAGAAGACGAACTCCTTAGATTGGACCAAGAGTTGACGAACTTGGTCAAACTGGACCAAGAGGAGGAGAACTTGGTTAGATTGGACCTTGAGGTGATGAACTCGTTAGATTGGACCAAGATGAGAAGAACTTGGTTAGATTGGACCAAGAGGAGATGAAATCCATAGATTGGACCAATAAGAGACGAACTTGGTTAGACTGGACCAAGAGGAGACGAACTTGGTTAGATTGGACCTTGAGAAGACGAACTCCTTAGATTGGACCAAGAGTTGACGAACTTGGTCAGACTGGACCAAGAGGAGGAGAACTTCGTTAGATTGGACCTTGAGAAGATGATCTCCTTAGATTGGACCAAGAGGAGACGAACTTGGTTAGATTGGACCTTGAGGAGACGAACTCCTTAGATCGGACCAATAAGAGACGAACTTGGTTAGACTGGACAAAGTGGCGGAGAACTTTATTAGAATGGACCTTGAGGAGATGAACTCGTTAGATTGGACCAAGAGGAGACGAACTTGGTCAGATTGGACGAAGAGGAGACGAACTTGGTTAGATTGGACCGTTAGGAGACGAACTCCTTACATTGGACCAAGAGGAGACGAACTTCGTTCGATTGGACCTTGAGGAGACGAACTACTTAGATTGGACCAAGAGGAGACGAGCTTGGTTAGATTGGACTTAGAGGAGACGAAATCCATAGATTGGACCAATAAGAGACGAACTTGGTTAGACCGGACCAAGAGGAGACGAACTTGGTTAGATTGGACCTTCAGAAGACGAACTCCTTAGATTGGACCAAGAGTTGACGAATTTGGTCAGACTGGACCAAGAGGAGGAGAACTTGGTTAGATTGGACCTTGAGGAGATGAACTCGTTAGATTGGACCAAGATGAGACGAACTTGGTTAGATTGGACCAAGAGGAGACGAATTTTATATATTGGAGCAATATGAGACCAACTTGGATAGACTGAACCAAGAGGAGACGAACTTGGTTAGATTGCAACAAGAAGAGACGAAGTTGGTTAGATTGGACCTTGAGGAGACAAACTCCTTAGATCGGACCAATTTGAGACGAACTTGGTTAGACAGGACCAAGAGGAGAACTTTGTTAGATTGGACCTTGAGGAGATGAACTCGTTAGATTGGACCAAGAGGAGACGAAATCCATAGATTGGAGCAATAGGAGACCAACTTGGTTAGACTTGACCAAGAGGAGACGAACTTGGTTAGATTGCACCAAGAGGAGACGAACTGAGTTAGATTGGACCTTGAGGAAATGAACACTTTAGATTGGACCAAGAGGATACGAACTTGGTTAGATTGGACCATGAGGACAGGAACTTTAGATTGGACCAAGAGGAGACGAACTTGTTTAGATTGCACCAAGAGGAGACGAACTTTGTTAGATTGGACCTTGAGGAAACGAACTCCTTAGATTGGACCAAGAGGATACGAACTTAGTTAGATTGGACCTTGAGGACAGGAACTCCTTAGATTGGACCAATAGGGGACAAACTCCATAGATTGGACCAAGAAGGGAGGAACTAGATAGATTAGACCAAATGAAGACGAACTTGGTTAAATAGGACCAAGAGGAGACGACCTTGCTTAGATTGGACAAAGAGGAGACGAACTTGGTTAGATTGGGCCTTGAGGAGACGAACTCCTTAGATTGGACCAAGAGGAGACGAAATCCATAGATTGGACCAATAAGAAACGAACTTGGTTAGATTGGACCAAGTGGAGACGAACTTGGTTAGATTGGACCTTGAGGAGAAGAACTCCTTAGATTGGACCAAGAAGAGACGAAGTTGGTTAGATTGGACCTTGAGTAGACGAACTCCTTAGATTGGACCAAGAGGAGACGAACTTGGGTAGATTGGACCAAGATTAGATGAACTCGTTAGGTTGGACCATGAGGAAACGAACTTGGCTAGATAGGACCGAGAGAAGACGAACTTGGTTAGATTGGTTCAAGAGGAGACGAACTTGGTTAGATTCGACCTTGTGGAGACGAACTCCTTAGATTGGACCATGAGGAGACGAAATCCAAAGATTGCACCAAAAAGAGACGAACTTGGTTAGACTGGACCAAGAGGAGACGAACTTGGGAGATTGGACCTTAAGGAGACGAACTTGGGAGATTGGACCTTGAGGAGACGAACTCCTCAGATTGGACTAAGAGGAGACGAACTTGGTTAGATTGGACATTGGGGAGATGAACTCCTTAGATTAGAACAAGATGAGATGAAATCCATAGATTGGACCAATAGGAGATGAACTTGGTTAGACCGGACCACGAGGAGACGAACTTGGTTAGATTGCACCAAGAGGAGACGAACTTGGTTAGATTGGACCTTGAGGAAACGAACTCCATAGATTGGACCAAGTGGAGACGAACTTGGTTAGATTGGACCTTGAGGAGACGAACTCCTTAGATTGGACCATGAGGAGACGAAATCCATAGATTGGACCAATAAGAGACGAACTTGGTTAGACTGGACGAAGAGGAGACGAACTTCGGAGATTGGACCTTGAGGAGAAGAACACCTCAGATTGGACTAAGAGGAGACGAACTTGGTTAGATTGGACATTGGGGAGATGAACTCCTTAGATTGGAACAAGACGAGATGAAATCCATAGATTGGACCAATAGGAGATGAACTTGGTTAGACTGGACCAAGAGGAGACGAACTTGGTTAGATTGCACCAAGAGGAGACGAACTTGGTTAGATTGGACCTTGAGGAAACGAACTCCTTTGATTGGACCAAGTGGAGACGAACTTGGTTTTATTGGACCTTGAGGACAGGAACTCCTTAGATTGGACCAAGAGGGGACGAACTCCATAGATTGGACAAAGAAGGGAGGAAATCCATAGATTAGACCAAAAGAAGACGAACTTGTTTAGATAGGACCAAGAGGAGACGAACATGGTTAGAATGGACGTAGAGGAGACGAACTTGGTTACATTGGACCGAGAGGAGATGAACTTGGTCAGATGGGACCTTGAGGAGACGAACACCTCAGATTGGACCAAGAAGAGACGAACTTGGTTAGATAGGACCAAGAGGAGACGAACTTGGTTAGATTGGACCAAGAGGAGATGAAATTGGTTAGATAGGACCTTGAGGACATGGACACCTTATATTTGACCAAGAGGAGATGAACTCCATAGATTGGACCAAGAGGAGACGAACTTGGTTAGACAGGACCAAGTGGAGAGGAACTTGGTTAGATTGGACCAAGAGGAGACGAACATTTTTGGACTGGACCTTCAGGACAGGAACTCATTAGATTGGACCAAGAGGGGACGAACTCCATAGATTGGACCAAGAGGAGACGAACTTGGATAGATTGCACCAAGGGGAAACGAACTTGGTTAGATTAGACCTAGAGGAGAGGAACTTGGTTAAATTGGACCTTGAGGAAACGAACTCCTTAGATTAGACTAAGAGGAGAAGAAATCCATATATTGGACCAAAAGGAGACGAATTTGGTTAGATAGGAATAAGAGGAAGCGAACTTGGTTAGATTGGACCTTGAGGAGATGAACTCCTCAGATTGGACCAAGAGTAGACGAACTTGGTTAGATTGGACCAAGAGGAGACGAACTTGGTTAGATTAGACCGTGAGGAGACGAACTCCTTAGATTGGACCAAGAGGAGACGAACTGCTTAGAATGGACCAAGAAGAGATGAACTTGGTTAGATTGGACCAAGAAGAGACGAACTTGGTTTGATTGGACGATGGGGAGACGAACTCCTTAGATTGGACCATGAGGGGACGAACTCCATAGATTGGACCAATAGGAGACGAACTTGGTTGGATTGTACCAAGAGGAGAAGAACTTGGTTAGATTGGACCAAGAGGAGACAAGCTTGGTTAGATAGGACCATGAGGACACGAACTCCTTAGATTGGACCGAGAGGAGACGAACTTGGTTAGATTGGACCCAGAGGAGACGAACTTGGTTAGATTAGACCGTGAGGAGACGAACTCCTTAGATTGGACCAAGAGGAGACGAACTGCTTAGAATGGACCAAGAAGAGATGAACTTGGTTAGATTGGACCAAGAAGAGACGAACTTGGTATGATTGGACGATGGGGAGACGAACTCCTTAGATTGGACCAAGATGAGATGAATTCCATAGATTGGACCAATAAGAGACGAACTTGGTTAGACTGGACCAAGAGGAGGAGAACTTGGTTAGATTGGACCTTGAGGAGAAGAACTCCTTAGATTGGACCAAGAGGAGACGAACTTGGTTAGATTGGATCGTTAGGAGACGAACTCCTTAGATTGGACCAAGAGGAGACCAACTTCGTTAGATTGGACCTTGAGGAGATGAACTACTTAGATTCGACCAAGAGGAGACGAAATCCATAGATTGGACCAATAAGAGACGAACTTGGTTAGACTGGACCAAGAGGAGATGAACTTGTTTAGATTGGACCTTGAGAAGACGAACTCCTTAGATTGGACCAAGAGGAGACGAACTTGGTTAGATTGGACCTTGAGGAGACGAACTCCTTAGATTGGACCAAGAGGAGACGAAATCCATAGATTGGACCAATAAGAGTGGTTAGACTGGACCAAGAGTAGACGAACTTGGCTAGATTGCACCAAGAGGAGACGAACTTGGTTTGATTGGACCTTGAGGAAACGAACTCCTTAGATTGGCCCAAGAGGATATGAACTTGGATAGATTGGACCTTGAGGACAGGAACTCCTTAGATTGGACCAAGAGGGGACAAACTCAACAGATTGGACCAAGAAGGGAGGAACTTGATAGATTAGACCAAAGGAAGACGAACTTGGTTAGATAGGACCTAGAGGAGGAGAACTTGGTTAGAATGGACGAAGAGGAGACGAACTTGGCTAGATTGGACCTAGAGGAGATGAATTTTATTATATGGGACCTTGAGGAGACGAACTCCTCAGATTGGACCAAGAAGAGACGAACTTGGTTAGTCTGGACCAAGAAGAGTCGAACTTGGTTAGATTGGACCGTGAGGACACGGACACCTTATATTGAACCAAGAGGAGACGCACTCCATAGATTGGACCAAGAGGATACGAACTTGGTTAGATAGGACCAAGTGGAGAGGAACTTGGTTAGATTGGACGAATAGGGGTTGAACTTGGTTAGATTGGACCTTCAGGACAAGAACTCCTTAGATTGGACCAAGAGGGGACTAACTAAATTGATTGGACCAAGAGGAGACGAACTTGGTTAGATTGCACCAAGAGGAGACGAACTTGGTTATATTAGACCAAGAGGAGAGGAATTTGGTTAGATTGGACCTTGAGGAGACGAACTCATAGATTGGACCAAGAGGAGACGGATTTGGTTAGATAGGACCGAGAGGAGACGAACTTGGTTAGATTGGGCCAAGAGGAGATGAACTTGGTTAGATTGGACCATGGGGAAACGAACTCCTTAAATTGGACCATGAGGGGACGAACTCCATAGATTGGACCAATAGGAGACGAACTTGGTTGGATTGTAGCAAGAGGAGAAGAAGTTGGTTAGACTGGACCAAGAGAAGACGAGCTTGGTTAGATTGGAACTTGAGGACACGAACTCCTTTGATTGGACCGAGGGAAGACGAACTTGGTTAGATTGGACCTTGAGGAGACGAACTCCTTAGATTGGACCCTGGGGAGACGAAATCCATAGTTTGGATCAATAAGAGACGAACTTGGTTAGACTGGACCAAGAGGAGACGAACTTCGTTAGATTGGACCTTGAGAAGATGAACTCCTTAGATTGGACCTAGAGGAGACGAACTTGGTTAGATTGTGCCTTGAGGAGACGAACTCCTTAGATTGGTCCAAAAGGAGACGAAATCCATAGATTGGACCAATAGGAGACCAACTTGGTTAGACTGGACCGAGAGGAGACGAACTTGGTTAGATTGCACCAAGAGGAGACGAACTTTGTTATGTTGGATCTTCAGGAAACGAACTCCTTAGATTTGACCAAGAGGATATGAACTTGGTTAGATAGGACCAAGAGGAGAGAAACGTGGTTAGATTGGACCAAGAGGAAACGAACTTGGTTAGATTGGACCTTGAGGACACGAACTCCTTTGATTGGACCGAGAGAAAACGAACATGGTCAAATTGGACCTTGAGGAGACGAACTCCTTAGATTTCACTTTACCAAAAAAAAAAAACTCCTTAGATTGGACCAAGAGGAGACGAACTTGGTTAGATTGGACCTTGAGGAGACGAACTCCTTAGATTGGACCCTGGGGAGACGAAATCCATAGTTTGGATCAACAAGAGACGAACTTGGTGAGACTGGACTAAGAGAAGACGAACTTGGTTATATTGGACCTTGAGGAGATGAACTCCTTAGATTGGACCAAGAGGAGACGAAATCCATAGATTGGACCAATAGGAGACGAACTTGGTTAGATAGGAGCAAAAGGAAACGAACTTGCTTAGATTGGACCTTGAGGAGATGAACTCCCTGGATTGAACCATGAGGAGACGAACTGCGTAGATTGGACCAATAGGAGAGGAACTTCGTTAGATAGGAGCAAGAGGAGGCGAACTTGGTTAGATTGGACCTTGAGGAGACGAACTCCCTAGACTGGACCAAGAGGAGAAGAACTCCATAGATTGGACCAAGAGGAGACGAACTTGGCTAGATAAGACCAGGAGGAAACGAATTTGGTTAGATTGAACCAAGAGGATACGAACTTGGTTAGATTGGACCTTGAGGAGACCAACTCCTTTGATTGGACCAAGATGAGACGAAATCCACAGATTGGACCAATAATAGACGAACTTGGTTAGACTGGAGCAAGAGGAGGAGAACTTGGTTAGATTGGACCTTGAGGAGTTGAACTCCATAGATTGGACCAAGAGGAGACGAACTTGGTTAGATTGGACCTTGAGGAGACGAACTCCCTAGATTGGACCAAGAGGGGAAGAACTCCATAGATTGGACCAAGAGGAGACGAACTTGGCTAGATAGGACCAAGAGGAAACGAACTTGGTTACATTGGACCAAGAGGAGACGAACTTGGTTAGATTTGACCTTGAGGAGACGAACTCCTTAGATTGGACCAAGAGGAGACGAACATGGTTAGATTCGACCTTGCGGAGACGAACTCCTTAGATTGGACCAAGATGAGACGAAATCCACAGATTGGACCAATAAGAGACGAACTTGGTTAGACTGGACCAAGAGGATGAGAACTTGGTTAGATTGGACCTTGAGGAGATGACCTCGTTAGATTGGACCAAGAGGAGACGAACTTGATTACACTGGACCACGAGGAGACGAACTTGGTTAGATTGGACCTTGAGGAGACGAACTTCATAGATTGGACCAAGAGGAGACGAACTTGGTTAGATAGGACCAAGTGGAGAGGAACTTGGTTAGATTGGACCAAGAGGGCAATAACTTGGTTAGATTGGACTTTCAGGACAGGAACTCCTTAGATTGGACCAAGAGGGGACAAACTCCATAGATTGGACCAAGAGGAGACGAACTTGGTTAGATTGCACCAAGAGGACACGAACTTGGTTAGATTGCACTAAGAGGAGACGAACTTGGTTAGATTAGACCTAGAGGAGAAGAATTTGGTTAGATTGGACCTTGAGGTGACGAACTCCTTAGATTGGACCAAGATGAGACGAAATCCACAGATTGGACCAATAAGAGACGAACTTGGTTAGACTGGACCAAGAGGAGGAGAACTTGGTTAGATTGGACCTTGAGGAGATGCACTCGTTAGATTGGACCAAGAGGAGACGAACTTGGTTAGATTGGACCTTGAGAAGATGAACTCCTTAGATTGGACCAAGAGGAGACGAACTTGGTTAGATTGGACCTTGGGGAGACGAACTCCTTAGATTGGACCAAGATGAGATGAAATCCACAGATTGGACCAATAAGAGACGAACTCAGTTAGACTGGACCAAGAGGAGGAGAACTTGGTTAGATTGGACGTTGAGGAGATGAACTCGTTAGATTGGACCAAGAGGAGACGAACTTGGTTAGATTGGACCAAGAGGAGACGAACTTGGTTAGATTGGACCTTGAGAAGATGAACTCCTTAGATTGGACCAAGAGGAGACGAACTTGGTTAGATTGGACCAAGAGGAGACGAACTACTTAGATTGGACCAAGTGGAGACGAGCTTCGTTAGATTGGACCTTGTGGAGACGAACTACTTAGATTGTACCAAGAGGCCGCGAAATCCATAGATTGGACCAATAAGAGACGAACTTGGTTAGACTGGACCAAGAGGAGACGAACTTGGTTAGATTGGACCTTGAGGAGACGAAGTTGGTTAGATTGGACCAAGAGGAGACGAAATCCATAGATTGGAGCAATAGGAAACCAACTTGGTTAGACTGGACCAAGAGGAGACGAACTTGGTTAGATTGCACCAAGAGGAGGACGAACTTGGTTAGATTAAACCAAGAGGAGACGAACATGGTTAGATTGGACCTTGAGGAAATGAACTCCTTAGATTGGACAAAGAGGATACGAACTTGGTTAGATTGGACCTTGAGGACAGGAACTCCTTAGATTGGACCAAGAGGGGACAAACTCGATAGATTAGACCAAGAAGGGAGGAACTCGATAGATTAGACCAAGAGGAGACGAACTTGGTTGTAATGGACGAAGAGGAGACGAACTTGGCTAAATTGGACCTAGAGGAGATGAATTAGGTGAGATGGGACCTTGAGGAGACGAGCACCATAGATTGGACCAAGAAGAGACGAACTTGGTTACACTGGACCACGAGGAGACGAACTTGGTTAGATTGGACCTTGAGGAGACGAACTCCATAGATTGGACCAAGAGGAGACGAACTTGGTTAGATAGGACCAAGTGGAGAAGAACTTGGTTAGATTGCACCAAGAGGGGAATAACTTGGTTAGATTGGACTTTCAGGACAGGAACTCCTTAGATTGGACCAAGAGGGGACGAACTCCATAGATTGGACCAAGAGGAGACGAACTTGGCTAGATTGCACCAAGAGGAGACGAACTTGGTTAGATTGCACCAAGAGGAGACGAACTTGGTCAGATTAGACCTAGAGGAGAGGAATTTGGTTAGATTGGACCTTGAGGAGACGAACTCCTTAGATTGGACCAAGATGAGACGAAATCCACAGATTGGACCAATAAGAGACGAACTTGGTTAGACTGGACCAAGAGGAGGAGAACTTGGTTAGATTGGACGTTGAGGAGATGAACTCGTTAGATTGGACCAAGAGGAGACGAACTTGGTTAGATTGGACCAAGAGGAGACGAACTTGGTTAGATTGGACCTTGAGAAGACGAACTCCTTAGATTGGACCAAGAGGAGACGAACTTGGTTTGATTGGACAGTGAGGAGTCGAACTCCTTAGATTGGACCAAGAAGAGACGAACTTGGGTAGATTGGACCATGAAGAGTCGAACTCCTTAGATTGGACCAAGAGGAGACGAACTTGGTTAGATTGGACCAAGAGGTGACGAACTTGGTTAGATTGGACCGTTAGGAACCGAACTACTTAGATTGGACCAAGTGGAGACGAACTTCGTTAGATTGGACCTTGAGGAGACGAACTACTTAGATTGGACCAAGAGGAGGCGAAATCCGTAGATTGGACCAATAAGAGACGAACTTGGTTAGACTGGACCAAGAGGAGACGAACTTGGTTAGATTGGACCCTGAGAAGACGAACTCCTTAGATTGGACCAAGAGGAGACGAACTTGGTTAGATTGGACCTTGAGGAGACGAACTCCTTAGATTGGACCAAGAGGAGACGAAATCCATAGATTGGACCAATAAGAGTGGTTAGACTGGACCAAGAGGAGACGAACTTGGTTAGATTGCACCAAGAGAAGATGAACTTGGTTAGATTGCACCAAGAGGAGACGAACTTGATTAGATTGGACCTTGAGGAAATGAACTCCTTAGATTGGACCAAGAGGATATGAACTTGGTTAGATTGGACCTTGAGGACAGGAACTCCTTAGATTGGACCAAAAGGGGAGAAACTCCATAGATTAGACCAAGAAGGGAGGAACTTGATAGATTAGACCTAGAGGAGACGAACTTGGTTAGAATGGACGAAGAGGAGACGAACTTGCCTAAATTGGACCTAGAGGAGAAGAATTTGGTTAGATGGGACCTTGAGGAGACGAACACCGTAGATTGTACCAAGAAGAGACGAACTTGGTTACACTGGACCACGAGGAGACGAACTTGGTTAGATTGGACCTTGAGGAGACGAACCCCATAGATTGGACCAAGAGGAGACGAACTTGGTTAGATAGGACCAAGTGGAGAGGAACTTGGTTAGATTGGACCAAGAGGGGAATAACTTGGTTAGATTGGATTTTCAGGACAGGAACTCCTTAGATTGGACCAAGAGGGGACGAACTCCATAGATTGGACCAAGAGGGGAAGAACTCCATAGATTGGACCAAGAGGAGACGAACTTGGTTAGATTGCACCAAGAAGAGACGAACTTGGTTAGATTAGACCTAGAGGAGAGGAATTTGGTTAGATTGGACCTTGAAGAGACGAACTCCTTAGATTGGACCAAGAGGAGATGAAATCCATAGATTAGAGCAATAGGAGACCAACTTGGTTGGACTGGACCAAGATGAGACGAACTTGGTTAGATTGGACCTTGAAGAGATGAACTCCCTGGATTGAACCAAGAGGAGACGAAGTCCGTAGATTGGACCAATCGAACTTCGTTAGATTGGACCAAGAGGAGACGAACTTGGTTAGATTGACCAAGAGGAGACGAACTTGGTTAGATTGCACCAAGATGAGACGAAATCCACAGATTGGACCAATAAGAGACGAACTTGGTTAGACTGGACCAAAAGGAGGAGAACTTGGTTAGATTGGACCTTGAGGAGATGAACTCGTTAGATTGGACCAAGAGGAGACGAACTTGGTTAGATTGGAACCTTGAGAAGATGAAATCCTTAGATTGGACCAAGAGGAGACGAACTTCGTTAGATTGGACCTTGAGGAGACGAACTACTTAGATTGGACCAAGAGGAGGCGAAATCCATAGATTGGACCAATAAGAGACGAACTTGGTTAGACTGGACCAAGAGGAGATGAACTTGGTTAGATTGGACCAAGAGGAGACGAACTTGGTTAGATTGGACCTTGAGAAGATGAACTCCTTAGGTTGGACCAAGAGGAGACGAACTTGGTGAGATTGCACCAAGAGGAGACGAACTTGGTTAGATTGCACCAAGATGAGACGAAATCCACAGATTGGACAAAAAAGAGACGAACTTGGTTAGACTGGACCAAAAGGAGGAGAACTTGGTTAGATTGGACCTTGAGGAGATGAACTTGTTAGATTGGACCAAGAGGAGACGAACTTGGTTAGATTGGAACCTTGAGAAGATGAAATCCTTAGATTGGACCAAGAGGAGACGAACTTCGTTAGATTGGACCTTGAGGAGACGAACTACTTAGATTGGACCAAGAGGAGGCGAAATCCGTAGATTGGACCAATAAGAGACGAACTTGGTTAGACTGGACCAAGAGGAGACGAACTTGGTTAGATTGGACCCTGAGAAGACGAACTCCTTAGATTGGACCAAGAGGAGACGAACTTGGTTAGATTGGACCTTGAGGAGACGAAGTTGGTTAGATTGGACCAAGAGGAGACGAAATCCATAGATTGGAGCAATAGGAGACAAACTTGGTTAGACTGGACCAAGAGGAGACGAACTTGATTAGATTGCACCAAGAGAAGATGAACTTGGTTAGATTGCACCAAGAGGAGAAGAACTTGGTTAGATTGGACCTTGAGGAAATGAACTCCTTAGATTGGACCAAGAGGATATGAACTTGGTTAGATTGGACCTTGAGGACAGGAACTCCTTAGATTGGACCAAAAGGGGAGAAACTCCATAGATTAGACCAAGAAGGGAGGAACTTGATAGATTAGATCTAGAGGAGACGAACTTGGTTAGAATGGACGAAGAGGAGTCGAACTTGGCTAAATTGGACCTAGAGGTTAAGAATTTGGTTAGATGGGACCTTGAGGAGACGAACACCGTAGATTGGACCAAGAAGAGACGAACTTGGTGACACTGGACCACGAGGAGACGAACTTGGTTAGATTGGACCGTTAGGAGACGAACTCCTTAGATTGGACCAATTGGAGACGAACTTCGTTAGATTGGACCTTGAGGAGACGAACTACTTAGATTGGACCAAGAGGAGGCGAAATCCATAGATTGGACCAATAAGAGACGAACTTGGTTAGACTGGACCAAGAGGAGACGAACTTGGTTAGATTGGACCTTGAGAAGTCGAACTCCTTAGATTGGACCAAGAGGAGATGAAATCCATAGATTAGACCAATAGGAGACCAACTTGGTTAGACTGGACCAAGATGAGACGAACTTGGTTAGATTGCACCAAGAGGAGACGAACTTGGTTAGATTGGACCTTGAGGAAATGAACTCCTTAGATTGGACCAAGAGGATACGAGCTTGGTTAGATTAGACCTTGAGGACTGGAATTCCTTAGATTGGACCAAAAGGGGAGAAACTCCATAGATTAGACCAAGAAGGGAGGAACTCGATAGATTAGACCTAGAGGAGACGAACTTGGTTAGAAGGGACGAAGAGGAGACGAACTTGGCTAAATTGGACCTAGAGGAGAAGAATTTGGTTAGATGGGACCTTGAGGAGACGAACACCGTAGATTGGACCAAGAAGAGACGAACTTGGTTACACTGGACCACGAGGAGACGAACTAGGTTAGATTGCACCAAGATGAGACGAAATCCACAGATTGGACCAATAAGAGACGAACTTGGTTAGACTGGACCAAAAGGAGGAGAACTTGGTTAGATTGGACCTTGAGGAGATGAACTCGTTAGATTGGACCAAGAGGAGACGAACTTGGTTAGATTGGAACCTTGAGAAGATGAAATCCTTAGATTGGACCAAGAGGAGACGAACTTGGTTAGATTGGACCGTTAGGAGACGAACTCCTTAGATTGGATCAATTGGAGACGAACTTCGTTAGATTGGACCTTGAGGAGACGAACTACTTAGATTGGACCAAGAGGAGATGAAATCCATAGATTGGACCAATAAGAGACGAACTTGGTTAGACTGGACCAAGAGGAGACGAACTTGGTTAGATTGGACCTTGAGAAGTTGAACTCCTTAGATTATTGGACCAAGAGGAGATGAAATCCATAGATTAGAGCAATTGGTTAGATTGCACCAAGAGGAGACGAACTTGGTTAGATTGGACCTTGAGGAAATGAACTCCTTAGATTGGACCAAGAGGATACGAACTTGGTTAGATTGGACCTTGAGGACTGGAATTCCTTAGATTGGACCAAAAGGGGAGAAACTCCATAGATTAGACCAAGAAGGGAGGAACTCGATAGATTAGACCTAGAGGAGACGAACTTGGTTAGAATGGACGAAGAGGAGACGAACTTGGCTAAATTGGACCTAGAGGAGAAGAATTTGGTTAGATGGGACCTTGAGGAGACGAACACCGTAGATTGGACCAAGAAGAGACGAACTTGGTTACATTGGACCACGAGGAGACGAACTTGGTTAGATTGGACCTTGAGGAGACGAACTCCATAGATTGGACCAAGAGGAGACGAACTTGGTTAGATAGGACCAAGTGGAGAGGAACTTGGTTTGATTGGACCAAGAGGGGAATAACTTGGTTAGATTGGACTTTCAGGACAGGAACTCCTTAGATTGGACCAAGAGGGGACGAACTCCACAGATTGGACCAAGAGGAGACGAACTTGGTTAGATTGCACCAAGAGGAGACGAACTTGGTTAGATTAGACCTAGAGGAGAGGAATTTGGTTAGATTGGACCTTGAAGAGACGAACTCCATAGATTGGACCAAGAGGAGACGAACTTGGCTAGATAGGACCAAGTGGAGAAAAACTTGGTTAGAAGAACGGAATAACTTGGTTAGATTGGACTTTCAGGACAGGAACTGCTTAGATTGGACCAAGAGGGGACGAACTCCATAGATTGGACCAAGAGGAGACGAACTTGGTTTGATTGCACCAAGAGGAAACGAATTTGGTTAGATTGCACCAAGAGGAGACGAACTTGCTTAGATTAAACCTAGAGGAGAGGAATTTGGTTAGCTTGGACCTTGAAGAGACGAACTCCTTAGATTGGACAAAGAGGAGACGAATTTCGTTAGATAGGACCAAGAGGAGACGAACTTGGTTATATTGGACCATGGGGAGACGAAGTCCTTAGATTGGACCAAGTGGAGAGGAACTTGGTTAGATTGGACCAAGAGGGGAATAACTTGGTTAGATTGGACTTTCAGGACAGGAACTCCTTAGATTGGACCAAGAGGGGACGAACTCCATAGCTTGGACCAAGAGGAGACGAACTTGGTTAGATTGCTCCAAGAGGAGACGAACTTGGTTAGATTGCACCAAAAGGAGACGAACTTGGTTAGATTAGACCTAAAGGAGAGGAATTTGGTTAGATTGGATCTTGAGGAGACGAACTCCTTAGATTGGACCAAGAGGAGACGAATTTGGTTAGATAGGACGGAGAGGAGACTAACTTGGTTAGATTGGGCCAAGAGGAGACGAACTTGGTTAGATTGGACCATGGGGAGACGAAGTCCTTAGATTGGACCAAGAGGAGACGAACTTGGTTAGATTGGACCAAGAGGAGACGAACATGGTTAGATTGGACCGTTAGGAGATGAACTCCTTAGATTGGACCATGAGGAGACGAACTACTTAGATTCGACAAAGAAGAGACGAAATCCATAGATTGGACCAATAAGAGACGAACTTGGTTAGACTGGACCAAGAGGAGACGAACTTGGTTAGATTGGACCTTGAGAAGACGAACTCCTTAGATTGGACCAAGAGGAGACGAACTTGGTTAGATTGTACCTTGAGGAGACGAACTCCTTAGATTGGTCCAATAGGAGACAAAATCCATAGATTGGACCAATAGGCGACCAACTTGGTTAGACTGGACCAAAAGGAGACGAACTTGGTTAGATTGCACCAAGAGGAGACGAACTTGGTTATATTGGACCTTGAGGAAACGAACTCCTTAGATTCGACCAAGAGGATACGAACTTGGTTAGATTGGACCTTGAGGACAGGAACTCCTTACATTGCACCAAGAGGGGACAAACTCCATAGATTGGACCAAGAAGGGAGGAACTCGATAGATTAGACCAAAAGAAGACGAACTTGGTTAAATAGGACCAAGAGGAGACGAACTTGGTTTGATTGGACGAACAGGAGACGAACATGGTTAGATTGCACTAAGAGGAGACGAACTTGGTTAGATTGGACCTTGAGAAGACGAACTCCCCAGAATGGACCAGGAGGAGACGAACTCTATAGATTGGACCAAGAGGAGACGAACTTGGTTAGATAGGACCAAGAGGAGAGGAACTTGGTTAGATTGGACCAAGAGGAAACGAACTTGGTTAGATTGGACCTTGAGGAGATGAACACCCTGGATTGAACCAAGAGGAGACGAAGTCCATAGATTGGACCAATAGAACTGTTAGAGACGAACTTGGTTAGATTGGACCAGAGATGAACTCTTAGATTGACCAAGAGACGAACTTGGTTAGATTGCACCAAGAGGGGACGAACTTTAGATTGCACCAAGATGAGACGAAATCCACAGATTGGACCAATAAGAGACGACTTGGTTAGACTGGACCAAAAGGAGGAGAACTTGGTTAGATTGGACCTTGAGGAGATGAACTTGTTAGATTGGCCAAGAGGAGACGAACTTGGTTAGATTGGACCAAGAGGAGACGAACTTGGTTAGATTGGACCTTGAGAAGATGAACTCCTTAGATTGGACCAAGAGGAGACGAACTTGGTTAGATTGGACCGTTAGGAGACGAACTCCTTAGATTGGACCAAGTGGAGACGAACCTCGTTTGATTGGACCTTGAGGAGACGAACTACTTAGATTGGACCAAGAGGAGGCGAAATCCATAGATTGGACCAATAAGAGACGAACTTGGTTAGACTGGACCAAGAGGAGACAAACTTGGTTAGATTGGACCTTGAGAAGTCGAACTCCTTAGATTGGACCAAGAGGAGATGAAATCCATAGATTAGAGCAATAGGAGACCAACTTGGTTAGACTGGACCAAGATGAGACGAACTTGGTTAGATTGGACCTTGAAGAGATGAACTCCTTGGATTGAACCAAGAGGAGACGAAGTCCGTAGATTGGACCAATAGGAGACGAACTTCGTTAGATTGGACCAAGAGGAGATGAACTTGGTCAGATTGGACCAAGAGGAGACAAACTTGGTTAGATTGGACCTTGAGAAGATGAACTCCTTAGATTGGACCAAGAGGAGGCGAACTTGGTTAGATTGCACCAAGAGGAGACGAACTTGGTTAGATTGCACCAAGATGAGACGAAATCCACAGATTGGAACAATAAGAGACGAACTTGGTTAGACTGGACCAAAAGGAGGAGAACTTGGTTAGATTGGACCTTGAGGAGATGAACTCGTTAGATTGGACCAAGAGGAGACGAACTTGGTTAGATTGGAACCTTGAGAAGATGAAATCCTTAGATTGGACCAAGAGGAGACGAACTTGGTTAGATTGGACCGTTAGGAGACGAACTCCTTAGATTGGACAAAGAGGAGACGAATTTGGTTATATAGGACCAAGAGGAGACGAACTTGGTTATATTGGACCATGGGGAGACGAAGTCCTTAGATTGGACCAAGTGGAGAGGAACTTGGTTAGATTGGACCAAGAGGGGAATAACTTGGTTAGATTGGACTTTCAGGACAGGAACTCCTTAGATTGGACCAAGAGGGGACGAACTCCATAGCTTGGACCAAGAGGAGACGAACTTGGTTAGATTGCTCCAAGAGGAGACGAACTTGGTTAATTGCACCAAAAGGAGAACGAACTTGGTTAGATTAGACCTAAAGGAGAGGAATTTGGTTAGATTGGACCTTGAGGAGACGAACTCCTTAGATTGGACCAAGAGGAGACGAATTTGGTTAGATAGGACGGAGAGGAGACGAACTTGGTTAGATTGGGCCAAGAGGAGACGAACTTGATTAGATTGGACCATGGGGAGACGAAGTCCTTAGATTGGACCAAGAGGAGACGAATTTGGTTAGATAGGACGGAGAGGAGACAAACTTGGTTAGATTGGGCCAAGAGGAGACGAACTTGGTTAGATTGGACCATGGGGAGACGAAGTCCTTAGATTGGACCAAGAGGAGATGAACTTGGTTAGATTGGACGAAGAGGAGTCGAACAAGGTTAGATTAGACCGTTAGGAGATGAACTCCTTAGATTGGACCAAGAGGATACGAACTTCGTTTGATTGGACCATGAGGAGACGAACTACTTAGATTCGACAAAGAAGAGACGAAATCCATAGATTGGACCAATAAGAGACCAACTTGGTTAGACTGGACCAAGAGGAGACGAACTTGGTTAGATTGGACCTTGAGAAGACGAACTCCTTAGATTGGACCAAGAGGAGACGAACTTGGTTAGATTGTACCTTGAGGAGACGAATCCTTAGATTGGACCAATAGGAGACGAAATCCATAGATTGGACCAATAGGCGACCAACTTGGTTAGACTGGACCAAAAGGAGACGAACTTGGTTAGATTGCACCAAGAGGAGACGAACTTGGTTATATTGGACCTTGAGGAAACGAACTCCTTAGATTCGACCAAGAGGATACGAACTTGGTTAGATTGGACCTTGAGGACAGGAACTCCTTACATTGGACCAAGAGGGGACAAAGTCCATAGATTGGACCAAGAAGGGAGGAACTCGATAGATTAGACCAAAAGAAGACGAACTTGGTTAAATAGGACCAAGAGGAGACGAACTTGGTTTGATTGGACGAACAGGAGACGAACATGGTTAGATTGCACTAAGAGGAGACGAACTTGGTTAGATTGGACCTTGAGAAGACGAACTCCCCAGAATGGACCAGGAGGAGACGAACTCTATAGATTGGACCAAGAGGAGACGAACTTGGTTAGATAGGACCAAGAGGAGAGGAACTTGGTTAGATTGGACCAAGAGGAAACGAACTTGGTTAGATTGGACCTTGAGGAGATGAACACCCTGGATTGAACCAAGAGGAGACGAAGTCCATAGATTGGACCAATAGGACACGAACTTCGTTAGATTGGACCAAGTGGAGACGAACTTGGTTAGATTGGACCAAGAGGAGACGAACTTGGTTAGATTGGACCTTGAGAAGATGAACTCCTTAGATTGGACCAAGAGGAGACGAACTTGGTTTGATTGCACCAAGAGGGGACGAACTTGGTTAGATTGCACCAAGATGAGACGAAATCCACAGATTGGACCAATAAGAGACGAACTTGGTTAGACTGGACCAAAAGGAGGAGAACTTGGTTAGATTGGACCTTGAGGAGATGAACTCGTTAGATTGGACCAAGAGGAGACGAACTTGGTTAGATTGGACCAAGAGGAGACGAACTTGGTCAGATTGGACCTTGAGAAGATGAACTCCTTAGATTGGACCAAGAGGAGACGAACTTGGTTAGATTGGACCGTTAGGAGACGAACTCCTTAGATTGGACCATGTGGAGACGAACCTCGTTTGATTGGACCTTGAGGAGACGAACTACTTAGATTGGACCAAGAGGAGGCGAAATCCATAGATTGGACCAATAAGAGACGAACTTGGTTAGACTGGACCAAGAGGAGACGAACTTGGTTAGATTGGACCGTTTGGAGACAAACTCCTTAGATTGGACCAAGAGGAGACAAACTTGGTTAGATTTGACCATGAGGAGACGAACTACTTAGATTGGACGAAGAGGAGACGAAATCCATAGATTGGACCAATAAGAGACGAACTTGGTTAGACTTGACTAAGAGGAGACGAACTTGGTTAGGTTGGACCTTGCGAAGATGAACTCCTTAGATTGGACCAAGAGGAGACGAACTTGGTTAGATTGTACCTTGAGAAGACGAACCCCTTAGATTGGACCAAGAGGAGACGAAATCCATAGATTGGACCAATAGGAGATCAACTTGGTTAGACTGGACCAAGAGGAGACGAACTTGGTTAGATTGGACCTTGAGGAAACGAACTCCTTATATTGGACCAAGAGAATACGAACTTGGTTAGATAGGACCTTAAGGACAGGAACTCCTTAGATTGGACCAAGAGGGGACAAACTCCATAGATTGGATCAAGAAGGGAGGAACTCGATAGATTAGACCAAAAGAAGACGAACTTGGTTAAATAGGACCAAGAGGAGACGAACTTGGTTTGATTGGACGAACAGGAGACGAACATGGTTAGATTGCACTAAGAGGAGACGAACTTGGTTAGATTGGACCTTGAGAAGACGAACTCCCCAGAATGGACCAGGAGGAGACGAACTCTATAGATTGGACCAAGAGGAGACGAACTTGGTTAGATAGGACCAAGAGGAGAGGAACTTGGTTAGATTGGACCAAGAGGAAACGAACTTGGTTTGGACCTTGAGGAGATGAACTCCCTGGATTGAACCAAGAGGAGACGAAGTCCGTAGATTGGACGAATAGGAGACGATCTTCGTTAGATTGGACCAAGAGGAGACGAACTTGGTTAGATTGGACCTTGAGAAGATGAACTCCTTAGATTGTACCAAGAGGAGACGAACTTGGTTAGATTGCACCAAGATGAGACGAAATCCACAGATTGGACCAATAAGAGACGAACTTGGTTAGACTAGACCAAAAGGAGGAGAACTTGGTTAGATTGGACGTTGAGGAGATGAACTCGTTAGATTGGACCAAGAGGAGACGAACTTGGTTAGATTGGACCAAGAGGAGACGAACTTGGTTATATTGGACCTTGAGAAGATGAACTCCTTAGATTGGACCAAGAGGAGACGAACTTGGTTAGATTGGACCGTTAGGAGACGAACTCCTTAGATTGGACCAAGTGGAGACGAACTTCGTTAGATTGGACCTTGAGGAGACGAACTACTTAGATTGGACCAAGAGGAGCGAAATCCATAGATTGGACCAATAAGAGACGAACTTGGTTAGACTGGACCAAGGAGGAACTTGGTTAGATTGGACCTTGAGAAGTCGAACTCCTTAGATTGGACCAAGAGGAGACCCAATAGACCAACTTGGTTAGACTGGACCAAGATGAGACGAACTTGGTTAGATTGGAGAGATGATGGATTGAACCAAGAGGAGACGAAGTCCGTAGATTGGACCAATTGGAGACGAACTTCGTTAGATTGGACCAAGAGGAGACGAACTTGGTTAGATTGGACCAAGAGGAGACGAACTTGGTTAGATTGGACCTTGAGAAGATGAACTCCTTAGATTGGACCAAGAGGAGACGAACTTGGTTAGATTGCACCAAGAGGAGACGAACTTGGTTAGATTGCACCAAGATGAGACGAACTTGGTTAGACTGGACCAAAAGGAGGAGAACTTGGTTAGATTGGACCTTGAGGAGATGAACTTGTTAGATTGGACCAAGAGGAGACGAACTTGGTTAGATTGGACCAAGAGGAGACGAACTTGGTCAGATTGGACCTTGAGAAGATGAACTCCTTAGATTGGACCAAGAGGAGACGAACTTGGTTAGATTGGACCGTTAAGAGACGAACTCCTTAGATTGGACCAAGTGGAGACGAACTTCGTTAGATTGGACCTTGAGGAGACGAACTACTTAGATTGGACCAAGAGGAGGCGAAATCCATAGATTGGACCAATAAGAGACGAACTTGGTTACACTGGACCAAGAGGAGACGAACCTAGGTTAGATTGGACCTTGAGAAGTCGAACTCCTTAGATTGGACCAAGAGGAGATGAAATCCATAGATTAGATCAATAGGAGACCAACTTGGTTAGACTGGACCAAGATGAGACGAACTTGTTAGATTGCACCAAGAGTAGACGAACTTGGTTAGATTGGACCTTGAGGAAATGAACTCCTTAGATTGGACCAAGAGGATATGAACTTGGTTAGATTGGACCTTGAGGACAGGAACTCCTTAGATTGGACCAAGAGGGGACAAACTCCATAGATTAGACCAAGAAGGGAGGAACTCGATAGATTAGACCAGAGGAGACGAACTTGGTTAGAATGGACGAAGAGGAGACGAACTTGGCTAAATTGGACCTAGAGGAGATGAATTTGGTTAGATGGGACCTTGAGGAGACGAACACCGTAGATTGGACCAAGAAGAGACGAACTTGGTTACACTGGACCACGAGGAGACGAACTTGGTTAGATTGGACCAAGAGGAGACGAACTTGGTTAGATTGGACCGTTTGGAGATGAACTCCTTAGATTGGACCAAGAGGATACGAACTTCGTTTGATTGGACCATGAGGAGACGAACTACTTAGATTGGACGAAGAGGAGACGAAATCCATAGATTGGACCAATAAGAGACGAACTTGGTTAGACTTGACTAAGAGGAGACGAACTTGGTTAGATTGGACCTTGAGAAGATGAACTCCTTAGATTGGACCAAGAGGAGACGAACTTGGTTAGATTGTACCTTGAGGAGACGAACTCCTTAGATTGGACTAAGAGGAGACGAAATCCATAGATTGGACCAATAGGAGACCAACTTGGTTAGACTGGACCAAGAGGAGACGAACTTGGTTAGATTGCACCAAGAGGAGACGAACTTGGTTATATTGGACCTTGAGGAAACGAACTCCTTAGATTGGACCAAGAGGATACGAACTTGGTTAGATTGGACCTTGAGGACAGGAACTCCTTAGATTGGACCAAGTGGGGACAAACTCCATAGATTGGACCAAGAAGGGAGGAACTCGATAGATTAGACCAAAAGAAGACGAACTTGGTTAGATTGGACGAACAGGAGACGAACTTGGTTAGATTGCACTAAGAGGAGACGAACTTGGTTAGATTGGACCTTGAGAAGACGAACTCCCCAGAATGGACCAGGAGGAGACGAACTCTATAGATTGGACCAAGAGGAGACGAACTTGGTTAGATAGGACCAAGAGGAGAAGAACTTGGTTAGATTGGACCAAGAGGAAACGAACTTGGTTAGATTGGACCTTGAGGAGATGAACTCCCTGGATTGAACCAAGAGGAGACGAAGTCCGTAGATTGGACCAATAGGAGACGAACTTCGTTAGATAGGAGCAAGAGGAGACAAACTTGGTTAGATTGGACCTTGAGGAGACGAACTCCCTAGACTGGACCAAGAGGAGAAGAACTCCATAGATTGGACCAAGAGGAGACGAACTTGGCTAGATAAGACCAGGTGGAAACGAATTTGGTTAGATTGAACCAAGAGGATACGAACTTGGTTAGATTGGACCTTGAACATTGGCTTGGGGTATTTTCTCTACCCGTTTTTACCCTGAAAAAGCAAGGGCACCTTGCGTCCTTGAGTCGATAACCATCTTTCGGCTAGCCTAGCCTCCTCCGTCCCTCGGGACCAACAAGGGGTTGTATAAGAATATTGACTTGTTGTTTATCGACTACACCTTTCGCCCTGATCTTAGCCCCAGACTCACCCTCCGTGGACGAACCTTGCGGAGGAACCCTTAGGTTTTCAGGGCATTGGATCTCACCAATGTTTGCGTTACTCAAGCCAACATTCTCACTTCTGCTTCATCCATACCTGCTCTTGCAGGTGCTTCCTCTAAGGTAGAACGCTCCCTTATCAGTGTATTTTTACATCACACAGCTTCGGCAGATCGCTTAGCCCTGTTCATCTTCGGCGCAAGAGCGCTCAATAAATGAGCTATTATGCACTCTTTCAAGGGTGGCTGCTTCTAAGCAAACCTCCTAGCTGTCTCTGCACCCCTACCTCCTTTATCACCGAGTGGTCATTTAGGGGTCTTAACTAATGATCCGTGCTATTGCCCTCTCGACAATGAAGCTTATCCCCCATCATCTCACCGGCCAACCTTGACCCCTATTATTTGGAGGTCATATGTAGTATTCAAAGTTTGCCTCGATTTGGTATTACTCTCGTGGCCCGCACTAAAACATTGCTTTACCCCTAGATGGCCAGTCAATTGTTGTGCCTCAACGCATTTCAAGGAGAACCAGCTAGCTTTGGGTTCGAGTAGCATTTCACCTGTAACCACAACTCATCAGTTAATTCTTCAACATCAGTCAGTTCGGCCCTCCACTTAGTTTCACCCAAGCTTCATCTTGATCATGAATAGGTCACCCAGGTTCAGGTCCATAAGTAGTGACAATTGCCCTATGAAAACTCTCTTTCGCTACGGCTCCGGTGGGTTCTTTTAACCAAGCCACTGCCTATGTAGTATTCAAAGTTTGCCTCGATTTGGTACTGCTCTTGTGGCCTGTATCGAAACATTGCTTTACCCCTAGATGTCTAATCAACTATTGTGACTCAACGCATTTCAGGGAGAACCAACTAGCTTTGGGTTCGACTGGCATTTTACCCCTAACCACAACTCATCAGTCGATTCTTCAACATCAGTCGGTTTGGACCTCCACTTAGTTTCACCCAAGCTTCATCATGGTCATGGATAGATCACCTAGGTTCAGGTCCATAAGTAGTGACAATTGCCCTATGAAAATAATCTTTCGTTACGGCTCCGGTGGGTTCCCTTAACCAAGCCACTGCCTATGAGTCGCTGGCTCGTTCTTCAATAGGCACGCAATCAGAGTCCTAGCAGTTTCCTCCCACTACTTGGGAGTTTACGATTTTACGTTCTATTTCACCCCCCAATGGGGGTTCTTTTTACCCTTCTCTCATGTTACTACTTCGCTATGGGTCACCAAGGAGTATTTAGCCTTACAATGTGATCCTTGCTAATTCACATGGGATTCCACGTGCCCCATGCTACTCGGGTCAGAGCGTAAGCTAGTAATGCTTTCGACTATTGGACTCTCACCATCTAGGGTGCAGTATCCCATTGCTTCACCTAACAGCACAACGCTTGTATTGCTCTCCCATAACCTCGTTTTCACGGTTTAGGCTATTCCCATTTCGCTCGCCACTATTACGGGAATCACTTTTGCTTTCTTTTCCTCTGGCTACTAAGATTTTTTAGTTCGCTAGCCTCTTGCCTACCCATGGATTCAGTAGCAATTCAAAAGGTTGACCTATTCAAGAATATATGGATCTACGCTTATTTTCAACTCCCTAAAGCATTTCATCACTTACTACGCCCTTCCTCGTCTTTAGGTGCCTAGGTATCCACCGTAAGCCTTTCCTCGTTTGAACCTCAATTTTCACTTTAAGGCTATGCCATCATAAGGTGCTGCTAAATGGAAGGATCTTATCAACGTCCATGAATGAGAAATCATAAATTGAATTACCGAATCGGAAAATTTGGGTGCTATCATATAGTTTTGTATCGGCTAAGTTCATGAGTTGGAGATAAGCGGACTTGAACCGCTTGCATCCACCACAAGGTAAATCACTACCTCTTCAGCCCCCCAACTGATTCTACCATAGAGGCCAACGATAAACAATAACTCCCCGTGAACACAACTTACAACTTTCATCGTATTGTGCTTTCCAAATAGCAACTCTTCTCCAAATTTCAAAGGGTGCTGAGTTGGAATCCCATTCTAACTAAGGATTCTTGTGGTTTTAGAGGATCCAGCTACAGGAGAACTGGGAACGGAGATCTTTTCCCCTTTTTCCACCTGACTCTTTGGTCTTAAGAATGTTGGTTTCAAGAATGAGTGGTTGCCTTTCTCCGACCCTTACTGCTCAACCTAAGAGCAAACAGCTAATGCGTTCCACTTATCAAACAGGATTCTATGGTTGGTCCGTGACCCTTGGATGCGGAAGGCGTCCTTGGGGTGATCTCGTAGTTCTTACAAGGCGGATTTTCTTTCCTTTTGCCGTATTTTGCTCAAAGGGTTGAAGGGAGATAGTGCATCAAGCTATTCGCAAGGGCCAACTTGATCCTCTTCCCCAGGGATCCTAGATGAGGGAACCTTAAGAGAGCTATCGGCTCCAACTATCATCCATGTACGATCCATACTAGATCTGACCAACTGCCTATCCTACCTCCTCTATGTTCTTGACAACCCATCTGTCTTAGTAGAGTCTTTCAGTGGCATGTTTCGGTCCTCTTCCCCATTACTTAGAACAAGTGAGCCACCGGTTCAGGTACAAGATATTATCATTACTGCCTAGACAATTAGACACCCAACCCATAATCAGAACGATCCAATTGCAAGAGCAGAACACTACAAACTAAGCTATATCCTTCGAGCCAAGTGGAGCATGCATGAAGGAGGCAGATGTTTCTTCTATTCTTTTCTTTTCCTTGGCGCAACTAGGCCATCTTGGACTTGAACTAAGGACCTCGCCCATGAAGTAAATCATCGCACCTACAGTCCAACCAATTGGAAAAGAATCAATAGATTCCTTTTCGATAGCGATTCATCTTTCTCGGACGCGGCTATAACTATCCGTTATACTATGCTCTCCAAGTGTGCTTGTTCCCCCTTCTACCATAAGTCTTTGTGAAATAACTCTGATGAGAAGAAAAACGAAGGTGTCAAGAGATAGAACCTCCTGCCCAACCCTAGATACTCTAAGATCATTTTTCAAACATGCTCCCATTTCGAGACAAGAGATAGATAAATAGACACATCCCATTGCACTGATCGGGGGCGTTCGTAGTGACTGAGGGGGTCAAAGACCAAGTAGTGAGTTATTTATCATCCAAGCATTCTTCTTACGGCTAAGTCCAATCTCCCGGTCCCTGCAGAAAGGAAAAAGAATTTCACTTTCTTCCTTACGAGAAAGGAGGATTAGGAAAATCTTACTGATTTCAGCTTTTTCCAGACCTTCGGGAAAAGCATGAAAAAAGAAAAGCTCGAATGGTACAATCCCTCTGTCACCCTAAAATGAAAGGGGCAATCTCATAGTTCTTAGTCTATGAAGATATGTTGTTAGGTGCTCCATTTTATTTAAACATTGAGGCCGAACCTAAACATGTGCTCGAGAGATAGCTATTTATATATTGATAAGGGATGTATAGATTCTCGAGAAGAAAGGAGCCGAGGTGGTCAGCCCCAAATCGCCCGTATCCCACGTCGTATCCCACGAGTGAATAAAAAGTTGGATTTACATTGGATCTTACTTGAATCACCCCATCTATCCTCCTAAGGAGAGGTTCGGTTTCAAACTCAGTTCAAACAAGAGAAGCACACCATGCTAATGTGCCTTGGATGATCCACATCTCAAGGTCAGGCGCTAATGAGCACATTGAACTATCCATGTGGCTGAGAACCCTTATTATCCTAAGGGCAGGTCCTTATGCGTTACTCACCCGTCTGCCACTAGAAACACCATTTCCCATCCTACTTGCATGTGTTAAGCATGCCGCCAGCATTCATCTTGAGCCAAGATCGAACTCTCCATGAGATTCATAATTGCATTACTTATAGCTTCCTTATTTGTAGACAAAGCTAATTTGGAATTGTCTTTCATTCCAAGGCATAACCTGTATCCATGCGCTTCATATTCACCTAAAGTTTGCTCCTAGAAATATAGCCATTCCTACCCCCTTACGTTAATCCCACAAGCCTCTTATCCATTCTCATTCGATCACATCGAGGGAAATAGAGAAACTCATATTGGTTTTAGGGATAATCAAGCTCGAACTGATGACTTCCACCACGTCAAGGTGACACTCTACCACTGAGTTGTATCCTTTCCCTGCTCCCGTCAAGAAATAGAACTGACTAATCCTGAGGCAAAGGGTTGGGAAACTCAATGCCACTATTCCACTATTCTTGAACAACTTAGAGCTAGTACAAAAATGATGGAAAAAATTGGATTCAAGTCTCAACTACTCCTATCGGAAATAGGATTGAACACGAATTTGAGCCATAGCACGCGGTTTCATAAAACCGTACAATTTTTCCGATCTAAAGAAACTAGCTTTTACATGAAGAAGATTTGGCTCAACATGTTCTATTTGATACGGGTAGGAAAAGCGGTATTCTTAAAAAAAATAGAGAAATCATAACCAAGTCACGATGATACAGGTCAACCCCTTCTTCTTGCGTTAAAGATTTTACCATTTATGAAGGAACTGGAGTTACATCTATTTTCCATTTGCATTCAAGAGTTCTTATGTTTTTCCGCACGCCCCCGAAAAATGGACAAATTCCTTTTCTTTTTTTAGGAACACATACAGTATTTGTTACTACAAAAAGGATAATGGTAACCCCTCATTAACTACTTCATTTATGAATTTCATAGTAATAAAAATACATGTCCTACCGAAACAGAATTTATAACTTGCTATCCTATTGCCTAACAGGCAAAGATTTACCGCAAAAAGGATAATTCATTCGTATCAACACGAGAGTCCAACTCATTGTCACAATCTATGTTGTATATTTCTATTTGAAAGAAAGATGTTGATCTCCTTGCTTCTCTCATGATACAATCCTCTTCCCATTGAGCCCCTATATTGACAAAATGTAAGACTAGTGCCAAAAGCGAATCACGGAAGAAAGGACTCACTAAGGCGGGATCAATAACTAATACTAATAGAATAGAAAATACAAAAGGAATAGAAAAGAATTGTCCTTTTTGTAGACTTTCCCCAGTTCCTCTACTACCGCGGGCTTTATGCAATCGATCGGATCATATAGATATCCCTTCAATACAACATAAGTCGTTGAAAGGATCTTGTAGCCACCAAAGCACGGAAGCTATGATCTTTCAGAAAATGGATCCATATTCGAAGAGTGCATAACCACATGGATAAGCTCACACTAACACGTCAATTTGAATCCATTTTGATATTTTCCTTGGGAGTTATTGGGAAAGAATTGGAGTGAAATAATATCGATTCATACAAAAACAGAAGAAAAGGTTCTCTACTTGATTCAAAGGTTGTACCTATGGAATATGGCTAGAGAAAGAGGAAAAAATGGAAGATTTCACTCACATAGTACTTTTGATTGAAAAATCAATCTTTCATACCCTTCGATCAATGATAAAATGGATTAGATTCTATTAGGATCAAGCCTATGGGACTTTAAGAATAATGGAAGGGAATAAAAAAAGAAATAAAAAAGAGAGGGAAAAAATAATAATAAGTAAATAAAAATGAAGTAGAAGAACCCAGATTTCAAATGAAAAAATTCAAACTTGAAAAGGATCTTTATAATTCTCGAAGAATGAGGGCCAAGGAGATTGGTCGAGAAAGATCTCTTGTTCTTATTATAAGATTGTGATTGGATCCGAAGATGTTTGGTAAAAAGAAAAATCTTCTCCTTTGAGCATAATCCAAAGTGGAAAGTGTTCAATTGGAACATGAAAACGTAATTGAATTGGTCCTAGTTACTATTCGGGATGGAGTGGAAAAAGGGAGGAGATTCTCGAACAAGGAAAAAGACCCAAGGACTTCGAAAGAATTGAACGAGGAGCTGTATGAGGTGAAAATCTCATGTATGATTCTATAGAGTGGTAGTAAGAGTGGCTCATTTGCTAACTTTTCCACTATCACTCCCAGAAAACTAAACTGTACCTCACGTAAAGTTGCCAAATTACGATTAACCTCTGGATTTGAAATCATTGCTTATATACCCGGTATTGGCCATAATTCACAAGAACATTCTGTAGTCTTAGTAAGAGGGGGAAGGATTAAGGATTTACCGATGTGAGATATCACATTGTTCGAGGAACCCTATATGTTGTAGGAGTAAAGGATCGTCAACAAGGGCATTCTAGTGTATTGTAGATTCTTGTCCAAGACTTGTATCATTTGATGATACCATGTGAATCGCTAGAAACATGTGAAGTGTATGGCTAACCCAATAACGAAAGTTTCATAAGGGGACTGGAGCAGGCTACCATGAGACAAAAGATCTTTCTTTCTAAAGAGATTCGATTCAAAACTATTATATGTCCAAGGTCCAATATTGAAATAATTTCAGAGGTTTTCCCTGACTTTTTCTGTGTCAACTAACAATTCGAAATGCTTCGACTTTTTTAAAACAGGTCCAAGTCAAATACCAATGATTTGAAGCACTTCTTTTTAATTTTACACTATTTTGGAAACCTAAGGACTCCATCGTATGGATATGTAAAATACAGGATTTCCAATCCTAGTAGGAAAGAGAGAGAAACAGACACTTAATTTCAACTGAGTAAACAAAATTTCATACTCGATCTCATGGATACATATCGAATTCTGTGGAAAGTTGTATAAGTCGTATGCACGGCCTAGAGGGAGATCTTACTTTCATATCTTTCGAGATCCACCTTACAATATGGGGTCAAAAGGCCAAAATAAATTATTTTAGCCATTATAAAAAGAAAACTGATTCTTGAATCCCTTTCACTCTCATGTCATGTCGAGGTGTGTAAAAGAAAAAACTACGAAATCCGATCCAATTTATCGTAATCAATTAGTTAACATGTTCGTTAATCGTATTCTGAAACATGGAAAAGAATCATTGGCTTATCAAATTATCTATGGAGCCATGAAAAAGATTCAACAAAAGATAGAAAAAAATCCAGTATCCATTTTACATCAAGCAATACGTGGAGTAACTCCTGATATATTAGTAAAAGCAAGACATGTAGGCAGATCAACTCATCAAGTTCCCATTGAAATAGGATCCACACAAGGAAAAGCACTTGTCGTTCTTTGGTTATTAGGAGCATCCCGAAAATGTCCGCATCGAAATATGGCTTTCAAATGAAGTTTCGAATTAGTTAATGCTGCCAAAGGGAGTGGCAATGCCATACGCAAAAAGGAAGAGACGTAGAGGCAAATAGAGCTTTTGTACATTTTCGTTAATCCATGAATAAAGGATCTATATAGATCCATGGATCCATATATCTCGATCAGAAAAGAATCAATAGAAAAAAAAAGAATTGGAATTGATCAATATATTTCTCGAAACAAATAAAAAAGAAACGAAAGATGAAACATAAATCATGGAAACTAAGCCCTCTTGGGGGCTTGCTTAAGAATAAGAAAGAGGAATCTCATGTACACCATGGAATAAGGTTTGATCTTATTCATGGGGATTCCATAAATATTCCATTCTAAAAATAGAAAGTTCGAAACAATTTGTCTTTTTTTTAAAAATTGGATGCAACTACTAAATCATGATATGGCATGTACAGAATAAAAATCTCATTCTCGATTCTACAAGAATTTTTATGAAAGCCTTTCATTTGCTTCCATTAGCTTAGACCAATAGGAGACAAATTCCGTTGGAATGGACCAATAGGAGATGAGCTCAGTTAGATTGCACCAATAGAAGATGAACTTCATTAGAATGGGCCAATAAGAGACGTACTCAGTTAGATTGGACCAATAGGTGACAAACTCGGTTAGATTGGACCAATAGGAGACGAACTCCTTTAGATTGGACCAAGAGAAGACGATCTCCGTTAGCTTAGACCGATAGGAGATTAACTTTGTTAGATTAGATCAATGGGATACGAACTTCGTTAGATTGGACCAATAGGAGACGAACTCCGTTAGAATGGACCAATAGGAGACGAACTCGTTAGATTGGGCCAAGAGGAAACGAACTCTGTTAGATTGGACCAATAGGAGACGAACTTCGTTAGAATGGACCAAGAGGAGACAAACTCTGTTAGTTTAAATCAACAGGAGATGAACTCTGTAAAGACCAATAGGAGATGAACTCCGTTAGAATGGACCAATATGAGACAAACACCGTTAGAATGGAACAATAGGAGACGAACTATGTTAGATTGTACCAATAAGAGACGAACTCCATTAGAATGGATCAATAGGAGACGAACTCAGGTAGATTGGACCAATAGGAGACAAATTTGGTTAGATTGGAAGAGAATTTTCAACTTAGTCTCTCTCTCTTCACCATTTCATATGGCCACCAACTTCATCAACTCAAGTTCTCAAAAAAATCTCTCCATTTTTCCTTGTTTCTTGCCTGGTTTCACCTTTGTTGCCACCACGGTTTTGGAGTAACGGTTCGAACCATATTCCATCTTTGTTTGTGCATGTTTTTAGCTCACTTTTGAAGTAAGTCTCTTCCTAAATGTTGATTAGGTTAAAGGGTGATTTTTGGATGCCAAAACTTGAATTTCTTGTATGTTCTTTACGTGCCATCATGTAGTTATTGTTATGGCATGAATTAGAGATGTTCATATGAAGATTTGAGTGAGAAAAATGTGATTTTTGTGGGCTGCCAAGGTGAGATCCGAATTTGAAGTTGATGATGTCATGATCATGCATGATAATGTCACATGTGCATTTATGAGTATGAAGTCAAGGATGATGCAATGAAAAGATATCTTGGACGATACAAGGAGTAGATATTTTAGGATTTATGACGTCATTTATGATTAAACATTAATTAATCGTGTGGTCTGATTAGTAATCGTGTGGCCGTAAATGATAATCATGAGGTACATTAATTATTCGTGTGGTCTAATTAGTAATCATATGGCTGTGAATGATAATCATGAAGTACACTAATTAATCGTGTGGTACAATTATTAATCACGTGGCCGTGAGCGAGAATCGTGTGATGCATTTGTTAATCATGTGATCTTGAGCAATGATCGTGTGGTGTTTTTGTCTATTGAGTGGTTCAATTATAATCGCATAACTTGAATTGTTGATTGTTTGGTCTTTAGGGCATGAGCATGCTATTTTGATGGAATCGATTGGTTACATTACCCTGAGGCATTTTACGTAGGGTGAGAACTAAGCATGAGGCGTTTTTACGCGGGCTACCTTAAGGCGTGTTTATGCGGGGTTTAGTTGAGCTTGACAAGGCCAATTGTCGCACACCTGAGGCATGAACTTTACACCGGTTGAGTCACACACCTAAGGCGTTTATGCGGTTTGTGGCGAGGACCTGAGACATGTCTATGCGGGTCGAGAAATATCATAAATTTGCATTGAATCATGCATCAAATTGTGTTTAGTGTGGTTGTGCGCTTTTGAGCATATTATCTCTGAATTGAAATGTGGGTTATGCAATGTTATGTGATTAATTGGAATTTTTTATGCTATGATTTTATCTTTGTCATTACTGTGATTGTCTCTTACTATGAGTAGAATAGCATGTTAGGGTATTCCAAAAGTATGTTTTACCCTAGTCGGGTTTTGGGAGTAGACTTATTAAGATAAGTGTATCTCATTCATTGTTTACAAACTATTTCAGACCAAAACCCATGAAATGAAAGCACCGCCAAAACATTTTGGGGTGCCTATGGACATAGATTTTGTGGAGACAACGTATTGGGTGAGGATGATGGTGGTGGTCGGACTTGCATAGCTTATATTCCTTTTTGATGATGACAAATAGTTGAGTAGTTAGACTTCCTGTACTATTGACCCCATTTTGATGTAAATGGTGTGGTAGTCCTTGGCATCTAGTAAGGCTTGTAATACCATTGATGTAATTAACGCTTGCATATAAGTATATATGTTGCTTTGTTGTTATTCATGAGACTCTTTCTTCCTATCCATCATTCCATAGTATATTTACAGTACGGAGATTTTATTCGCTTTCGTATGTGCATCTTGTTATTACTTCTTGTGGGTCGGCGACAAGCTTGGGATGTCGCATTTCATATCGACCGAAGTAGGATGTTATCGTACTCATAAGGTTCGAGGCGTGACATCCCCGTTTGTTTTGGTATTAGAGCAAGGTAAGCTCGATTCAAGTTGGTCAATACCTAGAGTGATAAGGAGTGAAGACTTTGGATGGTCAAATATTGAGACTTTATGGATTCATTAGAATTTGGCACGAATTGTATGGCATGTGAATTGGTGCCTGTGATTGGCATGATTAGTGACTTCATGCTTGGTAACGCTTATTGTTGTCAGTTGGATATTGATTAGCTTATTATGCTAATGTTAAATTGTAGATGCGTCTGGACTTGAGGTATGTATGAGTATCTCTTGAGGTGGTACTCTTGATTTCTTGATTTGTGATGTGTTATGGATGTGATTGTTGTTGTGTGGGTAGTCTGTTTCTACTAGTCTCTTTAGTTGGATTAGGTCTTTAATTCCTCGATGGAGTTATTTGTGGTTAGGTGTGTGGTTGGTAGAATTTATTAAGGATGGACAACCGGGGTAGGAAAGGCAAAGGACCATCTAGTTCCCGCGTGAATGTTGCTGGAAACCCAAGAATAGATGGGATAATAAGGGCCTTGGAAGAAATTGGAAATCTTATGAATAGGCAGACTTAGGAAAGAGCTGCTATAGTTGGCCAAGTTGTTAAGGCTATTGTCGCCGCCGAAATGTAAACAATGGAAATCATCAGATGCATTAGTTAGTTGAACAATTTCTTAAATTAAAGCCAGCTAAGTTTAATGGAAAAGGAGATCTTGAGGCTACTTCTCTTTGGATTAAAGAACTAGAGAAAACTTTTGCACTTCTGGGGTGCACTGAGGAATAAAAGGTTGCCTTGGCTGTTTATCAGCTTCAAGGGAATGCAAATGATTGGTGGAAGGCCACTCGTGGTAGAGTATTTCCTGCTGACATAGCTCTGAGTTGGATTATATTCATTGAGACATTCAATGGAAGTATTTCTCTAAGATTGCCAAGAAGCAAAAGATGGAAGAGTTTATGAGACTTCATCAAAATCTGAGGATCGTGGATGAGTACGAAGTGGAATTTGCAAGATTATCGAGGTTTGCACTTAGGATGGTTGAAGATCCTTCGAACAAGGCAAGGAGATCTAGAGATGGGTGGAAACTAGAGCTTCGCAGTCAGTTAATTCTCTTAAACTTAAGGGACTACAATGAGCTTTATGAAAGGGCTTAGATGGTTGAGTGAGATATGAATGAGAGGTTTGCCGCCTCTACATAATAGTATGTATTTGCGAGGGATAATCGTAACCAAGGGAGAGGCCTATGATAAACAATAGGCGATTCGTCCCTCGAGTGAAGAAAACCTTTGGGAAATCGGCATACCAATCTAGAGCGATGTGTCTTTTATGTGAAAGCAGTCACGGGAATGGCCCTTGCCCGAGTAGAATGGGAGCTTGCTTTAAATGTGGATCGCGTGATCTTTAGATAAGGAATTGGCCGAATCAAAAGATAGGACCACAATTTCAACAACAGCAACCAAGAATGGGACCGCAAGTTGGAGCAACTCCTCAGAACAATCAGAATAGGCCTTTGGTGCAAGGAAGAGTCTATGCAATAGCACGCAGAGGGTAGAGGATACACTTGGTGTGGTCACAGGTACGGTCTCTTTATGTAATCATGCTGCATGTGCCTTGTTTGATTCTGGTGCATTGCATTCTTTCATATATGCTCAATTTGTTGAATTGGTTGGTATTTAAGAAAAATCGTTAGAAGTAATGCTGCATATTACCACACCGTTAAAGGATAAAGTTATAATCTCGCTTGGAGTTCAAATTGCAAGTTAGTCATCGGTGGTAGAGAGGAAATGATAGATTTGGTCGTGTCACCAATGTATGACTTTGATGTGATAATGGGTATGGATTGGTTAGTTAAGCAAAGGGCTATTATGGATTGTAGTAATAGGGTGATCCATTTTAATCCGATTGGTCATCCTAGATATGAGTTTGTGGGAAGTCGAGGAACCTTGATCCCTTTGATTTCGTCACTTGAAGTGACAAAGTTACTTGATGAAGGATGTCAAGGGTTCTTGGCATCAGTAATCAATTTGTCGATTGAGGACCTAGGTTGGAGGATATAGTGGTTGTGTGTGAATTTCCCGATGTCTTTTCTAAGGAATTGCCGATAATGCCACCTGCTAGAGAACTAGAGTTCGTGATTGAGTTAGCACCCGGAACGGGACCAATTTCTAGAGCACCCTATCGAATGTCATTGTCGGAATTGAAGGAGTTGAAAATTCATATACAAGAATTGCTTGATAAGGGATTTATACGCCCTACTACATCGCCGTGGGGAGCCCTAGTATTGTTTCTAAGGAAGAAGGACGGGTCTTCGCGATTGTGCATTGAATATAGTCAGTTGAATCAAGTGACCATTAAAAACATGTATCCATTATCAAGAATAGATGACTCTTTCAATCAACTGCAAGGGGCATCGGTTTTCTCAAAAATAGACCTAAGGACAGGTTATCATCAGTTGAGGATTCAAAAATAAGACATATCAAAGACGGCGTTCAGAACGAGATATGGGCATTAGGAGTTCACCATTATGCCGTTTGGATTGACTACTATTTTTATGGATTTGATGCACTGAGTATTCAAGGGATATTGGGACCAATTTGTTATCGTTTTCATAGAAGATATCTTGGTATACTCAAGGATCCAGGAGGAACATGAACAACCTTTCAGGATTATTTTGTGGACCTTAAAGTAGTACTCGCTTTACTCTAAGCTTAGCAAGTGTGAATTTTGGCTAAGTAAAGTGGCATTTCTTGGACATGTGGTTTCTGGAAATGGGATTTCAGTAGATACAATGAAGATTGAAGCCATAATGAGTTGGTCAAGACCGACATTAGTCACAAAGGTTCGAAATTTTCTTGGATTAGCGGGTTATTATAGGAGGTTTGTAGAAAAGTTCTCTTTTATATCTACTTAGTTAACACAGCTAACTAAGAAAGAAACATGGTTTGAATAGGATGATAAGTGCAAAAGGAGCTTCCAGGAGCTTAAGCATAAATTGACAACCACTCCGATTTTGACGATTCCTTTTGGTCCTAGAGGTTATGAGATCTACAATAAAGCGTTGTTAAAATGATTAGGATGTGTTTTAATGTAGTATGGAAGAGTTGTTGCTTATGTGTCACAACAATTAAGGCCTCACGAGATGAATTACCCAACACATGACTTAAAACTTGCTACAATTATCTTTGCTTTGAAAATCTGAAGGCATTACTTGTGCTGAGAAAGGTTTCAGATTTACACTGATCATCAGAGTTTGAAGTATATGTTTTCTCAAAAAGAGCTGAACTTGAGACAACGACGTTGGATGAAATTGCTCAAAGACTACGATTGTGATATCTGATATCATCTAGGGAAGGCAAATAAAGTGGCAGATGCTCTTAGTCGAAAATTGAGCATGGCACATATCATGGTTAAGGAATGGTTTTTGCTTGAAGGAATAAGAGATTCAAAGTTCAAGTTCGAGGTAGGACACCTCTCAAGCTTGTTGGCAACTTTAAGGATCGAACTAGAAATTCAAGTGAGGATTAATGCACTATAATCTACAGATCTTGAGTATTGATGCTACGAAAAGAAAGCCTGACTTCCAAGCATTTGAGAATGGGATCTTGAAGTTTCGCGGACAACTATGTGTACCTAACTATGAAGAGCTTAAAGATGGGATCTTGAAATTCAAGCAAGGATTAAGGCACAATCTGCGGATCCTAATCTTCAAAAGATCTTGAGTATGGATGCTACGAAAACAAAGCCCGACTTGCAAGCATCTGGGGATGGGATCTTGAAGTTTTGCAGACAACTGTGTGTACTTAACGATGAAGAACTTAAAGAAAGGATTTTGTTTGAAGCTCATTAGAGTAATTACAATATTCATCCGAGTAGCACGAAGATGTATCAAAATTTGCATCCGCTCTACTTGTGGAATAGAATGAAAGTTGATGTAGCTAAACATGTGGCGAAGTGCTTAATGTGTCAGAAAGTGAAGGCATAACATTATAAACTCGGTGGTATGTTATAGCCGTTGGAAATCGTGGATGGGATTACCTAGGAGCCAAATATGTATGATTCGATTTGGGTAATCGTGGATAAATTGACAAAGACTGCGCACTTTTTATCAGTACGAAAGGACTTTGCCATGGAAAGGTACGCTAAGTAGTACATGCACCTTATTGTACGTCTTCACGGGGTACCAGTTAGTATTACCTCATATAAAGATCTGAAATTCATTGCGTTGTTTTGGAAGAGCTTACAAGAGGCTATGGGAACTAAGCTACAATATAGTACGGCTTATCACCCACATATCGATTGACAATCTTAGATAACGATTCAAACGCTTGTGTAATTGACTCCAAGGGAGGATGGGAAGAATAATTACACTTGGTGGAGTTCGCGTACAATAACAGTTATCAACAAAAGTATCAAAATGGTACCGTTCGAGGCATTGTATGGAAGAGCATGTAGGACCCCGATATGTTAGGATAGAGCAGGAAAAAGGAGTATAACGGGACCATAATTGGTAGAGCAGTCAGTAGAAGCTGTGAAAGTAATTCGTGAGAGGCTTAAGACTGCGCAAAGTCGCCATAAAAGTTATGCGGACAAACAAAGTAGACCTTTAGAATTTCACATTGGAGAAAGTAGACCTTTAGAATTTCACATTGGAGATGATGTGCTCCTTAAGGTGTTGCCAATGCGAGGATTGTCTCAATTTGGGAAGAAGGGGAAGCTAAGTCCAAGATTCATTGGTCTTTTCGAGATACTACAGCGAATTGGAACCATAGCCTATTGTTTGGCCTTGCCGCCAAATCTATCGCAAGTGCACAACGTCTTTCATGTTTCAATGTTGAGGAAGTATGAAGTATACCTAACTCATGTACTGAATCATGAAGCCATTGAAGGACAACAAGGTACCATATATGGAAAAGTCAGTTTGAATAGAGGATAGAAAGGAGTAGATTCTGAGAAAAAAAAAACGATTCCACTGGTTAAAGTCATCTGGGAGCATCATGGAACAGAGGGAGCCAGGTGGGAAAGTAAGGAAGTAATGAGACATCAGTACCCTCGTTTGTTTGAGTAGTTAGTTGTATGTGTAAAATTTTGAGGACGAAATTTTTGTAAAAATGGAAGAATTGTAACATTTTGAAATTCGACCCTATTTCGAGATAAATGAAAGCATGTATATTTCATCAATTTTGTTTCAATTAAATTTCACTCATAATTGATCACTCTCGAGAAGACTAACTAGGAATTGCTTACGTGGACCTAAGGACTTGAATGTGGATCAGGGCTTGGACCACAAGGGTCGTCAAGGGAATATCTTGGGCCATCATAGACCGATCTAAGATTGGTTTTAGAACAATTTGCTAGTGTTATACAATTGGTTCACGGGTGACTCCGTTTGACCATAGTATAATTTGCGAATTAATCTGAACCAAATTTCTAATGATCGCGACCTTTGGAACTAGTGATTGAACCTTATGATTACATGGCAACCAAGGTCTCCATGACTAGAGAAAACCAAACATGACATGATTTTGAATCAATCAAGAGTCGACACACGTAACACCGAAAAAGCCACATGCTGTTTGAAATACGCTGAAATCGCAATTAATCGATTTTGATCACGAATTGAGCTCCGAACTTGGGTATCGAACTTCCGACATCTTTGATGAGTATCTTTGGACAACACCCCATTTTGTTAGTGATTTTGATGGTAAAGTTTCAAAAGTCGAAAGAAATCTCACGACCGACCTGAAAGTCAGAAATTATTGTTTTGTCCTTGATTCGGTTGTCATTTCTATTTTCTGTTGGATAATTTACTTTGTTAATTATTTTGTGGCTGATTTATTATTGGAATAAGAGGCGCACTTTTGCTTTATTAGTTTCATTTCTTAAGGTTAAATCTTAACCATTGAATCTTCTTTTGTACAAGATTGATCTTTAGACTTTGGATTAACTTTATCACCTATTTAAAGAGAATTTTCAACTTATTCTCTCTCTCTCTCTTCACCATTTCATACGGCCACCATTTTCATCAACTCAAGTTCTCTAAAAAATTTCTCCATTTTTCCTTGTTTCTTGCTCAGCTTCACCTTTATTGCCACCACGATTTTGGAGTAGCGGTTCAGAGCCTATTACGTCTTTGTTTGTGCACATTTTTAGCTCGCTTTTGAAGTAAGTCTCTTCCTAAACTTTGATTAGGTTAAAAGGTGATTTTTAGATGCCAAAACTTGGATTTCTTGTATGTTTTTTATGTGCCATCATCTAGTTATTGTTATGGCATGAATTAGAGATGTTCATATGAAGATTTGAGTGAGAAAAATGTGAGTTTTGTGGGCTGCCAAGGTGAGATCCGAATTTGAAGTTGATGATATCATGATCATGCATGATGATGTCACATGTGTTAGTGGTCTGCCCTAGGAACTAATTAATAATGATACTCTAACAATAATTGTGGTTTAGGTTGTGTCGGCAATATCGACATTCACTATACTTAGGTAGTCATAATGTCTTGCTAGAGACCGCTTATGACTTGTGGGCTGAAAGAGTTTTAGCACGCTGCTAATGTCTAGTGAACCTACAGGGTCGCACACAATATATCGAACTAATTTATATTATTCGGTGGATAATAACTTAAAGACTTAAGTGGGTCCCGCCCTTTTTGCTTGAAAATATATAAACTCCTTTTGTGGAAGAAACCCTAGAGGTTTTTCGTGAGTCACACATTAAGGAGAAAACATATAGAGGCGTATGTACTCATTGATCCTCGAGACAGTCTCGAGGATTACAGGTGATCAAGTAGAAGGAACTCCATAATCTGCAAGCTAGCACTTGGGTTTGGAGATCTCAGTTCATGTGTGTGGATACTAGTAGAGGCGTAACACTTGGGGCACTAATCCAGACACATCCAAGTGCGAATTTGTCTGCATGCAGCAAAAGGTATGTCTAGAAAACTCACTTCGATTTTAATATACACATAATCCTATTTGGGTTTCGTTTTTCCACTGCGTTTAAGAAATCAAGAAACCCAACAGTGGTATCAAAGCCGATCATGTGATATCTTGAAGTTGAATTCTGCAATTTAATTAGATTGAATTGAATTGTAAACCCTACTAGTTTATATATATGATGTATGTGTTAAACGATTATGTGACATCGTTATGTGTCTTGAATTGCAAACCCTAATAGTTTATACATATGATGTATGTATTAAACGATTATGTGATATCGTTCTGTGTCTTTAAAAGGTTAGACGAATTGATGATATAGATTGATATGATCAATTTGTATATTGTAATGAATTTGAATTCCTGATATGATGTGATTTGATAAGGAAACAGAACTATGAATCCTGTTCAAGGTTTGCTTTCAAAGCAGAGATGGCCAAAGAAAACAGAATTACGAATTCTGTCTTCTGGGCTTGATTTCTGTGAAGACCAGAATTATGAATTCATGGTAGCGAGACCACCGCAAGGGGCTCTACCCCTTGACCCCTACATGGAATTGTTCGTTCGCTTGTTATTACTTTAAATATGTTTGATACACCTGTTTTGATAAGTGATGCTGTTGTTCATGTTTGTGTTATGCATATATTCATCACTTGATAAGAAACACTAAAAAGTCCCTTATAAAATTAAGTAATATGTTGATACATTTCCAATCATACACCTATCATGACTTGAAACGTCAAAAGATGGGTCTACCAAAGCAGGGTGTCTTTAACTATTTAAGTAAGATGAGATTGATAACAGTTATCAATCTGTTAAGATTTACTTAACGAGACTATCAAAATAGTTTTGGGTCTTGAGGCATAAAGTTTGGGATAAGACATGAGATATTAAACCCAATAACCAAGAGTTGTATTTGATACAATTGACAAAGAGTTATCTACCTAAATAACTGAAACTTGAGCGGTAAGCCAAAGTTTACTTGAGTTTTTGTGAAATATGGATCTTGGTCCACTATACTGATAGGGACATATTTTACATAAGTATAGTGGAATTTTATTGTAAATATCATTAAAGAACAATTTACTTTGTATGTATGTTGTAGATAATGGCAGGCAATTTTGCATTAAATTTTTCACTGCAATCTGTTCTTGAGAAGGAAAGATTGAATGGTTCAAACTTTATGGACTGGTATAGAAGCTTGAGAATTGTTCTTAAGCAAGAGAAAAGGAATATGTTCTAGAGAAACCACTCCCTAAGGTGGCACCTGCTTCCAATGCTTCCCATGTTGAAAGGAATGCTTACCAGAACCATAAAGATGATGCATTGGATGCATCTTGTCTAATGCTAGCTACCATGAACTCAGACCTTCAGAAGTAGTTTGAGAACGATGATGTCTATGATATGATCACTAGCTTGAAAAGTTTGTTTCAGGAGCAGGCACGCACTGAAAGGTACCAGACGGTAAAGGCCTTGATTGAGTGCAGGTTAGCCCACATGTCATAAAGATGATTGGTTACATTGAAAAGGCAGAGCAGCTGGGCTCTCCCATTAGCCAAGAGTTGGCTACTGATATTATTCTTCAGTCTTTGCCTCATAATTATGACACATTTGTTATGAACTATAACATGCATAATCTGAATAAGTCTTTGACTAAACTGCATGGGATGCTTAAAACTGCTGAGCAGAATATTAAGAAGTACCCTACCTCTAATGTCCTCATGGTTCAAAAGGGGAAAGGTTTTAAGAAGCTATCTAGTAAGGTCAAGGAAAGAGGTAAGGGTTTTAAGCCTAAACCTCAATCCAAGACCAAGCAGAGTCCGGCTACTGATGATGTCTGCTTCCATTGTGGTGGTAAATGACATTGGAATAGAAATTGCAAGAAATATTTGGAGGATCTAAAGAAGAAGAAGGGAAGTAAGACTTCCGCTTCAGGTATTTATGTTATAGATGTAAATGTTACTACTAATTCTACTTCATGGGTATTAGATACCGGTTGTGGTGCTCACATTTTTATGAATGTGTAGGGACTAAAACAGAGTAGAACAATTGCAAAAGGTGAAGTGGAGCTACGTGTTGGAAATGGAGTAAAGTTGATGCATTAGCCATAGGAACATATGATATAGCTTTACCTTCTAGCATGATTTTAGAACTAAATAATTGCTACTACGTACCTACTACACGCAGGAATATTATTTATGTTTCTTGTTTGGACAAGGATGGTTTATGTTTTGATATAAACAACAACAGTTGTTCAATTTATCTTAATGGATTATTTTATAGTAGCACCCATATTGAGGATGGGATATATGTTCTGAATCTTGATGTGCCAGTTTAAATACAAAAAGGTTCAAATCTAATGATTTAAATCCAACCTACCTATGGCATTGTTGACTAGGTCATATAAACGAGAAACGAATTCACAAGCTCCATAATGATAGGCTATTAAATTCATTTGATTTTGAATCATTTGATACATGTGAATCTTGTTTAATTGGCAAGATGACAAAATCTCATTTTACTAACCAAGGTGAAAGGGCAAAAGAGTTATTGGCCCTTATACATACTAATGTGTGTAGACCACTAAGTTCTACTACCAAAAGAGGTAATCAATACTTCATTATATTTACTGATGATTTCAGTAGATACGAATATGTTTATTTGATGAAAGACAAATCCGAATCCTTTGAAAAGTTCAAGGAATTTCATAATGAAGGACAAAATCAGCTCGGCAAGAATATAAAGGCTCTTCGATCTGATCGATGAGGAGAATATCTAAGCCAAGAATTCAATGACCACCTCAAAGAATGTGGAATTGTTTCACAGCTTACTCCACTTGGAACACCACAATGGGATGGTGTCTCTGAAATGAGAAATCGAACTTTATTAGATATGGTTCGATCTATGATGAGTCATTCAAATATTCCATTATCTTTTTAGGGATATGCGCTTGAGACAGCTGCTTTCACACTAAATAGAAGTCTATCAAAATCTATAGAGAAGACGCCATATGAGATGTGGACAGGAAAGATTCCTAGTATGTCTTTCTAAAGATTTGGGGTTGCGAAGCTTATGTAAAGTGTTTAATTTATGATAAGATTGGACCCAAATATGATAAATGCTTCTTTGTAGGATATCCTAAGGTAACAAAAAGATATTACTTTTATAACCCATCAGAGACCAAAGTATTTGTTGCTTGAAATGGTGTCTTTTTAGAGAAAGAGTTTCTTACTAAAAGAACCATTGGGAGTAAGATAAACCTCAAAGAAGTTATTGTGCCACAAGAGGATGTTCCGGTTCACGAAAAACCTCAATTAGATCTACAAAAAGTTGTAGAGTCTACTCTAGTGGCACCTATAGTTCGTAGGTCTGAAAGAATACACCATGAGCCTATGAGATATGGTTTCATGTGACCGAACACCGTCATCTATTGTTAATAGAGAATGATGAGCCTACGACTTATACAGAAGCTATGATGGGCCCAGACTCCGATATATGGCTTCGAGCTATGAAATCCGAAATGGACTCAATGTATCAAAATCAAGTTTGGACTTTGGTTTATCCACCCAAAAGTGTCAAACCTATAGGGTGTAAGTGGGTTTTCAAAAAGAAAACTGATATGGATGGAAACGTTCACATCCATAAAGCAAGGCTGGTCGCTAAAGGTTTTCAAAAGGACTATGACGAGACCTATTCGCCAGTTGCTATGCTTAAGTCCATTCAGATTATCCTAGCATTTGCTGCATAGTATGATTATGAGATATGACAAATGGATGTAAAGATGGCTTTCCTAAATGGAAACCTAGAGGAGGATGTGTATTGACACAACCTAAAGGCTTTACATCACCTAATAATGCTAGAAAGATATGCAAGTTTCAACGTTCTATTTATGGACTGAAGCAGGCATCGTAGAGCTGGAATATTCGTTTCGATGAAACTATCAAAGAGTTTGGCTTCATCAAAAACAAAGAAGAATCTTGTGTTTACAAGAAATCTAGTGGGAGCACAATTGTGTTTCTAGTGTTGTATGTGGATGACATACTACTAATTGAAAATGACATTCCTATGCTTCAGTCAGTTAAGACATGGCTAGGAAAATGTTTCTCTTTGAAGGATATGTGAGAGGCAAATTATATCTTGGGAATCAAGATCTATAGAGATAGATCAAAGAGACTTGTTGGACTGAGTCAAAGTACATATATTGACAAAGTCATCAATAGGTTTAACATGCAAGATTTCAAGAAAGGTTTTCTCCCAATGACACATGGCATAAGTCTTAGCAAGACTTAGTGTCCTTCCTCACAAGATAAGCGAGACCGCATGAGTAGGATTCCTTATGCATCAACTGTAGGATCCATCATGTATGCGATGTTGTGCACTCGTCATGATGTTGCTTGTGCTTTAACCATTACAAGCAGATACCAATCAGATCCAAGAGAACCTCACTGGATAGCTGTTAAAAATACCCTTAAGTACTTAAAAAGAACTAAGGATATATTCTTAGTCTATTGAGGTGAAGAACATATCACTGTAAGTGGTTACACAGATTCTAGTTTCCAAACCGACAAAGATGACCTTCGATCGCAATCAGGATTTGTTTTTTGCGTAAATGGTGGAGCGGTGTGCTGGAAGAGTTCCAAACAGGAAACTGTTGTAGATTCTACAACAGAAGCTGAGTATATTGCTGCTTCAGAAGCATCAAAGGAAGCTGTTTGGATTCGAAAGTTCGTACAAGAACTGGGAATCATTCCCACTAGTATGAATCCGGTGGATCTCTATTGTGATAATAATGGGGCTATATCTTTGGCTAAAGAGCTTAGGTCTCACCAAATGACCAAACACATACTCAGGAAATTTCACCTCATTCAAGAATTCATTGAGAGATGTGATATCAAGATATGCAAAGTTGAATGTTGCTGATCTGTTGACAAAGGCTCTTCCACAGCCTAAGCATGAGCGTCATTGTAACGCTTTAGGTCTTAGACACATTAGTGAATGATCTTGATGTGAGTGGGAGCATATGTAGCATACGCTTTTATTGTTCATTAAAGGGATATATGTTATATTTCATTTCGATTTATTTATGCTACTAAAGGCGAAATATTAATCCCTTGAATATTGAATATCCTTAATAGATAATCAAATATGTGATTTGATCATGAAATTCTATTAATAGAATGGGTATTAATATTCTAAAGGTCCCTAACCAATTGTCATTATGCATTAGGATGTCAATGGCGTTTGAGACTAGCATGTGAGTCAATTGATAACCAAGTTTCACAGGTTATGAATATAGAGATATAAAGTTGATCGCATGGAATACATGTTGGAGAACATTGTATTGGACAGACTTGCTATGAGAATACTGTAGGATTGTTATATAATGTCATTAGTATTTCTCATCACAACTATAGAGTATAGTCCTTTGACCTGAGTCTGCCATGATTTTCTAGACGTCAATTGTAATACTTTAACATTACCAAACGTCAGCTGTAACAAGTGACTATAAAAGTTTTGATTGGGCATGTCATTAATCGTGTTGAGGGATATGTGTAGATAAGATGGGATTTGTCCCTCTCATATAACGAGAGTATGATATCCTGGCCTCCCGTAGAGTTGAGATTATGAAAAGATGGCCATCTTAAGTAGGTTGAAGAGTTAACTACTTGGTTTGACAATCTAGCTGCGGTATCGGGAAAATGAGTTTGAGCTATATAAGGTTGACACATTATACTGCCTTATGCTTTACTCGGACATCAAGTGACAAAGGGACTTAGTTTGTATGATTGGTTCTAGTGCAAGTGGGTGATTGTTAGTGGTCTGCCCTAGCAACCAATTAATAATGATACTCTAACAATAATTGTGGTTTAGGTTATGTCGGCAATATCGACATTCACTATACTTAGGTAGTCATAATGTCTTGCTAGAGACCGCTTATGACTTGTGGGCTAAAAGAGTTTTAGCACTCTGCTAATATCTAGTGAACCTACAAGGTCGCACACAATATATCGAACTGATTTATATTATTCGGTGGATAATGACCCAAAGACTTAAGTGGGTCCCGCCCTTTTTGCTTGATATTATATATACTCCTTTTTGTGGAAGAAACCCTAGAGGTTTTTCATGAGAGTCACACATTAAGAAGAAAACATACAGAGGCGTCTGTACTCATTGATCCTCGAGACAGTCTCGAGGATTATAGGCAATCAAGCAGAAGGAACTTCATAATCTGCAAGCTAGCACTTGGGTTTGGAGATCTCAGTTCATGTGTGTGGGTACTGGTAGAGGCGTAACACTTGGGGCACTAATCCAGACACATCCAAGTGCAAATCTGTCTGCATGCAGCAAAGGTATGTCTAGAAAACTCACTTCAATTTTAATATACACATGGATCCTATTTGGGTTTCGTTTTTCCGCTACATTTAAGAAACCAAGAAACCCAACAACATGTGCACTTATGAGCATTTATGAGTATGAAGTCATGGATGATGCAATGAGAAGATATCTTGGATGATACAAGGAGGAGATATTTTAGGATTTATGATGTCATTTATGATTAAACATTAGTTAATCATGTGGTCTGATTAGTAATTGAGTGGCCGTAAATGATAATCATGTGGTACATTAATTATTCACATGGTCCAATTAGTAATCGTGTGGCCGTGAATGATAATCAAGTGGTCTGATTATTAATCGCGTGGCCGTGAGCGAGAATCCTGTGGTGCATTTGTTAATCATGTGGTCCGACTGTTAATCGTGTGGCCCTGAGCGATGATCGTGTGGTGTTTTTGTCTATCGAGTGGTTCGATTATAATCGCATGGCTTAAATTGTTGATTGTATGCTTTTTAGGGCCTAAGCATGCTATTTTGATGGAATTGATTGGTTGCATTACCTTGAGGCGTTTTACGGGGGGTCAAGAACTAGCCTAAGGCTTTTTACGTGGGCTACCTTGAGGAGTGTTTACGTGGGGTTTAGTTGAGCTTGACGAGACCAACTATTACACAACTGAGGCGTGAACTTTACATGGGTTGTGGTGAGTTGCACACCTGAGGTGTTTACATGGGTCAATAAATATAATTCATATTGAATCATGCATCAAATTGTGCTTATTGTGGATGTGCGCTTTTGAGCATATTATCTCTGATTTGAAATGTGGTTTATGCAATATTATGTGATTAATCAGAATTTTTTATGCTATGATTTTATCTTGGTCATTACTATGATTATCACTTACTATGAGTAGAATAGCATGTTAGGGTATTCCAAAAGTACGTTTTACCCCAGTCGGGTTTAGGGAGTAGACTTATTGAGATAAGTGTATCCCATTCGTTGTTTGCAAACTATTTCAGACCAAAACCCTTGAAATGAATGCACCGCCACAACATTTTGGGGGTGCCTATGGACATAGATTCTGTGGAGACAGCGTATTAGGTAAGGATGATGGCGGTGGTCAGACTTGAGATAGCTTATATTCCTTTTTTATGATGACAGATAGTTGAGTAGTTAGACTTCCTGTCCTATTGATCCCCTTTTGATGTAAGTGGTGCCGTAGTCCCTGGCCTCTAGTAAGGCTTCTAATAGCGTTGATGTAATTAACGCTTGCGTATAAGTATATATGTTGCTTTGTTATTATTCACGAGACTTTTTCTTCCTATCCATCATTCTAGAGTATATGTATAGTACAGAGATTATATTCGCTTCTGCATGTGCATCTTGTTATTATTTCGTGTGGGTCGGCAACAAGCCTGGGACGTCGCATTTCATATCGACCAAAGTGGAATGTTATCATACTCGTATGGTTTGGGGCGTGACAAGTGGTTACATGAAGAGCTAAGTGGAGGTCCCTATACATATATAAATTTGCACTTCCTCATGTTGTTGCAATATATATAGCCCTAATAAAAAAATGTCAAAAGTTTATGTTCTATCGTAGGGACCTAGTCAGGCATGCCCATCTAAGTCGCTACCGCTGCTACTACTAAGCTCAATATCCATCGATGGAGGAACTAGACCAAACTATCTCATGCCATGCCTAACATATATGGTGCATAAACGGTAGATAATGTTGCCTGAGAACAATCTCATGTTGACTGCCAACATGGTTTGAACATGGAGGAATAGCTCTCAGGGGAACAATGGTGAACTCCATGAAGTTGAACGAAAACTCCCTTAGAACACCACATCTAGGTGGCAAGTTAAGCAGTGACCTTTAGTGAGGTCAAGCATTTGGCCTTACTATGCACATCACATACCATGTATAATTCGACTAAACACAAGGCCATGTAATCCTAGAATTTTCAATTCTACTATGAATTCTTGCTTAAATTATGCGAGTCACATACCATGCATAATCTAGCCAAAAGGCCCAAGCTTTGCAATCCTAACTTTTACAAACTCTAATCGATCTTAGAATGCATGATTTCAACCAAGTTTTTAGGGAGAAGAACAATACGAGTACCATAACTTGTGTACGATACTTATTTTAGTGCCAAAACTTAACGCCGGATCACTTAAGTGCCAAATCGAAGAAAAAATTATCACTTAAGTGCGAACTCTGGCCAAAAATTGACATGACTTGCCAGAAGTGCCAAATCAAATTTAAAATGATAAAAAAATTAAAATATATTCCATGTGACATTTATATTTATTAAAATATATTCCACGTGGTTTTTTAATTTATTTTTATGTAATATAACTTTTTAATTTATTTGAATTACATTAAAAATTACTATAACAAGGTCAAAAGGGAGGGCACCTCGCCACTGCCGCCCCACCCTCGCTGGTCGGCAGGGGTCGCCAACTCGCCCAACCACACCGACCATGGGCCAACGACCCTCATCAATGGTTAACAAGGGCCACCACAAACCCTCCCCAAATCATCGCCAATGACTAGAACAACCTTACCATTCCCTCCTACGTTGCCTCACCTTCATCGAGCACCTCATCGGTGACGCCGCCAAGAACCAAGTTACTATGAACCCCCACTACACCATCTTTGACGCCAAGCACCTCATTGGACACCGCTTCTCCAACCCATCCGTACAGGCCGACATGAAGCATTGGCAGCTCCGACTTGTTGCCGACCCTGGCGACAAGCCCATGATTGTCGTCACCTACAAGGGCGACGAGAAGCAATTCGCCGCCAAGGTAATATCTTCCATGGTTCTCCCCAAAATGAAAGAGATCTCCAAGGCTTTCTTGGGCCACCCCATTAAGAATGATGTCATCACCGTCCCTACCTACTTCAATGACTTGTAGAGGCAGGCCACCAAGGACGTTAGCGCGATTGCAGGCCTTAACGTGCTAAGGATCATTAACGAGCTGATGAGTGTTGCGATCACCTACAAACTCAACAAGAAAGCAGTGAGGACTGGCAAGAAGAATGTGTTCATCTTTAATTTGGGTGGCGGCACATTCGACATCTCTATCCTAAAAGCGAAGAAGGCATCTTCAAAGTAAAGGCCACGGCTGGCGACATGCACTTAGGCGGTAAGGACTTCAATAATAGGTCGGTGAAGCATTTCATGCAGGATGTCGGGGCCTTATGGTGGCTCCGAACCACCTGTGAGCAGACAAAGCGGACCCTTTCCTCAACCACATAGGCCACCATCGAGATCAACTCCCTTTATGAGGGAGTCGACTTATATGGCAACTATCATAAGGCTTTGGTTCAAGGAGCTCAATATGAACCTGTTCAGGAAGTTCATGGAGCCCGTGGAGAAGTGCCTGAAGGACATTAAGATCGACAAGGGCCAAGTCCACGACGTTGTCCTCGTCGGTAGGTCAACTAGGATCCCAAAAGTGCAGCAATTGCTATGGATTTCTTTAATGGGAAGGAATTATGCAAGAGCATCAATCCTGATGAGGCTGTCACGTATGAAGTTGAAATTCAGGCTACGGTCCTGAGTAGTGAGGGCAATGAAAGAGTCTGGGATGTAACGACCCCTTTTTAGCATATATATATATATATATATATATATATATATATATATATATAATGTACTTGATTAAATTCTAATGAAGTACCAAGTCGCCACAGTCTGATTTATCACACCCCAGTCCGTTGGGCACGTAACAAATCCCCACATGGCCATTACTTTATTTTTGACTTGCAACAATATTATCCCAGGATCCCATTGTCGACTTAATCATCAAGCAGAAACAATCCATATACATCACTTGGTAGTTAAATAGGCAAACTAATCAACATGTAACATAAACATCTACTTTATATATCACTTAAAGTCATTTACATATCAACACAAACTACCATTATCAACATAGCAAGCAACATCAAACACAATCCCAACAAAAAGCGACGTGATGACAACAATAAGACGCGCCCGAAGCACTTTTAATCATGAGTTGAATAAGATCGGGGTTGGTTATCCCTAGCTCCTCTAACTTAACCTTGAAAAAAAAAAAGAGGGCTCGATCATCGTCTTGACTTTCACTGTCATGCGGAGTGGAGCGCCAAAGTGAACTATGCAGCTAATCATCGTGCGATCTTGAAAAATGTTAATACCCACGGGATGAGATAACTCAGTAAGTAGATATTCTAAACCATGCCTAGGAGGTGGCCTCGCAATCAACAAGCAAAATTTTGAAAATCACAAATAAAGATTGTTGTCAAAGCATTTCAAAACCTTGCCCCTTTTGAAAAGATCACATTTTCAAAGATTTGCAAAAATTCCCATGAATCCCAAAATCAACAAAACTCCACACATCATTGCATGCATTTAATCTTTTCAAATCTTTTTAAATCTTTTGGCCCTCCTTGCCCGCCGGTTCCATAATGATCCGGCCTTTCAGACCACAACCCAAGCAACGCACTAGCCCCATCTACTACGGCCCATCCGACTCAAAAGCCGAGTAATACCCCGCAAGGTCTACTCCCCCGAAGTCCATCTGACAAGGAGGCTATTCAACCGGAACTCTTCCGGGCCCATCACACCTAGCCCTGTCTAGTGCGTTTACCGACTCGAAAGCCGGGCACACCCCATAAAATCTACTCCCTAGAAGTCCATCCGACGAGGAGGCGAATGCATTACACGCAATCAAAAATATTTTCAAAAATCATTTCTTTCACCTTGCTCTTTCAATTAAAGACATCATTTTGCAAAAGAGATGAGTTTCTTGACACAAGAAAATATACGACTTCTTTGAGGGTAAAACAGAATCTTTTTTTTTTGTGGCAAAAGAGCTAACATTAAAGTTCAAGAAAAATTTTAGAACATCAAGAGAGATATAGCCTTGTCAAAATAAGTAACACAGCTCAATAAATAAGCTAGAAATTCAGGTAGCAGAACAGAGAGCAAATTCAGCAAGACTAATAAAACCAAAGCTCAAAGATAAATTAGGAAAATAACTTCACAAGTTAACTACGTAATGTCACGCCCTACCTAAGGGTTAAAAAATCCACTTACTAACAAGTGTTACCCAAAAACATAAAGAGGAGTCGAAGAAACAAAAGCATAAGCAAATCGATGCAGGCGATAGCAACTTCGGCATGGAGCACGGTAATCGTATGGACAAATTCTAGAGCACCTATGGTGGCGATGGCTGAACGTTTCAAAGTGTGGTTGGTTGCGTTAGAAAGCTCTAGATGTTATGAGGAGAATGGCGCTGGTTTCACTCAATTCAGAGGTCGTTTGGTTGGTTAACCGAGGCCAAACAGAAAAGTCGACGATGCAGTATTTCGGTCTAGGGGTCTGCAACTTTCAGAGTTGGTTCGGGAGGAACCAGAGCTCCTTTGGGGCTGAAATTTTGCAGGAGGGACAATATGGAAGTATATAAGAAGGTGTTAGAGGTTTTTGGTGAAGCAAATGGCTGATGGTGGGCGTTTGAAGGCAGAACAGTGGCTGTGTTTGCTAAGCTACAAATTTTCAGAAGAAGACAGAAGTGGTTTGTGTGTTCTTGGCTTGAGGTGTGTCCAAATGGAGTGATCTACCCTCTATTTATAAGCAAGAAAGATTGAGGCCCAAGGCTAGTGCTGTCTCATGCATTAATTGCCTAAGGTTTAATTTCATAAAGTAACCATAGGACTACTATTCAATCTCATGCATTAATGTTTGCTTTTTGGTCCACCTCTCTTGGATCAAGTCTAGTCTTCTTGGGTTGGTCTACCTCTAGTTCCTTAATTGGGTTAGTGCCCATCTTTCTCAATTTAGTGCCCATGATTAATCTAAAAATTTTGTGATGAAGTGTCGCCTTTCGGTGACCTTAAATAGTCATTTTTAAATGATGATCAATAGGATGCCGCCTCGCAAGTCCCGTGGTCATTCCACGTTAAGCCTCGCCGATCCATAGAGCATTTCTCAATTGTCATGTAATCGGTGAGATGACGATAATTATCCAGTCATGAATTGGTTCAAGATTGTCACATATTTGTACCGATAATTTCAAAGTTGGTTCAAGATAAGTTATCACCACTCATAAATTGACGATAATTATCCATTGACCTCTTCTTTGAGTCATCATGTATCAATCTGTGTTAGTACAAGACCTTCTTGCTCGATCCTTATGGTCGAGTAGTTACTCAAGGCCGAGTACTCTAGATAATCAGGCTTGTCGATCCCTTATTGTCTTCACCAAAGGTTTCAGCGGGCTAATTACCTTACTTCACTATTTTGGTCTTGACGGCTTAACCTTTTCATTAATCAAAGCCTCAAATTAAGAATGTTACACGGGACTTGTTGCTTGTCGATGTCACCCCGTTGAGCCTTGGGATCAAGATTACGGGTGGCATCATGATAGTTTGATCCTGAAGAACACCACGATCCCAACCAAGAAGGAGCAAGTATTTTCAATGTTATCAAACAATTAGACCAACATGCTGATCCAAGTGTATGAAGGCAAGAGGACCAACCTCTTGGGCACATTTGCGCTTAAGGGCATTCCCCCAGCACCAAGACGCATGCAGCAGATTAATGTGTGCTTTGACATTGATGTGAATAGGAACCTTAATGTATCAACAAAGGATAAGACGGCGGGAGTGAAGAACCACATCACGATTACAAACGACAATGGGCAATTGAACAAGGAAGACATTGAAATGATGGTGCAAGAGGCAGAGGATGAGGAGGTGAAGAAGAAGGTCGGCGCCAAGAATGCGCTTGAGAATTACGCTTACAATATGAGGAACACAGTGAGGGACAATAAATTTGCCGAGAAGCTTGACCCAGTGGATAAGCAAAAGATTGGGAAGACAATCGATGAGGCAATCAAGTGGTGGATTAGTACCAACTTGCCTAGGTGGATGAGTTGGAGGATAAATTAAAGGAGTTGAACAATAAATTGAAGTAGTTAGAGGGGATGTACAATCCAATCATATTCAACATTGTCACCATAGGCCGGCAACCCTCGCCTAGGCCTTACGTAGGCCCTCGCCGGCCGTCCGCGAGGGTCGTCGACCCATGGCTGGCATGGCTAAGGGCCGGCGACCCCCGTCGACCATCCCCCACCTACCCTGGTAAGGGTGGGGCGACGATAGAAGTGACAGCTTGCCGCCCTCTCCCTTAAACCCCCCCATTTTAAAAAGCTTTTGCTATTTAAATTTTTATTATATTAAATGCTAACTTGACACTTTCGGCAAACCACATGGACTGCCATGTCGAATTTTCGGCAAGTAAAATTAGAGTTGACACTAAAGTGATCATTTAAAAAAAACAAAAAGTGGCACTGAAGCAATTAGAATGAAAGGTTTGGGATATCTGGATTGATGGTACACCTATGTTTAAGTTTTGCACTAAACTTAAATTACTGAAGGAATGATTGAAACAGTTCAATAGGGAGTCCTTCTCTATTTGGTTTAGAATTCTTTACTTCAGATCCCTACCACCCAATGCTAGCCCAAGAAGAGGATGATGCTAAGGAAACTTATTCTAATCTTCATTTGCAAGAACAGTCATTCTATAGACAGAAATATTGAATATAATGACTAAAGGAATGTGACTTGAACACGAAATTCTTTCATTAAACAGTCAAGAATAGGGATCTCAGTAACAGAATTATCTCAATTGTGGATAGTTCTGATAGTCAATTAGCTTCTCCCCTAGATGTAAAGAATGGGTTTGTCTCCCACTTTGAGAACCTATTTTCTTCCACCGGGCGAAGGGTGCGGCCGTCATCCCAGGAATTACGAGCATATCTTCAGCACACCTTGAATGATAACTAGGTATGACATTTATCTAGTTCTTTTACCAAATTGGAAATTCGTAATACCCTTTTTTCTCTAAAGCCGAGGAAAGCCCCAGGACCGGATGGGTTTACATTGATTTCTTTAAACGGTCTTAGGAGATAGTAGGCCCGTCAGTTGTATCAGCTATTATAGATTTCCTGCAGTCTAGTAATATGCTCTGTCAGTTGAATTCCACTATTATAGCCTTAGTCCCAAAAATTCCCAATGCCTTTTTAGTCAATGACTATAAACCCATTGCCTGTTGTAATACCATTTACAAATGTATCACTAAACTGATGGCAAACAAACTAGCTTTTGTGCTTCTATCACTTATTAGCACATCTCCAAACGCCTTTTGTTAAAGGCTGCTGAATTAGTGATGACATTTTGTTAGCCCATAGTTATTTTGTGCATATCACCATGATCCATTTTCGAAAAAATGTGCAATGAAGGTGGAATTTATAAAGGCATATGACACGGTTGATTGGGACTTTCTAGAATCGACATAATGGGCTTTTGGGTTTCCACAGAAGTTGATCATGCTAATTATGATGTGTGTTCACACGCCGAAATTCTCCATCTCTATTAATGGGAAATTACAATGATTCTTCGCCAGTTCCAGGGGACTTAGGCAAGGAGATCCAATATCCCCATGTATCTTCACACTAATCATGGAAGTCTTCTCTAGCATTATCCATAGTCAAACTTGTAAATCAAGATTCAAATTATTTTGGAGGTGCAAGGCAATGGGTTTGACACACTTATTCTTTGTTGATGATGTTCTTTTACTCAGTAAAGCCAATGTGATGTCCGTTGGGCTTATGAAGTCAACGATCTCCACCTTCTCGAAATGATCAAGCCTTCGACCGAACATCAACAAGAGTGAGGTTTTTATCTCTAGTGGTGTCAAGGATCTTCATAGGACCATCATTGATATGCTTGGCTTTGGAGTTGGTACTTTACGTTTTCGGTAATTAGGGATACCTATTGTGGTGTTGAGATTAGGCAAGGCTAATTGTGTAACCTTGGTTAATGGAACTACTAAAAGAGCTCAATCATGGACTCAATGCTTCCTCTCATTTGCAGGAAGCTTACAACTAATCAGGTCAGTTCTTCATGCCATTTAGGTTTACTTATCCAGTATGTTTATTATGCCTAGTTCAGTGTTGGAAAAATTGAGCGAATACTCTGGCAATTTCTCTGGAATGGTTCGGAGCTTGGGTCGGGTAGTGCTAAAGTGGCTTGGAGTGATGTATTCAACAGTTGAGGGAAAGCAATAAAGCCGCTATGTTAAAGCATATTTGGTTCCTTTTCACGGATAAGGAATCTTTGTGATGTAAATGGATTCACTCCAAATTTTTAAAGAAATAGAGTTTTGGGGTGATGAAGAGACTGACTTTCTACTCATGAGCATGGAAAAAGATTCTTGACCTTGATGAGGAATTCTTGCATCTGTTCCAATGGCGTATTGGAGATGGACGTTAGGTATTTTTATGCTTTGATCAATGGCATCCTCGAGGTCCTTTGAACTTATTTTTCTCTGATCATGAAATCTACCTATAAGGTTTCACTAGAGAAGCTAAGATGGCTGACATTTTCATGGCGAAGAGTCATCCTTCTCTCCTCCTGAATACCTTAGCAACTTGGGGGGATCAATTACCATCATTGAGCACTGAGTTAGACTGTTTTCAGTGGTTGGGGAACCCTTACAGGGTTTTCTTGGTAGCATCAGCTTGGAGCATTATCAATCCTAGGGGCCAAACAACACCATGGCATACCTTAATCTGGAACAAGACACTTATTCCCCAGCATCAATCCCATCTCTAGCTTATGACAAAAAACAAACTACCCACCCAAGTATTCTTATTATATTATGGCAGAATATCATATGCCAATTGTGTATTATGTAACTTTAGACTGGATTCCATAGACCACATATTTGTTGGTTGTCATGTCACACATCAACTTGCATTATTTTGGGCTAGGAGGTGCAATCTACCTTGGAAGAATGGATCATCGCTTGGAACACTTGCCTAGGAGACCAAATTTATTTCCGGGAATTACTCTCACCAAAGTATTGCTAGGTTTGCTTTGGGTGCATTATGCCATGTTATATGGAAGACACAGAATAATATTTATGTTCTGCGATAATTATGTCTTTACTCTTGCGATAAAGAAGAAATTAATCAAGATGGTCAAAGATAAGGTCAAGACATTCCAACATATGGTGGATACTCCCAGGAACAAATGATTCAACAATGATGGGGAATAGACCCGTCTATTTTTTTTATAAATTTATCCGTTCTCTTTGTTTTCAGTTCTCCATTGGCCATTGTTCAGGCCTTTCATTTTTTTTTCAATTGGCCATTGATTATGCCTCCCGTTTTGTTTCAAGTTGAAACTACGGTACCCTTTCTCTCATAACCGTTATACCAACTTGAGTGAAAATTTTGTGGTACCGGTCTTTCTTGCCTTGTACTTAGTTTATGGTTAAAGATCAATACAATCACTTACTTCACCAAAAAAAAGTAATCTGAATGAAAGTTTTGCCACTAAAGTGAGTGTCATACACAAGTTATGTGACTTATAGTGTTCTTATCCCAAGTTTTCAATATAAAATCTCACATGCAATCTTATATACCGACTAGCCTAAACATGCTAGAAAACCAAAGTAAATCCTATAACGAAACTAGGAATTCCTAAACTACGAAGCTAGAACACCACTTGTCTCAACCGTGGCTTTGATTGAGGATAGCTTGTGTTTCCTCATGGAAGCAACAGCTCAGTGCCAACAAGACTAAAGTTATACTAACTAGAGAGAGTTTACAGAGAGTTTTGAGGAAGTTCTAAAGAGAAAAAAGGGTGGGGAGGCTAGCTATTTATAGCCACAACCTCCCTCCACCGGTTGTGCTAAGTGGCAGCTTAATTGTGCCAGATGGCACTATTGAATGCTGGGTGCTGTCATGCCATTGGCTGGTTTGGGTAATGCATGCATAAGGGCCAAGTGGCAGAGAGGGTTGGCGAAATGGAGGAGGAGAAAGGACAAGTGGCAAGTAGCTGGACATGTGGCATGAGTAGCTCATGTGACGCGTCGAGCACCAAATCGTAAATAAAAATGAACTTAATTACTTTAATTAAGCTCAAGGGCTCGCTATAGCCGGATTCACCACGCCCCGATCCGTTGGGCAGGTGACAAATCCCCACATGGCCATTAATTCATTTTTGACTTGCGACAATATCATCCCAGGATCCCATTATCGACTTAACTATTTTAATCTTATGTAGAAGCTATCCCGTACATAAACAAGGTAGTTAATTAAACAAGTTAAATAGTAGGCATCGTCACAAATACATGTCACCAAACAACATGTCAGATAAACTTATATCTTACATAGCCTCTAGAATATTCACATAACATAAGAGAAGATACCCATTGATCACAACCATTACAATAACCATTAAGACACACATACATCCATCACAACACCAACAAAAACATGATTATATTCACAAGACATGCTAGAAGCACTTTTAATCATGAGTGGAATAAGATCGGGGGTTGGTTATCCCTAACTCCTCTAACCTAACCTATTTACAAAAGGGAGCGAGGAGACATTCGTCGTCAATTGCTCCTACTTCGGTAATCATCTCAACGAGCACACCAAAATGAATCACGGCCTAACCATGGTAGGATCCTGAAAATGTTAATAATCACGGGGTGAGATAACTCAGTAAGTAGATATTCTAATCCATGCCTAGGAGGTGGCCTTGCAATCAACAAGCAAATGTTTGAAAATTACAAATAAAGATTGTCAGCAAATCATTTCAAAACCTTGCCCCTTTTGAAAAGATCACATTTTTAAGGATTTCCAAAAATTCCCATGAATCCCAAAATCAACAAGACTCCACACATCATTGTATGCATTTAATCTTTTCATATCTTTTTAAATCTTTTGGCCCTCCTCGGCCGCCGGTTCCATAATGATCCGGCCTTTTAGACCGCAAACCAAGCAACGTACTAGCCCCACTCAAAAGCCAGGTATACCCCGCAAGGTCTACTCCCCCGAAGTTCATTCAACGAGGAGGCTATTCAACAGGAACTCTTCCAAGCTCATCACGCCTAGCCCCGTCTAGCACGTCTACTGACTCGAAAGCCGGGCACACCCCGTAGGGTCTACTCCCCCGAAATCCATCTGACGAAGAGGTGAATGCATTACATACAATTAAAAACATTTTCAAAAATCATTTCTTTTACCATGCTCTTGCAATTGAAGACATCATTTTGCAAAAGAGGGGGATTTCTTGACTCAAGAAAATATACTTCTTTGAGGGTAAAATAGAATCTTTTTGGATAAAATAGATAACATTAAAGTTCAAGAACAATTTTAGAAGCTCACAAGAGATGTAGCCTTGTCAAAATAAGTAACACAACTCAAGAAATAAGATGGAAATTCAGGTAGCAGAACAAAGAGCAAATTCAGTAAGACTAGTAAGACTTGCTCAAAGATAAATTAGAGAAATCGCTCCACAAGTTAACTACATAACGTCATGCCCTACCCGAGGGTTAGAAAATCCACTTATAGACAGGTGTTATTCAAAAACACAGAGATGAGTCAAAGAAATAGAAGCAAGAGCTAATCGGTACAGGCGAACAGCAGCCCGTTATCGAAATCCACGGTTGTTGTACGAACAGATTCCCGGACTCTACAGCAGCGAATACTAAAAATTTTGGAGCTTGGTTAGTTTAGTTGGAAAGATCTGGATGTTATGAAGAGAATGGCGATGGTTTCACTCGAGTCAAAGGTCGTTTGGTTAGCCAACTGGGGCCAAACAGAATGGTCAACGGTGTAGTATCTCAATCCAAGAGTCTGTAACTTCTAGAGTTGGTTCGGGAGGAACCAGAGCTTTCTTGGGGATGAAATTTCATAGGAGGGATGGTATGGAGGTTTATAAGAAGGTGGTTGAGGGTTTTGGTGAAGCAAATGGCTATCGGTGGGTGTTTGAAGGCAGAACAATGACTGGGTTTGTTGAGCTACGAATTTTCAAAAGAATGCAGAAATGGTTTGTGTGTTCTTGGCCTAAGGAGTGTATCCAAATGGAGTGAGTTGCCCTTTATTTATAAGCAAGAAAGATTGGGGCCCAAGGGTAGTGCTATCTCACACATTAATTGCCTAAGGTCTAATTCCATAAAGTAACTATAAGACTACTATTCAATCATTAATGTCTTTATCCTTTAATCATTATTTTTCTTCATTCTTCCTATTCCTCTTGCCTTGGCCGAATTCCTCCCCTATTTTTTATTGTTTATTTTGCCCATGTGACCATTAATTATTCTATCTTGTCTTCTAGGTACTAAGGCCATATAGTATTTATTAAATGGTAGCTCATGTGCCTATTTCATTTCTTATATTAATTCTTTGATTGCCTATCCTTCTAATAGCTCCCTAGGTTGACTTCATGTTATATCTAGGTGCATTACATCATCAAGATTGCATCATCCTATGTCTAATAGCTCACAAGGCTATATCTAATTCTCATGATGATACTATAATTAGACTTTTAATTACCTATTCTTCTAATAGCCTTCTAGGATGACTTGATCCTACTTCTAGGCACATGACATCACCCATCTTACATCATCCCATGCTCACTAGGTCACAAGCCTAATTCTAATTTCAAGATAGCCTCATTACTGATTTGTTTTTCTTCCCTTTTTCCCTCAATTGCCACCGCCCACTCTCTCCTCTTCCTCCCCACATCTGGCCTTCTTCTAATAGATTATAGGTGCTTCAATCTAGGCTTATGTCATTTTGAATCATCCTATTCTAGTACCTCTTGAATTAATAATCCTCTAGGTCAAAACTACTCTAGATTTTCTTGTCTCATTTGACTCTAATAATTGTCAAGACACTACCACATCTCATTATTCTATTTTCTTTCTCTTTCTATTTCTCTTTTTCTCTTTTCCTCCCCATTTCCTTATTCGGCCCTCCCTTGGCCAAATGGCCCATGGCTGAATGGCCTTGGCCCACCTTGGGCTATGCTTCTTGGTCTACCTCTCTTGGGTCAAGCCTAGCCTTCCTAGGTTGGTCCACCTCTAATTCCTTAATTGGGTTGGAGCCCATCTCTCTCAATTTAGTGCACAAAATTAATCTAATAACTTTGTGATTAAGTGTCACCTTCCGGTGATCTTAAATAGTCCTTTCTAAATGATGATCATTAGGGTGTTGCCTCGCAAGTCCCGCTGTTAATCCTCGTTGAGCCTCGCCGATCCATAAAGTATTCTTCGGTTGTCACGTAATCAGCAAGATGTCTTTCTAATCACATAATTGTACAGATAATTTCAAAGTTGGTTCAAAATTAATTTTCGCCATGAATTGGCAACAATCATCCACTGAACTCTACAAGACCTTCTTGCTTGATCCTTACAGTCGAGTACTCTAGATGATCAAGCTTGATGATCCCTAATTATCCTCACCAAAGGCTTCAGTGGGCTAATCACCACCTCACTATTTTGGTCTTGACACCTTAATCTTTTTATTAATCAGGGCCTCAATTTGAGGACGTTACAGCTCAACAAGTGGTAGAGGTAAACAGCCAATGGGTAGAGGAAGTAGATGTGTAGCGATGGTATTATGTGGCAGATGCTAAGCTAACATGCGGGCAAACGTGTGGTAAAGGCTAACCAAACGTGCATGAGGCATGAGGTGAGTGACAAAGGTTATATTTGTTGGGTTTCTCGATTTCTTAAACGCAGCAAAAAAATGAAACCCAAATAGGATCCATGTGTATATTAAAATCGAAATGAGTTTTCTAGACATACCTTTTGCTGCATGCAGACAAATTCGCGCTTGGTTGTGTCTGGATCGACGCCCCAAGTGTTGAGCCTCTACCGATTTCCACACACACAAACTGAGATCTCCAAACCCAAGTGCTAGCTTGCAGATTATGGAGTTCCTTCTGCTTGATCGCCTATAATCCTCAAGACTGTATCGCGGATCAATGAGTACAGACGCCTCTATATGTTTTTCTCTTTGATATGTGACTCTCACAAAAAAAAAATCTAGGGTTTCTTCCACAAAAGGAGTATATATATTATCAAGCAAAAAGGGCGGGACCCACTTAAGTCTTTAGGTCAATATCCACCGAATAATATAAATCAGTTCGATATATTGTGTGCGACCCTGTAGGTTCACTAGACATTAGCAACGTGCTAAAAACTCTTTTAGCCCACAAATCATAAGCGGTCTCTAGCAAGACATTATGACTACCTAAGTATAGTAAATGTCGATATTGCCGACACAACCTAAACCACAATTATTGTTAGAGTATCATTACTAATTGGTTCCTAGGGCAGACCACTAACAATATTGGATGGTGGTCGGCAATGGCATGACGTTGAATGGCCTTTCCAAGGTTATCTAGAAATAATAAGTGATTTTACATCCTTCTTTAACTTGATACATTCAGATTCAACCATTAAACTTGCATAGCTCATGTTAAGCATTTATCTTTATTGAGCGTCCGTCACGTGACACAACCATTGTTATTTGGCAATTAAACCCCTAAATGACTCATACGGGTGTTCAGGTCCAAGGATGTCACGTTTCACTATAATCTTTTAGGTTCATTGAAACTAGTTAACTCTTGATGTTCGGTCTTAGGCCAACGCAAATTTCTTCGCTCAATCTACAAGATCCTCAATCAACTGAGGGGCGAATTGGGATAATTCTGTAAACTTGGCCTCGTACTAGTCAATGGTTATCATGTTCTACTTTTGTTGCATGAACTCCATGATCTTCTTATCATGACCACATTTCTTGGAAAAAGGCAACCATCACACTTTCAAGGAATATTATTTCATTGGTTGTCTTCCATTAGTGGCTCACATTTCACAAGAGTTGGTATCCAACTAAAGCCACATGGTCAAAGTAACGGTGGCCTAGGAACGAGAAGATCTTTTCCATCTCATCCATCCAGACTTCAGCCTCCTCTGGATCATCCATCTTAGTAAATTTTGGGGGCCTTGGCCTAAAGAAATGTTCAATCACTCCTTAGAGATGATGTTCTCCATTATTGTTATTAGGGATAGGAGCAGTCTAATATTGTGCCTGTTGTTGCACCTGCCGCTCCATTTTTGGCTAATGTTCCAAAGCCAGTCAAGGATCTTGAGCTAACTTCCCTTTGGAACTCATCCTTCCTTATACAATATAAAATTAATAACATGACATCATGGCAAGCAAGCAATTACATGTGTTAAGTGTTTTCTACTGATGACTCCTATGACTTTATTGCACCTTATCACTCTAGGGTTTAACCTTGCTCCAATACCAAAATTGCCGAGTAGTAGCGAACCAAGACTCGATCCTTCATACGAATGAGGGACTGACACTTGATATTTTGTATGGAGTTGATGCCCCAGATGTATCACCTGTACTATCATGACCTAACCCATCAATTTTATCCTTCTTTCTTTGATTACAAGCAAAAGCATAATAATGACACTCTGCCAACATCAAAATAGAAATCACCCATCCAATTTACAAGGACTAACTTTTATTACAATTACATTGATCTTGTGAGTACAAAATAAGCCTAGTCTAGGCTACGAGATGGGATCTTAGATCATCTACTCCAAAATTGGACCCATATGTGGAACTTGTCTTAGTAGGACAAACCCCTTTGATTGGTGTCCTTCCTTACTAGAATCCCGAAGGACCGTGGAATCCTTGAAGATGACCCACAATATCCCTATCAAAGAGCATGGACCAGCAAGTGTAATCATGATTGACCCAATCATCAAAGCCGACGTCCACCCACACTGTGGTGTTGTAGCGCCAGTAGGTCACATTTTCCTCAATGACCACAACTTCATGGCTAACATTTCTATGTCAATTGGCATCTTGAGCTAGACTAGCACCTTTTATGTCCATTCTCAATACTTGAAATGATGAAAAACAACAATAAGCTTAAACCCAATAAGTAAAATCCCTAGCACCAAGGTAAGAGAGCAACTTAATACTCAACCTGATACAAACATAATCAATGACCGATCAACAACAATGCACAAGTGAATGTACTAAGGAGTTCCTTGCATTCTCTATGGGTTATCCTAGTAGACTCCATTAAACGAGATCTCCATGTTTTACACAACAGGGTTTCACAACTTTGCAGCATCCTTGATCGAGCGTGGCCTGTTACTCAACTAAGCATAGTTGATTCATGGCCGTTCCATGTTTAGGTGTGAAGATGGGAATTATCGGGCATGATCCTGTAATTCACGGTCCATTCATGACCAAAGCATGACAATGATGGCCAGGTAGATCAATGGATGGCTAGTATTTGATTGATTCATGGGTAATACACGGACGATTGGATCAGTATATGGCCTCCCACCGACCCTCGAATGGATTGATGGATCATGCCCACAACCCTCGAATATATTGGTGGATGGTATGGTCCAAGATCGATCACTATCAATCCATGATCAATCCCTAGATCAATCCCATCAATCTATGAGCGACCCTTGATTGATCTTGCCAATCCACGACCGATCCTCGATGTTCTTTATCGATCCTCGACCAATCCCTAATCGGTCCTATCGATCCATGATTAGTCTATGGCCGATCTCAAGGATCCTAGGTCCAACACTCACGATCAGTACAAGCTATCTCATAGCCAATTCTCGTAATCAATCATGTGATTTCACCATCAATTCAGTTGGCCCATCCAAGTGGTTCCATAGTCAATCCCCGTGATGTCGTTCCCTATGATCAAAACAAACGATCCCACGATCCTTCCACCCAATCGACCCATGTGATTCACGACCAACTCCTACAGCCAAGGTGAACGAATCTGCCATCAATTTACATGATCGATCCAGCTGACCGTACGGCCAATCCTCACAACCCTTGTGAGCGGTTTGTGGTTGATTCACTTAGATGATCAAGGTAGACTTTTTCTAAGATGTTACAGGAACAATGGATTAATAGGATGGAAAAGATCTTCCATCTATTGAATTGCAGTGAAATTGAAAAGTTGACCTTGGCAAAGTATCAATTTAAAGAAAATACTGAGAATTGGTGGAGAACCACCAAGAGAATTGTATTCTCAACCAACGTTAAGATCACCTAGGAACATTCATGTTGTGACCAAGAATCTTAATTGATCTAAAAGTGATATTTTCTACTAGTGTTCATGCATTGGTGAGTTTGTTGCTATTTATAATTTAAAATGTGTGTAACGTTAGAATTCACAAGTTATCACAAAAAAAAGTTATGTCCATTAGTGTGTGTCATGTCCTTTATTTATATATCTTGAGGCATCTTCTCGATGGGATAATGACACAAATAGTCCGTGAACTTTGGTCAAATGTGCAATGTGATCCCCGAACTTTAAATGAATGTGCGATATAATATTTTCTTTTCTCGGTTTATTCAATGTGATCCATGAACTTTTGATACTTCTTCAAAGTAGACTATATGACAATATTCAATATGGTCTATAAACTTCAATTGATGGAATGACAACATTGAACATTTTCATATAATTCACGAACCAGTTTGAACATGTACCAAAAGTTCATGGACCACATTAAATGAATCAAAAGTTCATGGACTACATTGAGCAAATCAAGATTTCATGAACCGCATTGCATATTGAGTTAAAGTTTATGGATCATATTAAACAAATTAAAAATTCAGTTGTAACATTGTGAAATTTGTTAAAATTCAAGGATTATTTATGCCATTTCTCTCTTCTAGAAAACTATATGCCATTTCTCTCTTCTAGAAAACTATATAAAAAAAACAACAACAAAAAACAAAGAGACCACTATTAAGCTCTATCCTTTGTTCCTTCTTCTCTTGAGTGTCTCCTTCGTGCTTTCACTATATTGGTCATCACTTCGAGGCTTGAGTCATATCCATCCTTCGCTTTGCATGTAGACTAAGTGAGGAAGATTAAAATTTGGGCATTATATTCAAAGGACAAGATTTCAAGTAGAGCCGACTACCCATTGACGAAATTACAGCTATTTCTTTAAAACCACATAACATCTGCAACCTATACTGAGTAATAATTCTAGAGCCTAAAATTCCAAAGTCTATCTAATTACGATATTACTTAGACGACATATGTAAATCCTACTGCCACGAGCGGATCTCTTTGCACCTGATCTTGGGTGCACGTGCACTTTACCTTATTTTCAGGGACAAATATTTTAATGTGACTTCTTAGCTATTGCTTTTTGTGCAAATAAGTTCCTATGTAATGAACCATTCAATTGTTGTATGCAGTACATAATCACAAAAATTACATTGAAACCCTAGTTGAACAAGGACCGCCAAGTGGCACTCATGCTGAGATAAAATTTCCTGGTCTATAGATAAGTTATTCAATGGAATTGCCCGGTCATATAGAGCTATTTACATAAAATATTATAAACTTGTAATCTACCATTAATTGAAATGCATTTATTGCTACTAATTTTTAAATAAAAAAACTAGTAAAGGGGTTTAGTGAGTGAAAAGGAGTGCGTTGAACCACATATTTATTGCAAAGATAAGAATCTATTAAATACAAATGAGGGTAACAATGAAGTTCCTTTTATCAAATTATGTTAAGAAATACGATGTTCTCCATTTTTTTGCTCATAATTCAAAAGCTAATTAAGATATATGTGGCACACTTATATATTAAAAACAAAAATAAAAATGCTAGACTTTAGGAACAATTAACTGGTAATATCTAAGTGCACCTGAAGCATCAAGTCAATTTTGATCAGCTTATGTCAATCACCATATACACGAAACCGATTATTATTACAAAAGGATGTTGAATCCGTAGCTTGAAATTACACATCACTTAACAGCTCACATTATTTTCACTACATAAGTAGTATTCTTTTAAGTAACAAACCTGGTCATTGAATTTATTAAAATACTTGAATAGTAAAAGATTCTCGTAAAAAGGCAGTGAATCAGTTTCAGATACAAAATAAGAAGGAAGCATGTTTAAGGAAAGATGGATAAAAATCATGTACTGATTTCATGTTAAGAGTATGATTTCCTCTTTCATCAATCTTACCATTAATGAGGTACTAGTGAAAGTTACATTGAATCATACAAATATTAAAGTGTGTTTAAAACTATTTGACTAGGAGAAACAACTTGAGCTCTTAAGACTTGTTTTGCAAAAAAGAAAATGATTTTGAAAATATTTCTCTAAAATAATTACTTGTATTGCTAGAAATTAATAGTCAATGAATAATATATTTATTACTAATAGTAATTTATGTTTAAAAACTTTCAAGAATTATTAAAATATTTTTCATTCATTCATTTTTGTAAATGATACAATTCGATTCTTTTATCCAAATTATTTATTTTTTGTGAAACGAATGGGGCCTTAATAAATGATTGGTATTAGCATAGTAAAAATTAGTCTTTCATTTAAAAAGCAGGAAATTTTAACAAGCTTCAAAAATATTATTCACGTGGATGCATGCATTGAGGTAGCAATGTGGAGTATCTACAACTTATTATGAAAACATCTATATAACTATATTATTACATGTAATTTCATGAGAACTATGAGTGTTCATGATGATTGAGAATAACATTATTTCTAATAAATTACAACTGAATTTTGTGCATGTAGAATTTTAGGTGAGTGTTAATCACTTATGGCCATATGTTAATATGTGATAATTCCTTATCAACTAGATAGTTTATTCATAAGTTTTATGCAAAAGAATTTTCCCGCAATTGTTCTGTTTTTATGAATATTTGCTTAAAGCAGAAAATAATTCTTTTTTCTGAGCCACAGTCTTGTAACCCCTTTAATTGAGAACTTTACATCTTGAAATAATTTTGCATTTTGCATTTTTTTACTAATGTTTTAACTAAACCCTCACATCATTGTGGCTATTACATCTAGTTAACAATCAAAATTGTTTTAATAGGTGTCTTAGGAACATATGTTAAGCAATCAATTGACTTTTCTGTTATTACGTGAAATCAATTTTTTAAAAATTGAATTATTCTAAGTTGAAGTACTCTCAGCAACTATTTTAAGACGCTGGTCAATTTGATATTTTATAATCTTTATCATTTTGTTCATGTCATATGCATCCTTGCAATCTCGAAGACCAAATTGAAGAATTTGTGTATCCCATTTCCCATAGCAATTGACCACCACAGAATATCCAGAATGTAGGAACGTGCCATATCATTCCCAGCAAACTTAAGAATATGGAGCCCCGTCTGTTTTTGGTTGCGAGTTCGAGGGAAAATGGATCAGGTGACTTGAAATTACCGGATTTGTTTTTTGTCACACCATTCAATGTAAATCAGATGGATGAAACAAAAAGCAATTTAAAAACTCTCCCCTTTAAATAATGGGTGACCATCTGATATAAAATATAATAGCCACGGATCTCGAGCCAGGTGACTCATGATCCAGATCAGTCCGAGGTTTCTTGGGAAGAACCGGACAAAATCAATTGAAATTTGACCTCGGTGGGCCCAGCCTGTCGTGCTTTTTTGACAAGTACAGACCTTGTTTTGACTTTGCTTGTGGATACGCATTTCTCAAAGGAAGGGGAGAAAAGTCCAACGTGTCAACGGAGACGCGTCATTTTCGAGGAAATATTGGTTGCGGACTCCACGCCACGTCATTTGTAGAGTACACCATTCACGAGGCGCCACGTGGCCCCACGTTGGCAGCAGCAGCAGACGGAGGATCGTTGCTGAAGATGGTTGAGCGCAAATACAGTATTCATTTTGAAATAAAGCTGGCTGACATTTTTACTCTATCCTGACATGTAATCAATGCTCTCACCCACCCCATTCTTTCTCTTCTATTCTCTTCTCCATCGTGCTCTGTTTACTCCATTTCTCCGGTAGCAAATACTGATTTCTTCACCGTCGAGAAGAAACCCGACTCTCGTTTGCTCCTCCGTGACTTGCAACACCGCCGCCGTCGAGAAGCTCCCCACTCTCGACTCTCGTTTGCTCGTCCGACGAGCGACGCCGCCGCCGCCGAAGAGCTCCCGCTTCTCGAGCCGAGAAGCTTATGGCTCTCGTTTGAAGTCCTCTGCCTCATCGTGCTCTGTTTACTCCATTTCTCCGGCAGCAAATACTGATTTCTTCATCGTCGAGAAGAAACCCAACTCTCGTTTGCTCCTCCGCGACTTGCGACGCCGCCGCCGTCAAGAAGCTCCCCACTCTCGACTCTCGTTTGCTCGTCTGACAAGCGACGCCGCCGCCGCCGAGGAGCTCCCGCTTCTTGAGCCGAGAAGCTTACGGCTCTAGTTTGAAGTCCTCTACCTCCTTCTCCAACACCCACATTCGGACTCGCAACCAGTGCTTGAGTTCGACGACCCTAGTGAAGTCCTCTCACAAGCTCAATAGCCCTCTTCCTCTCGCCACATCTCCTCTTGCCACATCCTCCGAGACCCTGGTTGCAAATGCTAGAGTCACTCGAGGTAATACCTCCTCTCGCCACATCCGAAAATTGAGAAATTCGCCGTAGGGGTCTTTAACATTATCGATGAAGATGTAACTCCCTATGTTATCTTTCCACAGCTCCACTGAGGGTTCCGAGGCAAACCAATGTGAAGCAAACCAATTGAGCCGAGAAGCTCACTGCTAGATCACTTCGATTTTGAGAGGTCAGGCCTTGATTTTTGTCAATTCCGAAGCTTTGGACTGATTCCTGTCATTTTTGAATTGCAAAATTGGTTGCAAACCAAGGAGGAGAATATATTGTTGCTGTTATTTAAAATTGAGATGTTGGAGGCATCATCTAAGTTATATCTGTATAAATCATCATGTTTTTCATAGATAAAAATTGGGGTAGAGAGCTATACAATGGGCTGCAGGAGTTAAGTTGTACCATATTCATATGAAGACTTGAAATGCTCATATAAACAGTTGATGGAATTCAGGCAGTTTTTTTTTCGAACTTGTTACTATTGCAGATTGCCAGTCAGAGGCCATAAAGAAGACCTTTTATGTGGACTCCTATTGGGTTATCCTTATTTCTATGTGGTGGAATGATGATAAATAATGTTGTTAACATGGCTATTTGCATTATTTTCTGAATTGGCCTTTCCGAGAGGCAATTTATGCCACAAGCAGTAACTGTCCCCTGCTGAGTAGTTGTCATATTGTGTGAATGATGATTAGCCTGACTCGTTGGTTCAGTTTGCATGATTAGCTTTTGTCATTGGGAAATCTGAAAACTTACACCTACAGGACTACATCGTCATAGAAACTGAATTGTAGAATAAATCGCAAGAGTATTGAGCCATATTTAAAATATGATTTTGTCCCATAAGATGTGGTCGTTACTGAATTTATATTTATAGGAATAAACTTTGGAGCTTGCTAGTCAGGACAATTTTGGAGCTTTTGTATCAATTCGGCTGCAAATTTACACATTAAAACTTATTGGAGGATGGCTGAATCAGAGGTAATTCTTCATTCATACATTGGATGTGATTTCTTGCTTATGAAGTGATTAATGAGATACTATTTTGTTCGTGGAAGCAATATGTTAATTATTGTTAGTTCTTTTAGTTGCAGCAAGAAATAAACCATCTTGTACATGTAATTCGTGATATGGAAAAAGATTTTGAGTTTGCAGTAGGAATGGTCTTTGCAAATGAGCTTGAAGCATATCATAAGTATGTGGCTTATGCGATTGGCAAGGGATTTGGAGTGAGGAAGAGTACTTTGCATAGAAACAAAAAAGGAGAAACAACTCGACGAACTTTTGTATGTAATTGTGAGGGTCATGCACCCAGCTCATCTAATCATGAAAAGTTAGATGTGGATGTCTTGCTCATATCAAATTTAAGGTTGACAATGGTCTCTATGAAGTCATAGAGTATGTTCCTGAGCATAATCATACATTTATACCAGAAAATCAACGGCATTTGATTAGATGCGGACGAATGATATCGGATACTTGTAAGGGTGTTTTAGTTGACATGGTTAAAGCTGGCATTGGAGGAACTGCGGCATACAAGTTTTTAGCAAATGAAGCAAGAGGAAGTAAACACTTGGGTTTCAACTTGCGTGATTGTCAAAATTATTTACAAACGGTGAGATCCAATGGTATAAGTGGGGGAGATTGTCAGAGTCTTCTAAATCATTTTCATAACATGCAAATGGAAAACCCAATGTTTTTCTATGCTGTACAAGTAGATCAAGATGGTAGATTGACAAATTTATTTTGGAGAGATAGTTTGTCGAAATTTGACTACGTTGTTTTGGTGACGTGTTGGTGTTTGATACCACATATCGTACTAACAAATATAATATGATATGTGCACCTTTTGTTGGGATTAATCACCATTGAAAGAATATTTTGTTCGGTTGTGCATTTTTGTTGGATGAGACTGCAGAATCATTTATTTGGTTATTTGAGGTTTTTTTGAAGTCTATGGGAAATAAGGCTCCAAAAACTATCTTCACTGATCAAGACCAAGCGATGGCAAAAGCTATAAGAACGGTCTTTTCGAATACTCAACACCGTTTGTGCACTTGGCATATTGTGAAAAATGCCAATCAAAATATTCCACATCTTTATCAGAAGCCGGGTTTTAGGGATAAGTATTTCTTTGCACTTATGTATAGGTGCAGATCGGAGGATGAATTTGAATATATGTGGAAGGAAATGGAAGCGGAGTGGGGTACTGAGAATAATAATTGGCTTCAAAGATTGTACAACCTTAGACATAAATGGAGTTCAGCGTTTGGTCGTGATATTTTCACATGTGGTATAAGATCAAGCCAGAGGAGTGAGAGCACTAATAATGTGTTCCAACAAATGTCAACCAAGACATTAACTCTTGTAGAATTTGTCCACCACTATGAGGAACAGTTGAAGCACATGAGAGATATTGAAAGTCAAGATGATTACAGTTCACGTGGGAAACCCAAATTGCAGGTTTCAAAAAATGAGATTTTAAAGCATGGTGCTTCAGTGTATACCCGTGCCATTTTTAGAAGGTTCAATAAAGAATTTTTAGAAAGCCTCTCTGAACGTATTATAAATACTACATTTGATGAAGTGGTTTGTTTATATACTGTCAAGTGTAGGGAGAGTGCACGTGAATATGTTGTCAGATTTGATACTACAGACATTTCAGTTTCTTGTGAATGCAAATTATTTGAATCAAAAGGATGGTTGTGTCGCCATGCCTTAAAAGTATTGATTGAGAACACATCAGTTACCAGCATTCCATCTGCCTATGTTTTGAAAAGATGGACGAAGCTTGCTAAAGAAGGGATTGTGAGTGATGAATCTCATGAAATGTCACCGGGTTTATCTAAGTTTAATAGATTTTTCACATTAATGCAACGGTCTTTTAAGCTGATGAATTTGGGAGCAGAAGATGTAACTATTATGGGAATAGTGACAAAGCACGTGGAAAGAGCGGAAGCTAAAGTTTCATCATACAAATCAAGTGTGGTCGTCACTGATGATATCGATGATGATAATGATGTTAATCAAGATTCTTTGTGTGAGATTTCAGTTATGGACCCTCATCGAAGGAAAGAAAAAGGGATGAGTTATGGAAGACTTAAAAGCTCAAGTGAGAAGAATAAGAAGAAAAAGTCAAAGAAAGGAACACTTCCAAGTCGAGTAGAAGGTGGAGGTGAGTTGCATTTGTTTTAAGCAGTATGATTTGTTAAATTATTAGCTTATATTACATGATACTAATTAACAGGTTTATTACTTTATAATGTAGAACTGGTTGTCCAACAAACACAAGATAAAATTCATTTTCCATATTATCCGAGTGACTCGAACCAGTTTCAAAGTGCATTTTATCATCCTCAGGTATGATGCCCTTAACCTCACTTTGTATTTACTTTTTACTAATTTGATCATATTTTATATATAGATGCAGCAACAATCATATGTCATGCCACCAGGGTTTATGAATAGATATGCCCCAATTTCTACACAGGTATTTAATATTTGTGTATCGATTTAATATAATACATTATGCGTTTTTTTCACTTGATTGTATAATTTTGTTACATCCTGTGTAGATGCACTCGTCATACATTATGTCACCGGGGATTATGAATGGACTTTCTCCATTTACTAGTCAGGTACTTATCATAAATTAATATACTTTTGTTGTGTTATTTGATATAATATTTTGTGTCAATGGTTTTTTTATAGATGTTGGAGGTACCATAATAGATCGGCCGGATCCATTTTGAGTCAGGTATAACTTGTGTTTTATATTCATCATGATATGTTTAGTGAAATATAATTAAGTTAGTTATTCATTTGTACATGGGTCATCAAACTCTTTTCAGAATCCGATGATGAATGAGTTGAACGATTCTACTGGAACGGAACACTGAGGCGTGAGCCCTCTAAGTTGCATTTGAGTGGGGCTGCATTTGAGTTGCAAAATTTCAAATGCTTACGCGAATATGGTGATGTTGGATAATGATAGAAAATTGTAATTGTCCTGTAATGAGGAGGAAGACGTTCTATTTTGTAACAGGAAGACGTTCTATTTTGTATTGGTCATGAGGAGGTCAACTGTGTTAGGAGTAAATTTGCAGCTTTATCCCCTCCATTCACGGTCATGTTATAGTAAATTTGGACACATTTGGTCCTGAGATTGTTTTGGAGCTACTTTCGTTCTCAAATAAGTTATGTTGCGAGGAGATGAAATTGACATGTGATACTTATCTAGCTTCAATTGTTGGCAACCGCGATTATCCCTTCATTCTCATTGAATTTTTCCGCACTATTAAATATAATATTAAATTTTCCGCACTATTAAACCTAATATTAGATACGTTGATCGCAAAAGCGACAATTTGAGCAACTATAAATTATGTTTCGAAAACCACCAGCACATCAACATTTGGACTTGACTTGTACAAAGATAATGCGAAGTCGAAGAGAGCGTCAGAAAGAGAGTTTGGATAAAGAGAACAGTTAATTGAGGGATTATCAACCCCTTTTGTGTTATATCCATCCATAGTAATCACGTGGAAATATTAGAAAAAGAAAGTTTACAAAAGGATAATGTAACCATGTAGATTAGAGTTGAGACAACATAATAATTTATTTAAGCTAGTAATATTACAATTTCCAACATTCTACTTTATTTGAACATATAATCCCACTAATATAACAAGTAACAAACAAATAAAAAATAGTAAGACATTTAAACGGTGCACATTACACCTCAATACATTCATCTGTTCCTCAGTACTCTTCAATTCAACATTCAAATGCTCAAGCAAATATTTAATATTTTTCATTTCATCTTCAAGTATTACTGACGGAGCCTTCATGATAGGATGATGCACATCATTTGTAGGCAAACCCCAAGAAAAGAAGTCGCATATTTTTTTCTCACAATTATAGTAGAGCTCATGCTTGTTTCTTGTAGATTCTGATATTCTCACAGCAGCACGCTTACCACACTTACACATTCTATTTTGAAAAGTCAAAGTACTCCAACTATTATCATACACGCTGGATGAAGACATCATACACCTGCAAGGTAACAAATTTATTTTAACACGATATATGAATGAAAATACAAACACTATTTTTCATACTTTTCCTATACCAACTAACCAAATATTACCTCTACTTTTCCTGTGCTCTTTCCTTCACAACCGGTTATGGTCCTAAGGGACATTAGTTAAGAGAAAACATCATCAGACGGAGACAATCAGTATTAAAAACTATCTAAACTGCACAACCTACAACTAACCCACCAGGAAAGGATAAAACAAACAGGGTTTAGCTAAATAACCAAGATTTAGCAAACGGAAAGAGGAGGTAAAAAGAAACTGCAAGATATAAATGAGATGACGGAACCAATATTTTCTTGTCCAGTCCAACGGTGACTTCATGAGAATCTGAGAAAGAGACGTCCACGATGCGAAGAAAGGAGTGCAGATTTTATTCTTCCCTAAACTTCGGTTGGAATAATCATGGGTGTCATCCACTTTATTGATATATGGATGAGTCGCACCTAAAAAGTTCATTCATATTATTCAAATTCTAAAGGAGAGATGTGACGGTCGCTCTGTTCTCGAGTTTCTTGTTCATCACAGTCGAATAATGAGATTGTTGTCAACGATAGGCAGAGATGATTGGTTTCCGATGTGTAGAGCACTTAGCAATTGATTGACAAATGAGGACATTCTGGAATAACTGGCTGAGCCAAGCAAGGTCATATACGAGGAGATTTAGTTTGCTTTAGAGGGCATGCATACGAGGTGTATGAAGATGGAAGGAGTCTCTCATCGGATTTTTCAAAACCAAATGTTCAAAGCTTGGAATTATTATCTGTGCATCTAAAAGTAGCAGCATAAAGAACGGAAGCTGAAGTTTCTCAAAGTGTCCGATGCTTATGAGACTCCATAGATGCAGTTATGTTATAAAAAAATCAAGGCCTGACCTCTCAAAATCGAAGTGATCTAGCAGTTAGCTTCTCGGCTCAATTGGTTTGCTTCACATTGGTTTGCCTCGGAACCCTCAGTGGAGCTGTGGAAAGATAACATAGGGAGTTACATCTTCATCGATAATGTTAAAGACCCCTACGGCGAATTTCTCAATTTTCGGATGTGGCGAGAGGAGGAGGTATTACCTCGAGTGACTCTGGCATTTGCAACCAGGGTCTCGGAGGATATGGCGAGAGGAGGGCTATTGAGCTTGTGAGAGGACTTCACTAGGGTCGTCGAACTCAAGCACTGGTTGCGAGTCCGAATGTGAGTGTTGGAGAAGGAGGTAGAGGACTTCAAACGAGAGCCGTAAGCTTCTCGGCTCGAGAAGCGGGAGCTCCTCGGCGGCGGCGGCGTCGCTCGTCAGACGAGCAAACGAGAGTCGAGAGTGGGGAGCTTCTCAACGGCGGCGGCGTCGCAAGTCGCGAAGGAGCAAACGAGAGTCGGGTTTCTTCTCGACAATGAAGAAATCAGTATTTGCTGCCGGAGAAATGGAGTAAACAGAGCACGATGGAGGCAGAGAGCTTCAAACAAGAGCCATAAGCTTCTCGGCTCGAGAAGCGGGAGCTCCTCGGCGGCGGCGGCGTCGCTCGTCGGACGAGCAAACGAGAGTCGAGAGTGGGGAGCTTCTCGACGGCGGCGGCGTCGCAAGTCGCGGAGGAGCAAACGAGAGTCGGGTTTCTTCTCGACGGTGAAGAAATCAGTATTTGCTGCCGGAGAAATCGAGTAAACATAGCACGATGGAGAAGATAATAGAAGAGAGAGAATGGGGTGGGTGAGGGCATTAATTACATGTCAGGAGAGAGTAAAAATGTCAGCCAGCTTTATTTCAAAATGAATACTGTATTTGCGCTCAACCATCTTTAGCAACGATCCTCCGTCTGCTAGCTGCTGCCAACGTGGGGCCACGTGGCGCCTCGTGAGTGGTGTACTCTACAAATGACGTGGCACGGCGTCCGCAACCAATATTTTCTCGTCATTTTCTTCGCTTTTTCGAACTCGAACGGAGACAAACAACAGTCTACGAATGCGAAAGGAGGGGCGAGATTGACAGCTTGTTGACTATGCGCACCGGTAGGAAGAACTAGCCACTTGGAGAAGAACTTTAGTTGTAAACAATCGAAAGATAATTATCTTTCTTGGAATTTACCTGAGTGCATCTTCTTTGCTGACCGTAAATGATTGACCAAAACCTGATTGACTTATATCTTCGTACGTTGACTATATGTCTGCTCCAAATTGATAAATGAAATACCCTTTTTTAAAGACAACAACTTAAATTGCAGATCAAGAATAATGCATTTCCACAATGAATGCCGTGAATATAGCAGATGTTAGGTGTGCTAAGATTGTTTTCATAAAGTCCTTCGTTAAGGTGATGTAATAGGCTATAGCGTGGATTGTGAAGAAGTGAGTCGTATTTTACATTTAACAAAACTATCACATCATTTGATAAATTAAATTATTCGATCCATTTTGGTATATTTAATCTTATCTAAATAAAACAAAGTAGATTTCACTTTAATATGCACAAACAAAGTTATAAGCGGGCAATCCTATAGATAGATTTCACACGAATATTCATTTTGTCTTCTATATCAAAAATAGCGATTTTTTCTTGATTACTTTTAGAAATAAAACTAACGAAATCAAAAAGTTCGTTGCAATGTTGTGTGCTCATTTTGAGTGTGGTAAATTCCGAAACCCAATGCCTTTTAATTCTATGGGTGGGACTTTTAAATAGGGTATTCCCTTGTTTTAGCAATATCATATGGTGGATTTGTTAGCTCTCGTGCACTTCGATTAATCTATCTTGTCAGGCGATCTTAAAGACACGCTTTCATGATTTTATTTCTAGAATGTCGGGAAAATAATGTAAATCGAAAATCATAAGGAGCATAATGATCTCCCTAGTAAATATTGATTTTACCGACTATATAGTAAATCGCTTCTCGTATTTCCCAGGCAATATGGAGCTATTTATGTCAAAATCAATTGAGTCATCGAGCACTTAATTTGAGTAGGGCGAAATTCCAAGGCCTAATTATAACGCGTCTTCTATTCAAAGTAATGTGGGAGGATCACGCCTTATATCCTGTAAATATGCCTTTTTACCCATGTGCGGACAGAATTTACTGTGAAAGAAGTAATCAAAATAGAGAGGAGGTTCGAATATCCTATTATCTAATAAAGGAGATTAAGGCCCAAATACGTTAGAGCGGGAAAGGAGGCGGAATATACTGTAGGGATTCCCGAGTTTGTTGGAGCGTCGAGGGGAACTCGGGTCGCTTATAAATTCACCAATTCTCATCCCCACAACGAAATCATCCAAAGCCATCCATCGAAAAGCTCGCCATCAAGTCTCTCGCTCGCTCGCGCTTTCTCCATCGTTTTCTATCATTTCACCAGACAGAAAGCAAAGGTCGGTCCCCCCCTCTCTCTCTCTCTCTCTCTCTCTCTCTACATCGTATAGAAATTCATATCTTAGGAGCACGTGTCTGTCTTCTTCGTGCGTCTACGTACACTGGTTTTTGTCGCGTTTATTCTCGTGTACTATTTATTTTTCTTTTTCCTTTCCTACTGTTTTGGGTTGGGTTGTCTCGGATCACCAGAAAAAGCTCGATAACTCGTCGTCGTTGCATGTCTTCGTCGTATTTCCTGCAACTCGGAAAAACATGAGGTTCTTGATGTTTCGGTCATCTGTGTATTCTTTCTTTGCCATCAGAGATCGTTCTTTGTGCTCTGCACATTCGATCATGTCCGTGATGAGTGTCTGGATGTTTCGGTCATCTGGGTATTCTTTCTTTGCCATCAGAGATCGTTCTTTGTGCTCTGGACATTCGATCATGTCCGTGATTTTTACATCTCTTCGTCGGAAGAACTAATAAAAAAAAGATAGGAAACGGTGATCAAGAACTTGCCGTTCATTGCCCAGATGAAAGGTCTGATTTGGATCTGTGTATAATTGGACGAAAAAGAGTTAATAGCATTGAAGGAAAAAAAAAGATAATGTGATTTTGTGGGGCCTCTTCTTTCTCGAGTCGAGATATGCTTCTAAATAATGAGATTCTGAATTCTGTGCGGGGTTCCGAATTGTTTTAGGAAAGTTGTGCTGGCAATGATTCACTTTATGGACGATAACTTGTATTGGAAACGAATTACTTTAATGGACACTAAATGGTGCTTGCAAAATTGGGTGTAGAATCCCGGTAAGGTTGATCCGTCAGAATGAGATAGTGACTGCTGGCCTGCTACACCTTTGCCGTTCGATAGGGGGCTAATTATTCCTCCTTGGCGTGTCTGTTCTAATTCCATTGACCCTAGTAAAAATATAGGGCGGTCCCAAGGTGTTTGCCTTGATATGCTTTTATTCTTTTCAAATTTGTTTATTATTCTAACTGGAGATCCTAGAGCTCGTTCACATGGATGAACATGTGTACGAGTCGATTTGTCTTTTGTTGAATCTCCATTTCTCAGTATGCTGCTTGTGGAAACGTTTCACGAGACAGCGGCGGAGCAGTCGAGCCCGCCCGAGTTGCTTGAGTTGACTAACCTAGGGCGATACACGAATGTGAATTTTGCCCTACTTTTTATTGCCTAATCTTGTGCAATTATTGTCGGTCTTGGCTTGTAGCTGGTTTGTGCCGGTGCTCATAGTTGTTTTCTTGTGGATCCTAAACTTTATTCACAGAGGAAGAGAGCGGAGAGAGTTGGTGGCGATGGCAAAAGAACAGTTGAAAGTCCTCGACGCACTTGATGTCGCCAAGACCCAATTGTACCACTTCACTGCGATCGTCATTTCTGGGATGGGCTTCTTCACTGATGCCTACGATCTATTCTGCATCTCCCTTGTCACCAAGTTGCTCGGCCGCATCTATTACCATGTAGATGGCTCGCTAAAGCCCGGCACTCTGCCTCCTAATGTCTCGGCAGCCGTCAATGGCGTAGCGCTCTGTGGGACCCTTGCTGGCCAGCTCTTCTTCGGGTGGCTCGGTGACAAGTTGGGCCGGAAGAAGGTCTATGGCCTGACCCTGATGATCATGGTCATATGCTCGATTGCCTCGGGCCTCTCTATAGGGCACGATTCCAAGTCGGTGATGGCCACCTTGTGCTTCTTCCGCTTCTGGCTCGGCTTCGGTATTGGTGGTGATTACCCGCTGTCAGCCACAATCATGTCCGAATACGCAAATAAGAAGACCCGAGGTGCTTTCATTGCTGCTGTCTTCGCCATGCAGGGCTTCGGGATCCTCTTTGGTGGTGTCTTCGCGATCATTGTGTCGACGGCCTTCAAGGCCAGGTTTGACGCCCCAGCTTACGAGGTAGACCCGCTTGGTTCGACCGTTCCACAGGCTGACTTTGTCTGGAGGATCATCTTGATGGTGGGAGCGATTCCGGCGGGCCTCACCTACTACTGGAGGATGAAGATGCCGGAGACCGCCCGTTACACTGCCCTTGTGGCTAAGAACGCCAAGCAGGCTGCGTCAGACATGTCCAAGGTCTTGCAAGTCGACCTCGAGGCTGAGCAAAGCAAGGTCGAGCAGCTAACGAAGAGCGAGACAGGCGCGTTTGGATTGTTCACCAAGCAGTTCCTTCGCCGCCATGGCCTCCACCTGCTTGGGACGACCTCCACCTGGTTCTTGCTCGACATTGCGTTCTACAGCCAGAACCTATTTCAGAAGGACATCTTCAGTGCGATCGGGTGGATCCCTGCGGCAAAGACCTTGAACGCAATTGAGGAGGTGTTCTGGATTGCACGGGCACAGACCCTCATTGCCCTATGCAGCACAGTCCCTGGGTACTGGTTCACCGTGGCCTTAATTGACAGGATGGGGCGGTTTGCCATCCAGCTGATGGGCTTCGCTTTCATGACTGTGTTCATGTTCGCACTTGCTATCCCGTACAACCACTGGACGCACAAGGAAAACCGCATCGGGTTCGTGGTGATGTACTCGCTCACCTTCTTCTTCGCCAACTTTGGACCCAATGCCACCACTTTTGTGGTCCCGGCAGAGATATTCCCTGCCAGGCTGCGGTCAACCTGCCATGGGATATCTGCGGCGTCAGGAAAGCTCGGGGCGATAGTGGGCGCTTTTGGATTCCTGTACTTGGCGCAGAACCAGGACAAGGCCAAGGCAGACGCGGGCTACCCAGCAGGCATCGGGGTCCGGAACTCGCTCATCTTATTGGGGGTCGTTAACTTCCTGGGTCTCCTGTTTACGTTCTTGGTGCCTGAGTCGAAAGGCAAGTCATTGGAAGAGATGTCTGGAGAGAATGAGGAAATGGCAGAGGAGTAGTCGGAGCCGAGGTCCTAGAGCAACAGATCAGTACCAGGCATTAGAGATTTGGAGTACGGACACAGTCAAGTCTATGTCAAAAATAATCCTGCAAATCCTAACTGCTGTTACAGTTTCTAATGTTTTGAACATCTATTCTCCTTTAGCTTATCAGTTTATTTGTTCTTTTTCGTCTTTAAGTTTGGCCATTTTGTTTTGGGGAATCGCATTTTGGAGTGGCTTGAGCTTTGTATTACAAATTTGTAAGTCAAGAAGATGCAAGTTCTGATGCCAGTTTCTTTGTCTTACCAATCCATGGCTCAGTTGTCGCTTGAGCCTTGTTGGTCTTTTTAATTTTCTAGTCTCAATCTCTTATGATCTTCCGGAAAGAGTTGGTGGGTTTTCAACTTCATAGTACTATGCAATGAGATGGCCTTCTATAGAATTTCCCCTAGACGTGTCAGCAAAACATTAAGTTGGTTGAGTTAGGAATGCTTGACAGTACGTTCCTTGGTACTGAAAATTCTGATTAGATTTGGGAAGAGCATGAATTTCATCCTATCTACTTTTGCTGGATCTATATTGGAAATGTCAAAAGTGCACTTGAATGGGACTTCGCTTTCTAGAGTTTCGACCAAATCTTGCTACAGGTGGCTTCTTGTATATACTTTTGTAGCACAGGATATTCGAATCTTACAGCTATTTACATATCTTATCTAATATTTATCTCGTTTTCAGTTGAAAAAATGTAATTACAGCCAGTGAAAATTGCTTATCAAGTTTCAACAGTGCCCATGTTGAAAATCACAGCTGAACTACAATGCACCCTTTACGACCAGTTGGCGGGATTTAGTTGTGAGCCATAAATTTACTAGTTTCAGTTGTCTGCCCACATCCAACGAATTTGTTGATCACATTCAAGCACTAACCTTATTCATCTTATCCATCCAATGTGTCAAATGAAACTTCTGTAACGATCAATCCAATTTAAAACATGGCGGCTAGCACCAGCAGTGCTTCCCACACCCTTCTCCTGAAACTTCATCGCCTACTAATTATGATACATACATCCCGACTGCCACTCTCGCTGATCCTGTCGTGTCGGTCGATGGCTATTTATTGATATTCAGTTCTTCATTATCTGGAGGGTTTCTTGTTTGATAGCTAACTTTTGCGAGTTATAAGTTCTTGGGAGATCGATTTACTCACCTTTCTCTTAATTAATATTGCCATAAGGATTCTTTTCACAAACTATAAGCTAATTCGAATTTATTTGATTATAGCTTCTAATGCTGGGCAAAGAGGACAGGGTCTTGAAAGAGGCTGTGAATTCACGAAGACAAGATGGAATGTTACTCGATTGAAAGGACGTGACTGACCGACAAAAGGACCCTTCAATTGCCTTCCTTAAGGGAAGATAAATCGGAACTGGTGTTGCCTCTTTGAAATGTGCCTAAAGCTTGTCTCATACATTTCATACTTTTATAGAGTGAACTTGAAAAATCAACAGCAGATTCACGTTCAAGGCCAGCAGTGGATCAAGCATTGGGCAGTCGTTACGGGTAATTGGTGCATCGAATGCACTGCCTTCAAAGACTGTTCCTATTCAAAATGGAGCGCGCCTAACATCCACGTGATGATATAGAGGAGGCTGATTGATTTCCTTTGAGCCAGCATTCTGAAAGTCAAAAAGTTTAAGGCGCCCTTTCATTACTGTCTTTTTTTTCCCGTTTTTGACATTTAATGTATGCTCATTGTAGACAACTATTGTCTTTGAACTTATATAGCATCAAACTGGAGGTAAATGCGGGAAATTGATAGAAGCCACAAGTTAACCATACTTAAGGTTCAAAGTTCTACTGCCAAGTATCAAGTGAATGAACTTCCAACGTGATCCTTTGGGTTCTACAAAACTGTTCTGCACTAGGAAACTTATATAGGAAAAATCAGAGGATACACATTTAAGGTACCTCTTGAGCGAAGGTATCTTATGAGACACATTAGAAGGAAGATGGCTCATGGGTTAATCAAGAAGCTCAAGCAAATTAGGTAAGCGAAGTTATCTCTATTTGGTACCATACAAGTACTTTTCATTTTATAATACTGATGCTATTTTCAATTTTCCCGAAATTAGGAGCAAATAATAACGCCACATAGCAAATAGTAAGGCTGCATCAATAATGTTCCAACGAAGAGCCTTCACTTCACATAAAGTTGCTCAAAAGGCTCTTGAAGCCAAAATTTGTTTATGATCACAGGTATGGACATGGAGCGAGACCAACTATACCTAGAAGGTGGCAGTAAAGGCTCAAGAAGAAAAAGAGAACTAAGACAGTATTGTGACCGACGTGAGGAAAAAAATAGAAAGTCAGCAAGCCACAATGGATCAGTTAGCAGCATCACATAATCAACTCCATCATCTTATACGAAGTTTGCTTGCTCATCGTGTTGATAGGGATGCTAAAGCTTCTAGTTATTGCAGTTAAGATGAAATTTGCTAATTAGTGATTACTATTGATAACTGTAAGTAGCTAAAAGAATTGCTGAATATATTGCTATAACATGAATGTGAAAGAGTGAAGAAGGAGATCATATTAAACCAGATGTTTTATGTATTTCATTGTTGTGTTTTGGGGTTCACCATATAGGCTTAAGCTACTTTTAACAGTTTGAATGGTTTGGCCTTCATCATTTAGTAATTTAGTGGTTTTGTGATATCATCAATGTATGGGCCATCTCCTTTTCATCCGACTTTCTTGCCTGCGGAACCAAAACTGCTGGAGCCGCTAAGCCAGCCTCCTTGCTCAGAATTGTGCCATCATTCAGACTATCATTCCTTTCTCTTAGAACATTGCCGTAGCTAGGAGCTGCCATTCACATAGCCATAGGTAACTTCGAAGGTCTGTCGCAAGAGGGTCATGTGCACTGCCTAGCAATCCATTAAACCCCTTGAGGTCCACATTGGGAGGATCACGAAAAAGTATCAACAGATTCCATTTGTGATTATTCACAATTAGCTTGTTTGTGGTCTTCATATTGGCAATTTGATCTGCTAACCAGTGCTAAACATCATTGCATGATGTACTTTGTAGTGACGTCCCCTAACAACATCTCCCGAGGCGAGGAATTCAAGGATTTTTGCTCTTAAGAGCATGCTTGCTACTTCTTCCACCACCTTAGTGTCCATGGCATCACAACCATCATCAGAAGAAGAGCGTGACAGGCTCTTCAGGGGCAGGAGACTTTAAAATAAAGTTCGCTCCCTAGCAGATGCAAAGAACCTGATAAACTAACTCTTTAATTTGGCATCTTCTTCGAGGTACTAAGCAATAATCATACAACATCTGTTAGATTTACTGAGTTTAGTACTATATTGTAATCTTCTCTTGCATTTTAAAATCTTTGAATGCGTAAGTTCCTACCTTTTTCTGAAGTTTCCTGTACTTGTGCTCTGTTGATTTGTGCTGTAAATGCCTATGTCTACTGTTGAGATTTTTCATCCATTGATTGGCTTCTGCTAGGCTCAAGAAGAAAGAGAGAATCGAAGACATTATTGTGAGCAACTTGAGGAAAAAACAGAAACTCAGCAAGCCAAAATCGATCAGTTGGCAGCATCATAGAACTCATCATCTCAAATGAAGTTTGCTTTCTCAACCTGTGATGGGGATGCTGGAGCTTCCTCAGGTAAATAAATGCATTCGCAAGGAAGGAGAAGAAAAGATCTTCCCATAATCCAGACTAGCATCAAATTGAAATAATCTTGCGATCATTCTTAGACGAGTTATAGAATGGGCTTGGTTTTTGGAGCTCAATGCCAGAAGTTAGATACTAGGGTTTGTTTTGGGGGATAAATGGGACACCAGCATGCCATTATGACGAATTTTTGAAACTAAGGGAAGGATCATGGAGTATGACGACAAGGTTTTGAATTTCAATGCCCCGAAATGCAAGTTTTAAAAATTCAATTGCATCATTGAAATAAGTTTTAGAACTACAATCGTTCTCACTGGATTAAATTCCAAATTCATGACATTTTCCGCTTTTTTTCAATTATAAGTCGTTCAAACCATTAGATTAGTTTGGCAATTTTCTTTTCATTATATTTACCTCAAAATAGTTGAGTTTTTTTATCTCAAAAAAGGTGTTCAGGTAAAGGTCAATCTAAACGAAAATTATCGTTTCGTGAGTTTGTCCATGTGCCATTGTGTCTTTTCAGTCTCCTTTATTTTTTTTATTCACACCTTTCAAGATTATAAACCATCTCCAAAGTAACCCGGCTTCAAAACTTTTGAGAGTAATAATCATTTCATAGACAAAATTCCAACCAAATGCATCACGTGAATGTGCATGCCAACCAGATAGCTGATTAACCCCGGTTTAACTATAAATGGCAATTGCATCACAGGTTCTAAAAATGACTAAATCCGATCTCCCTCCTTGCCATAGCCTCAGCTTTCTCACTCTGCCACTTTGAGTGCTCACGTAGAATCACTTTGGCCCTCTCTTTCTCTTCGTTCTGTGACGCCAGCAAGAAGATGAATAAAATTGTACATTCTTTTCATAAAACAATGCGACTCTTGCAACGGTGTTGTTCCTTAATATCCGGAGATATCCGGAGTGCTAGCCAAATTCTACCTATAAAAGTGAAGAGAACTATGTTTTGGGGCGCATCAGCTAAAATAAAAGTTTCCATCGACATCTATAGACAGCCGTGATAACGAAGAGAGGAAGAGTGTCCGCTCACCGGCGAACAACTCCAATGATTATGAGTTTGGCGACTTCATATAGACAGCTATTAACAATAGCAACTTCAAACAGACGTACATAGTTTCTTTGACAAACATGCATTAAGGCAACATCCCATTACCAATTTGAAGATGATTGCTCCGATGCAATTAACGAAGAAACCATGTCAGGTCGCGCAACACATACATGATGGATTATATTCTTAGATTTTTTTCATTTTCGTTAACAAGCCTTGTCACAAGGTGGATTAATGAGGCTATGTTATTGTTTTTTTTTTCTTTTGGTCGTGAAGCTATGTTTACTTATTGCCCAAGACGCCTTGGGTTGGTTTATGCCCGATGAGGTTCGAGTTGTCTTTTTCATTATTTGCTTTGCTTATATGCTTATTAATAACATGTTTTTTTTATGAACTTTCAGCATACATGCATTTAGACTGGGACATACCTATTTAAACTTATAAACACATCACGCCTTGAAAAAACCACAAAAAAAAATTGATAAGGAGATGTCTAAGTCAAGGCTCTCCCGCAAGTTGCGAGGTATGCTGAAAAAAAAAATCCTGCTTTACTCGTGAGGTTTGCTTTAAATAATAGATGCATCACTCATTAATACTGGATTTGAAACATATTCATGCATATTCATGCATGAGGCATTTTGTAAATTTTTCCCTTTATAGCTCGAGTTTTTTTCGATTTTTTCGATTTTTTGTCTTTTTGTTTATTTTTATTTATCTTTATTATTGATTGTTCAAATTCATTGTTTGAGCACTTATGCATGGCGACATAGATTAACATGTTTAGGAGTAGAGATCAAAATAAAATTTTCTACTAAAAGAGAAAAAGGAAAATGACAAAAATAACTAATGAACCTTGGTTCAATGTGTAATGCGGTCCTTAAGCTATAACATTATATTTAATGTGGTTTCTGAACTTTCAATTTGTTCAATGTGATTCTCGAACATTTTATATATGTTATTAGATCATGCGCTATATGAAGATGTTCAACATTATCTTGAAATTTGAATTAATGAAATGACAAGATTAAATATTTTCATATAATTCAAGAACTAAGTTGAATATGCATTAAGAGTCTAGAAACTATATCAAACAAATTAAAAGTTAATCGATTACATTAAAAGTTAGGAGAACTTAAGAATCACATTAAATATATAAAAAATTTAGGAAACACCTTACACATTGAGCCAAGACTCAAGGATTATTTGTGTTAATGGGCTCTAGGTAAGTACTCCTCAACCCGAAGTTTCAAATTCGCAGAAGTGAGGTGGACTCGGGCACCTTTTCTCAGCTTCTAACGCAACTTACAATAAGCCTAATGGCTACTCTAAATTAAATTCGATACACAATAAGTAAGGAATCAAGTTGCAATCTTTAGGGTCTACTTCTAGTTGGGTGTCTAGGTGAAAGTGTAAGCGCCATCCTACAGTAGGGTTTTATGTGCCGGCCCAACCATTGGTTAGAGTCAAATGATAATGGGTCATTTCGGTTGCAAGTCGAGCCGGTTGTATTGTTGACTTTTCTCATCATCTCGGACAGACTGACTGGGTTCGTTAGTTTTTACGAAGACATCATTCGACAACCTTGCTCTTTTAAAATCCTCATCGTGTTCTCGGTTCTTGGTTTTCGATTTCATTCATCGTCTGCCCGCAAATCGGGGAGGAAATCCGAGGAAAACGTCTGCGCCGAAAGATCATCCCGAGGAAGAATTCTCCATGAACTTGCTGGTACACGACCTTGCCTCTCTCTCTCTCTCTCTCTCTCTCTCTCTCTCTCTCTCTCTTTCCATATCTATCTACGCTAAGGAACCATTCTTCATCTTTGGCCATTCTTGAAATCAATTCAATCAGGACAAGATAATGCGGAAGAAGACGAGGGAGACTCAGCCTCAGCTCCACCTCACTTGGCACGAAGTTGGCCCTGTCCACTGGGTCGAGACCTCGGATTCCGTCTCTCGCCGCTTCCAATTCGAACCCGACGGTCAGCTCTCCGTGAGTCGTAGTCATAGTCCTCCCCTTTCTCTATCTTTCTCCTTGCGTGCTGTTTTTCCTCTTGAATTCTGGTGCTTGTTCTTTCGCTCGGCTGAGTCGAAGCGTGAAACGTGTGGGGATGGATTTTAGGTGAAATTGCTCGATGACTCGAGACCTGTTGCTCATAGGGTGGTCGATTCCTTTCTGAACAAGTTCTTCCCTTCGGGATACCCCTATAGGTAAGACGTCTGATCTTTTTTTTCTTTTAACCGTTTAAGTGGAAGATTTTGTTGTGCTAATTATATGAACTCTTTCTTGATTCTGAATTTGTACAGTGTGAATGAAGGTTATTTGAGGTACACACAATTTAGGGCCCTGCAACACCTCTCGAGTGCTACTCTCTCTGTGTTATCAACTCAGGTCTATCTGCGATGCCTAAACAGAACATCCTAGTTTGATGGCATATCTATTTTGGTGATTCCCTGCAAATTGCAAATTTTAGCCTTTCTGTGGATAGGATGTCTCATTTTACTTGGAGAATGCCCACTTATAGTAGACTGACATATGTTGCGGGAGGCCATTTTCTATGTGCTAACTCCTCTGCAGTCCCTTCTCTTTGCTGCAGGACTGAGGCCTACCCCAGCTCAAGCGACTGTTGTGAGTTGGGTAAGTTCTAATCATATTGTGGGATCATTTTTGGCTTGTTGGAATGTTTGAAGATATTTTGGCGTTTGTTTTCTTGACATAGATTCTAAAGGATGGGATGCAGCATGTGGGAAAGCTCATATGCAGCAATTTGGGTGCTAGAATGGATTCAGAGCCTAAGCGGTGGAGGATTTTAGGTTTGTATTTTAGTAAGATACATCAGTCTCCTGCATCGCTTTTGTGCTATTAGGGTCATCTAGATTCTAAACAAGGTAATACCATCTTCAACTTGATCAATATCCTCACTCATAAACTTGTCTTGGCAGCTGATGTGCTGTATGATTTTGGTACTGGCATGGAGGTTCTTTCTCCCCTTTGTCCTAATCTTTTCCTTGAGATGGCCGGACTTGGCAACTTTGCGAAGGTATATGTGATTGTCTTTTAGCAGATAGTGCTTGGACTTCTCTCTGTGTCCTGATATCATTTATTGGTGAGCATCTGTAGAAAAGAATTGGACAATCTGTACATGGAAATTCAAGCAATGTCTGAATATTTTTTTCTCCAATTGTTTTCATGCATCTAGTTTTTCTTTCAGAAACTCAGGTTCTGCTTAATAATTTGATAGGGAATGGCAGTTGTAGCAGCAAGAGCGACAAGATTACCAATTTATTCTTCTTTTGCTAAAGAAGGCAATCTTAGTGACCTTTTTGCTAAGGGGGAGGCTATCTCAACTCTTTTTAATGTTGTTGGTATGGGTTTAGGCATCCAGCTAGCATCAACTATATGTTCGTCAATGCAAGGAAAGGTATAGTGCCTTTCACTGTGGTGTTTATATTTGGTATTAACTCTTGCTGTGCCTATTTATCTAAAATGGCATCCACAAAGTTTTTTTTCTTCATTCTTTATGTGTTGTTGCATCTGTCCTCTGCGCAGTTTGGATGCAATCTGAGGCTTTTGGTGGCAGCTCCTTAATGTAATGAGTGGATGCAATTGCCCCACCTAATTAAGTTGCCAAAACAAATAAATAATAAAGATCCTAACTATAAGCCCACTTAACTTTTGGTTACTCCAACAGAAACAGAAATAGTTGAAAAGTGAGGTTTTAGTCCGTGAACCTCTTTTTTTAAGAGTTATTAATTGGTGTACGTGCCAAACTCAGGTTATGAACTCATGTTTATTTTTGTTTTTGTAAAATTTTATGAATTTGTTGGATGTGCCCTTTCTTCTTGGATTTATCTTGAGTTTGTGCCCTCTCTAGTTTATCAATATCTTCTTTGATAAGTATTTCAAGTTCTGTCAGTTTGTTGGCAATGTATGTTACTTAACAATGTTGTACTTTAGCACGATTTGCATGTGAGAGTTGTGAAACATGGACAAAAATCTGTATTTTTAAAAATCAAACTCATGTTTCATAATTGAGAACGTATGACTCTTGCATTAAAAAGTACTTGTTTTTTTTTTAGTTTTATTGCCCCACTAAAAAAGGAACGTAGCTCAGCCACTTATTAATAGCTGCTTTTGCAAATTCAGTTGTCTGTCCAGTAACGGAAATGCTTGCTCTTGGCTGACTTAAGGAGTATTTAATTGGAAAGAAGCAGCAGCCTTTACTTTTTTCAAGAAAACACAATGTTTGCCCTTTTTCATCAATAAGGGAAAAAAGATGGCACCAACTGGTGCCCCATATACAGTGTTGTTTACCAGAAATTAGGTTCAGTAAGTCTAGTATGCTATCCACATCAAGGCTCTGGAATTGATACAACCAAAAGAGTAAATAACCCTAATTTCTTGACAGAAGCTAAGTGAACCCTAGGATGAATGAGGAATGTTCTATCTATAATTTTACTTAAAAGGGTTCTTCCTTTGGATTGGATTAAAAAGTACTTGTTGGGGAGTTGGGATATTTGATTTGTAATTGCCAGGATGCATAGTTAGGTCATCTATACACACAATAAATTGCATTAAGGGGGTATTGAACTTGTGAAATCATTGTCGAAATATCTTTGAAATTAGTACTACATTATCTGTTCATGTGTTCTACAGACAAAGCATCCGTAGCTCATCTAATATCAGTAAGGTTCAGGCATTGCTAGTTTTTGATACATTTTCTAATGATGAACTTGATGGTTCTCTTGGAATTTGAAGTTAACTTGACAATTGTAAGTGTCTGATGCCTATACCTTATTGAATACCTCAAGTATGGGTCCTGGAGCTATCTCCAACGTTTTTACTCCTTTGAATAAAGTTTAATACTCAAATGAACATGGTTTGATGCACATTAGGGAACTTGCTGCTTTCCTTTTGTTTTGAGCATATACAAAACAGTTACATACATACATACATACATACATACATACATACATACCGTAAAAAAACATACAGACATACATACATATTTACCGAAAAAAAAACATACAGACATACATACATATATATATATATATATATATATATATATATACAAAATGGATGACAGAAAAAGTTGAGTTTACTTAGGTATCCTCATTTCCCAAAGAGCTCTATTTGTTACTTCACTTAATGGAAGCCTATCAGGTTTAACATCTCATGCAGATTAACTTCTCAAGTTCCAGGCAGTTCCTGAAATCACTAGATTGCTGCTTCTACTTTACCAGTTTTAGGACAAATGACTGCATCTAGTTTACAACTATATATATATTTTTTTTTTTCTTTCTTTTTTTCATTTCAGTGAAATCATTTCAAAATTCTTGCAGCTGCTTGCAGGACCTCTACTATCTGCCATACACATATATAGTGTCGTTGAAGAAATGCGAGCTACCCCAGTGAACACATTAAATCCACAGAGAACTGCTATGATTGTAGCCAACTTTCTTAAGGTTTGATTCTAAACTATGGAGTCTGGCTTGGCCGATTCATGAGATTGTTATGAATTTGGGAAATTTTTTTATTACTCAATGTCCAAAGTGACAGAATATCCATCTTATTATTTAATTATTTTTCCTTGAATTGATACAGACGGGAAAAGTATTGAGCCCAGCTGATGTACGATATCGGGAAGATCTCCTCTTTCCCGGGCGACTCATAGAAGAAGCTGGGAGCGTGAAAGTTGGAAGAGCTTTACATGATGCTTTTAGGCCTTCGAAGATTAATGAATGGAAGAATGCACTTCAAGAGGACAAGTTTCTTTTAAGTCGTGGCAGTAAATGGATGGATATGGTCCTCGAGCACAACGCCACAGGCGAAGATGCATTGAGGGGTTGGTTGGTTGCTGCCTATGTTGGACGTATGGAGAAGTCTTCTTATCAGATGAGCACGCAAGTCTTGCAAGACGCTTACTTGAGGATGAGTAATATCTTTTCCCCATTTTTAGCTGAAGTACAAGGCAAAGGATGGTATACTGATCGATTTCTTGATGGAACAGGAAGTCGATTTGCATGGTAGCATTATTCTTGTTTTGATGGTTAACATATTCTTTTGCATAATTCCATGCCATCTTTATTGCAGCTTTTTCCTTCTTTCTTGGGTTTATCCCCATTAAAACAGATTGACAGCAGCTGCTTTGCTTGTGTGTACATCGACATAGTCAAGGGAAAAATTGAATTAATTGGTTGTGCATTCAATAATAGTGTTTATCAGATAAAGAAGACTCAGTAACAAGAACGAAGCGTCGGTGGTGGACTTGGTTGATTCCCATATTTATTCTTGACTGGTGGCATGTCCTTTAGGCCTTGGTGGTGATCATATTCTATCATACATTTGTATTTTACCTATAAATAACCATCCCCACACACACCCATCTATACACATTTCCCAGAAAATTCCCCATTCTCGAATTCATTCGCCCACGCATATCAAGTTGGTATCAGAGCTCTCTTTCATCAATCACACATAATCCATAATCACTCAGAAACAAAATTTCCCAATCCGTGCACGCATGAAATGGCGCCAACGCCCAGGTTAGGTTCCTTCAGTGAGCCTGACTATTAATGTTGAAACAATGTCAAAGTTAGAGTTAACAGTTACAATGCAAATTAAATTATAGAAGCACAAAGGAAAGTGACGTCCATGTTTGATTACCAACAAAGATATTTACCAGTTCAGTCACTATTGGATGCTATCTCTATATTTTGCTTGATGTAATTGCAGGAGCCTGAAAAGATAATCAGCCGCCATTTGTAGGCTAAGCTTTTTAGGTGTTGACAAAAGCAACATAACGTGTCGGAGGTAAGCCATTTTGAGAAGAAAGCAGATTGGTTAGTACACCACAACATTATAAAAAGAAGGCTAGCTCAAAAACACATACTTATACAAACATATCAAGGAAATGTGTGGTACATTTATCAATCCCAACATGGCAAAGAAATCAACAGATCGACTACAAACCCTTGCTCGCAGGAGCAGCCCTCTTTGCCTTGTTGTCGATTATTGTCGCTGCTTCAGTACAAGCATTTCCTGATCAAAGAAAAAGCTTGTTTTGCGATACTCGATTTTGCGATGATATGTGATACGTTTTTTATAAACAGTTTCTCATAAGTACGTTGTGATATGATTCCCCTTAGGAGGTCAGCTCGGCTATCGCTCCATCTCTCAGCTCACGATCTCCCTCCTCTCTGCTTGCTCTCTCTAAGCTGTTTCTCTCTCAGCTCGTTCTCTCGATCGGGCTCTCTCTCTCTGACGCTCTCAGCTGCCCGGCGTTCTCTCTCTCTCTGGCTGGAGCTCATTCGGTTGAGGAAAAGAGCTGGGTTTTTTTTTAGCTCGGATTAAGACGGCTCCGCTCGTCGATTGAAGCTCCAAAGCTCTTTTTCTCTCTCTGGCTTTCGGATTTAGAAGGCTCTGGAGACGAGCTATTTCTCTCGAGTTTTGAGGGGGCGTTTCCTTCGTGGCTTCCGTTTGATGGACTGTCCTTTGCTGCTTCGTTACAATCTCCGACCCTTGAGGAAGTTTCGGGATTCAAGCTCTCGGTAGCTCTCGTTCACAGCTGGCTCGGGTGCTCTCGGCGATTATCCATTGTTGAACATCGCAATCCACGGTCTTCTTCTTTCGGCTTTTCTCATCTCACAAGTAAGTTTGTTTTGGTCGCGTCTAAAACCCCGCGCACTGCCATTCTTTATGTTCGTTATGTTGCTTTCGTTTTCCTTTCTCATAGCTGCAATTTTATCGACTCGATTCTAGATGCAGTTTAGTTGATTGTTTTTAGCTTGCTGTGATGTCTACTTTCATTATATGTCCTGCGTTTTAGTCCTCGGCATATCGTAGGTTTAGATTTAAGTTTGTTATATTTCCAAGTTTGCTGTGAGGTTCACTGATCAACGCTGAGAGCTACTGTGTTCGATAAAATACATAGATGAAATCCGAATGTCTCATTTTCATTTTAGTTCGGCTTTGAAGTTTAGCTGAAATTGTTAAGCCAAGTGAGTCGGGATAATTTCATATTTGGTGCCATCTCGAGGACGTTGGAAAGTTCTGAATACTTATATTATATTTGAGGAGCGGACCAATTGCTTTACCTCTATTGGCACATGGATAGGTGGTATAGTTTATACTCGTGCTTCAATTTAGTGATATAATCGAGATTTATAGTTTAGTTGCTTTGCATGTGTTTGGGTATATTAAAATGCACATGCGGGTATGCCGTGCATCCAATTTTGTTTAGAGGTGCAACAAGTATTTTTAGCAAAGTAAAAGCTTTGTCAAATTCATTTCAGCTAGGCAGTTGGGCATGTCTAGAAACAATTGAAGGACGTGAGTGAAGAAAGTTGTGATTAAACTGAATGAATAAAAGAAAAGAGCAACTATGAAGATGTCATCGAGAAGAATCTTTTCATGGCTTCGATGTACAGAAAGGAAAACGAGCTCTGAGTAGGTAAACATACAGTTAATATAATTTTTTATTGGAAGTGTTGCCACGAGGTGGTTCCATGGTCTAGTGGTCAGGACATTGGACTCTGAATCCAGTAACCCGAGTTCAAATCTCGGTGGAACCTTTTTGAAACTCTTCATACTCTTTTTTTTTTCCTTTCTCCAGGAGTAAAGCTAGCATAGCAACAAAATAATTTCTTTTCTTTTTTGGTCAATGGATGTCTGTAGCCTTTTATAACAAATGTATTATTTAAGTGGTTATTGTGTACTTTTTCTCGTAAAAGTAAAGTATATAGTTGCTGATGAAAGTTTCACTAGTATGCTCAAATTGATTTGTACTCTTAACATTTTACTCGACTAAAATCTTAGGGCTCACACACTTTCAACTTTTTATTTATTTATTTAATCTTGAATCATCTGAAATATTCATGGGATACATTTGAGAACACGTAAACTCGCACTAAATTTTATTATCATCTTTTAAAAGCATCTCTGTTTTAAATTTTGAGTGGAAAGTGAAAAGTGTATATTCTTTGGACTCAATCATCAACAAACTCGCTAAAACCTACACCAGGTTCCTACTGCTGAGTATCTGGCTAAAGTAAGAGACCACACCAAAATAAATTTTAATTTGGAAGATACATTTTTGTTTCTTTTGTTCTTTTTTTAATGGCAAGTTATATAATTGGATTGTGACACAAATGATTCATGAACTTTGATCAATGAGTAATATAGTTCATGAATTTTCAATTTGTATAATGTGGTCCTTGAACTTTTGATACATATTGAACCAGTAGAGCCAACACTTTTTTTTTCTCTATTTTTCTTGAATCTGCAAGCTGAGGCTCACTGGCCATGGTTCCTCAACTTTCTGGTGATGAATTCAACTTTCAAGAAACATTATATAAAAATAGCCCAAGTTTATAAAACAATCTTATAATAAGAACAAGAGATCTTTCTCTCTCAATTTCCTTGCCCCTCATTCTATGAGAATTAAGTAACTCCCATGAGAAGAAAAAAGAAGGCGTTAAGAGATAGACCCTCATATTTTGTCAATTGAGTCAATCTAATTGATTTTGACAAGAAATTACTAACTTTGATACTAAACCTCTTACATTGCACAACTAGTATTAATGTTAATATTTTTTTTAAAAAAATTGATATACTGGCGAGGGTTGTGACACCCTCACTATAATTGATGAAGGCCTAGGGTGAGGGTTGCAATGCCCTCACTGGCCAAATAGAGGGTGACAACACTTGCCTAGCGCACCCTATCTTTGGCAACAAGGGCATTGCAGCCCTCACCTCAGCTCTAGGCTAGGCCATGATGCTCAAATTGGCAAGTGCATTGCGGACTTCGTCTATGGCTAATGATCTTGCCAACCCTTAGTAAAAAAAAGTCAATAAAAGAAAATAAAAAATTAAAAGTTATAAAAAATCAAATATTATAAAAAAATATCTATGTCAACATTAATTGTGTCAAGTAAGAAAGGTAGCATTTATATGAGCGATTTCAAACCAAAATATTTTGGATGGATCAATTAATAATATGTCAAAAAGTTTAGGATTCAGTTGGCATAGTTAATAGTTTATGATTGAATTGACATTATGAAAAAATAACCAAACAAGTTCTAAAGTTATTTCAATTGTACCAATTGAGTTATATATCTTTTTTTATCAATTAAATCGTAGACCTTTTGTATATGTGTTAATTAAATCTATCAGTCAATTTTGGCCTACTAACCCTAATGTGAACACTTTTAATGATAGTTTATTACTTTTTTAAATACTTTTTTTCGAATTATTTTATCTCTTCTTCATTTAAAAAAAAATCTGGCCAACAAGGTAGCCAATCAGCCATCACCAGTCATATAGTGGAGGGCCAGTGACGCCTTCGCTAGCCACACTCGAATTTGAGTACAGAGTCCCCTGCTCATGGCCAGCAAGGTGCTCATGGCCAGCAAAGGCATCGATCAGATTTGTTTAAAAAAAATTAAAAGATATGAAAAATATTAAAGCATTACTTAATGTTGTCAATTCCAACGCCGACTATCTAAAAGTAATAGGATAGACTAAATTGGTATAATAGAAAATGCTTATGACTTAATTAATAAAAAATGGATTAAATTGATATAATTATAATATGTTAAAGATTTTTTTGGTAATTTTTTGCTTGGTATAAGTATAATAGATTTTTTTTTTATCATTCCTCGGACATTTTTTGTGGCATGTTCTAATTTATAGCTCGCTCCCGCTGGTTCTAATCCCAGCCGTCGGATCACGGCTGAGATTAAAACTGTCACCCCTGACCTGGGGCGATCCAAATCCTCAAAGAAAACGCAAGAGGCTATCTGTTCCTCTCCCGTCTCTCTCCTCTCTCGCTCTCTCTCTCTCTCTCGATCGCTCCATCTCCATCTCCGAACTTTGATATTCTCTGATTACCGACCCAGCTTAGAGCTCGACTGATTGCGGCTTCCCTCGGCGGTGTTGCGTCGAGCTCATACAGGAGAAATCATGGCGACGGCTTCTGGTGAGTACCGAAACCCTAATTCCATACGTCGACCGACTTTACATTTCGGGCTGATTTCGTTCTTCTTTGTTTGCCGATCTCGTATTTCGATTTCGCTTCGTTCCTCCGCATCGTGATTGTTGTCTTGTTGTGGAGCTTTCGGGACGTTCTTTTGTTGTGGTGCGGTCGCTTTCGACTTGCTTGTGTTTGCGTGTCCCTGAATTCCATGGCGGGTTTTCTGCGATTGGAGCAGGAAATCGTGTTCTTCGCTCCCGTGTAAAATGGAGAACATGTGTATTAATTGTATAAGCTAAGCCTCTGAACTCTTTGCCCCGTTTGCCCCTCGGCCCTTTGAGGAGATGTTTTTCTTACGCTTGTATGCCTGTTTAAACAAGATAAGTTCTGCAGAATGTGAAGAAGACAACAGATTCTGATGAAATTGTAGGGTAGGTCTGAGGCAGGATTTTTTGTGCTAGAATACGACAATTGTATGGTGCTTCAATTTTTAACGGCAGCTTATGTTGTGGTATTTGCAGTGGCTTTTAAATCTAGGGAGGACCACAGGAAACAGATTGAGTTGGAAGAAGCACGAAAAGCTGGACTTGCTCCGGCTGAGGTTGATGAAGATGGCAAGGAAATTAATCCTCATATTCCACAGTACATGTCATCTGCGCCGTGGTATCTCAATGCTGAGAGACCTGTAAGCTGAGTTCTTGTTTCCTCTTGCTTCCTATAGATGTTCTTACGCCTCTGCATATGATAGAAGATGGCTGAATTGACTTATGTTACTTATGTTGTCAGAGCTTGAAACATCAAAGGAAATGGAAATCAGATCCAAATTACACGAAATCTTGGTACGACAGAGGCGCAAAAATTTTTCAGGCTGACAAGTACCGAAAAGGTGCATGCCAGAAGTAAGGAAGACTGTCTCTCTCTCTCTCTCTCTCTCGCTGTATGTGTGGGCATGCATGCTGTAGCCACTGAAGGGGATTATTTTTGTTCGAGTCCATCATATTTCCTAGGAGTCACAACCGATGAATTGTTTCTTCAACTTAAATATGATAATGTTGGAGGAGGTCAACGTGCTAACATTTTCTGTTTCCATATTCACACTTTTCTCCCCTATGGACCTATAAAAAAGCAAACTTGCAGTGTTTTCCCTTTGTTTTTATAGATTAGCAAAGTGCAAACATAAGTTTTCCTGATTTCAAAATATGTTCTCAATTTCTTTCTGTTGCTGAACTTCACTAGGGAAGAGAATCATGAGCTATTTTGCCTCCTGGCGTTTAGGTTTATCTCATCACGGCCTTTACTTCTTCTATATGGTCAGATGTGACTTGCTTGTCTTGTACCCATATTAGCTGAAAAATGGCGGCTAAATGTAATTCTTTGTTGTCTCCTGCAGCTGTGGTGCCATGACTCATGATTTAAAGTCATGCATGGAAAGACCCCGGAAAGTGGGAGCCAAATGGACAAGCAAACACATTGCACCCGATGAAAAGATAGAGACCTTTGAGCTTGACTATGATGGTAAGAGAGACCGGTGGAATGGCTATGACGCATCAAGCTATGCTCTTGTGATTGAGAGATATGAAGCTAGGGATAATGCTCGAAGAAAATATCTCAAGGAACAACAGCTGAAGAAATTAGAGGAGAAGAACAATAACCAAAATGTTGATGATGGTGATAGCGATGAGGAAGAAGATGATGAAGATGACTTAAGGGTGGATGAGGCAAAGGTTGATGAAAGCAAGCAGATGGACTTTGCAAAGGTTGAGAAGCGTGTTCGCACAACAGGTGGTGGAAGTACTGGAACTGTTAGGTAGGTGGATCCTTTTGCTTTGACGTTAGCAGTCTTTTGTTCTTTCAATGTTTTAGGAACATTAATAAGCAAATAAAACCAATTAAACTGTTCGTATTTATGTAATTATTTACAAAGTCTAAATGAATGAGTTTTCTTCCCCACTATTCTTTAAATTCTGGACAGTACTAAATTGATTTATTTGTTAGGAACCTTCGTATTCGAGAGGATACGGCGAAGTACCTTCTGAATCTTGATGTCAATTCAGCTCACTATGATCCCAAAACTCGGTCCATGCGTGAGGATCCCCTTCCAGATGCTGATCCAAATGAGAAGTTCTATGGGGTAAGTTCAGTGAAGTTTTTTGGCTGTAAATCTAGCTCGTTTCCTGACTTTTAGAGCTAAATAAATAGTGTACTGATCAATTGATTCTTGCTTTCAGGGTGATAACCAATACAGAAATAGCGGTCAAGCTCTTGAGTTTAAGCAGCTTAATATACATGCCTGGGAGGCATTTGATAAAGGGCAGGACATCCACATGCAAGCAGCGCCATCTCAAGCTGAGCTGCTTTACAAGAACTATAAAGTTATTAAGGAAAAGTTGAAGTATCAAACAAAGGATACCATCCTGGAGAGGTATGGCAATGCAGCCTCAGAGGAAGAGCTCCCAAGAGAGCTGCTCCTGGGACAGAGTGAGAGAGAAGTGGAATATGATCGTGCTGGCAGGATCATTAAGGGGCAGGTGAGGTTTTTAGTTAAGGTTTTCTTTTTTGTCAAATTCAATCATGAAAATTTCTTTGCTATGACATTCCTCATTCTCATTCTGATATTGGAGTTGCTTTTCCTGAATCATAAGGGCATATCCAATTGATGCTACATTGTCGAGATACTTAATCAGCTTCTTGTGCTATTCAGGAGTTAGCGCTGCCCAGAAGCAAGTATGAGGAGGATGTTTTTATTAATAACCACACTTGTGTTTGGGGTTCATGGTGGAAGGATCATCAATGGGGCTACAAGTGCTGCAAACAGACCATCAGAAATAGCTACTGTACGGGTGCTGCTGGAATTGAAGCTGCAGAGGCAGTAAACGAACTAATGAAATCAAATATTGCTCGAAAAGAGGCCACAGAAGGTCAGTCCACTTTTTCATCCTAATTTTTCTTCCTTTAGAGGATCATTTTCCGGAAAAACTTTTTGAGTTTTTACCTTTCTTACTCAGCATCTTTGATTGTTTGATCAAAACGTTGTCCAATGCTTCTTGGTTGCTTGATTGTGTTTTTATCATGGTGTTTGTAATATCCTTTTCCAAAGTGGAATTTTGATTGTATAACTGCTTTGCTGATTTTTGTTCTGGTATCACTTAAATGCGGAAACAGAGGTAGCTGCCCCAGTGGAGGAGAAGAGGCTGGCTACCTGGGGAACTGATGTCCCTGATGATTTGGAGTTGGACCAGAAACTTCTTGCTGAAGCACTTAAGAAGGTAATTGGACCATTTTCAGTTCTCATTCTTTCTTGTCTCCTTGCCAACCTCTTCCTGTTAAAATAGGGATAATTAAGGAAAGAGGTGGCAATTTCATGTAGATCAACAAATAAAATGTTGGAGTCTGGCTACCATTGAAAGTCAACGATGAGATTGAGGGTAGCTAGTCATCGTTGCTCAGAATAAATTTGGTTTTAGTTTAGTAGTGTACACTGTACTGCAGAGGGGAGGCTTGGTATAACAGGAAGGGGAAGTGAATAGAATGTTATACGCTTGATTTGTGGTAACCTCCACTTTTTTTGAAGCAGTGGGTAGGTGACGGTGGAGCCATAGACAGTCCTTATTTAATTCTGCTAATTCTTGTTTGAATCACTTTGCTCAGGAGGATATAAGAAAGCGAGAAGAAAAGGATGAAAGGAAGCGCAAATACAATGTCAGATGGGAGGATGAGGTACCCCTTTCTCTCAATTTTTGATTACCACAGAAGAACTGGAATTCCACTCCATTAATTTTTGTGGCTTATGTGTTACTTTTATTACCTATTACTTGAAGGTTACTGCTGAGGAGATGGAGGCGTATCGGATGAAGAAGATACACCATGATGATCCAATGAAAGAATTTCTGAGCTAGGTGTATAAATAGCATGTAATGGTCAGCTGGTGTACTTGCAACACATACATTAGGAATGTTATGGGATTGTTGTTGGTGCCTCAAAATAACCAAATGCTAGTGTTCCTCTGATTCAGCCTCGTGGCATCTGTTGGCAATTCTGGTTTTTGGCAGTTGTCAGGGTGAATGCAAAGCTGAATGTTGGGGAATTCTTATGCTTTTTGGTTGTTTAGTTTATTTGTTGATATAATGAAGGCGATGTATTCAATAAAGTCTTGTTTAGGTGCACTTCTTTGTTTTTCTGTACGAGGATGGTGCCTAATTTCACCTCGTTAGATTTATCTGTGCGACTTTGGGTGACGTTTTGCTGGACCTTGATAGAGTGATGTCTCCAGTTCGTAGCATTAGGAGAGAGCGATTTTTTCCTGAACACTTGCTACTATCTCTGCCGCCATATCGACTTAGATCATAGGATTGTCTCCACTTTAAACAAGGAGAAAGAATGTTCCCTTCGTCGTTTGAATAGCCTGTTGTTCAGAAGCACCTCTTGACTCCAAACAGGAGGTGTCAAATTTTTAGTTAAACAGGAAAGAGACGATGCTTTTCCAAGTCCGTGCTCCAATACGTTTGGAGATTGTCTCACATGATTGAGGCTAACGGGTTGGATATTTTGACTAAAACAAATGAAATACGGGACAGGAGGAGGGTGTCACCTTGATATTACTTGATACGGCATCGAGTGTTCTTTCCCGCTCGATTTCATGTGTTGCAGTATTTGAGTAATTAATTGAAGTCTATAAGCACTACCGGAGAAGTAAAAGCACTCCAATGGAACAACATAAGCTATGGTTACAAAAGAACACGCGCGCCCCACATAGAGTTTTGTCGCAAGCTTAGAAGGCTCATCTTTGGATTCTTGAATGAGCTTCTGCAGGAACTTAGCTGCCTCCAACTCGACCTTATGCGACGACGAGGACGCCATTCAGTCCGATCACACTACGCAAACCCTCAAACGAAGCTTCAAAGGCCAGAAAGGCGTCAAAGCAGGTCAAATTTGGGCCATCTGCACCCAGAAACGCGTCTTCTACTATAAATTGCAGAGCACAAGCACATGATTACCATACCACTCCGTCAATCAAAGGGGAAAAATGGGGAAAAGGAGAGTATTCATTGTTAACACCAACGTGATCGGCAGGACCGATTTAAACCCTCAGAAGCATACAGAACTTACAAAATTCTAACAAGACCAGCCTCAGCGAGGTTGGCCTCGAGTCGCGGTTGCCTGAGGTCGGTGGCCGCTGGTGGCAGTGGTTGCTGGCGCACGAGGCGGCCGGCCTCGGAATCGTCGCGAGCTCGGCGGGTTCACCCCTTCCCGCTTCTGCTATTCATTTCGCCGATCGAGTCGACCGATTCCGAGACCTAGAGTGGTGAAATCGTTCTGCTCTTGAATGTTTGGGTTAAATTTGGATTTCTATTAAGATATTGGGGCCAAAAAGGAAACTATCAAAATTTCATTTAATTTATCTTTCAGAAGTGAAAGCTTAGGAAAATATAGCATTTTCAAGGCCAATTTTCATCTCAAAACTATTAGGAAGTATTTGCCAAATACCCCAATTTTTGCCCAAGGGGCTTTGAGACTCCAAAGGCTTTTGGAATGCCCAACCAAACACAACCTATATACAACAGGAGGCTGAGTTTCACGACAATAATCACAATTCCGAAAGGGAGGGAAAATAAGTTGAAAAAAGAGGGGAAATATATATATATATTGAATTATCAACTACAAACTCCGTGCCACCATCTCCTGACGCTTCATCTCAGCTCGGAACTTACAGATGAACTCCTCGGCTCTCTCATCGATACTGTGAGTCAGCGGCGATGCCAGCCCTACCGACTCCCACATGTCGTCCGCCTCACACGTCTTCGCATCACCTTCTTGGCGATCCTCGTCAGTCTTTCCTGCCTCCGGAGCAGAGCAGTCAATGGTAGCGATGATGCTCTGGGAATTCTGCATATATCTCACAGGAAGAGTCTCTGGGCAATGATGCTCTATGATCCCTTCCACAGGTTCCTTGAATAGCTTATCGACAAACACATGCGCTTGCTGCTTCTTGAACACGTGATGCCGAACGTTGAAAACGCCCGACGCATGGACGCGCCGAGTTCTCTGCCTATGCTGTCGACGGGGTTGCTTCACAACAAAGACAGACCCATCCGCTGCTGAAGAAGCAGCGGTGAGAGCTTCAGTCTTGGGCAATTTGTAGATGGGTCTTGGCCTGTGGAACTTGGGGAGCTTCCTCTGAAGCTTGGAGGTGAGAATCTTCCACGCCTTCTTGGGAGGCGGAAGCCTCATTCTCAGGCAAGACATGATGAACAAAGGAGAGAGCGCGTGTGCTATGTTTCTGAGAGAGAGCAAGTATAGAAAAGGCTCTTTATAATGAAAGATCGGGTATAAGATTCTTACATTGTTTTTCTTTTCTTGGGTCGGGACTGAAGATCATGGGATGGCTTAGGTTTTACGCTGCGTGATACTGTGGATCGGCTTTGTTCTTACGCTAGATTTCTAACCCACTTTGGCCCCCGGCTTCTTCATATCCCGAAGGGGAAGTGCAATTGGTCTTTCTAAATTTGAAAGATTCTTCGAATTTGTAGTTGGTGATACCTTTAGGGTCACTGTAGCGTAAGAGAATTCGTGATCAGGTGGCTGAACTTTGTTTCAATCGTCGAATCACTACAACTTTCAGTTCTTTTTGCAAAAAACCAGCTGAAACCCGACTTTCATGCCACGATTATCAAAAGAAATTGAAAATTCAGCATGTTCAATTTCAATTATATAGACTCTGTTTATTTCTCTAAAAAAATAAATGATTTAGAAAATATTGTTCTACTAATAATCATCTTTATCGCTTCAATATTAATATTAAAACATATGGATTAAGAAAAATAATTCGCTCATTCCTTTTTTGTAAACAATATAAGCGATAATTTTTATAATAATAAAAAACAAAGTTTTCAAAATCATTCGTGTTTCCGGAAAACAAGCACATTCTTGTAAGCTTCTTTTGCTGGTCGAGTCATCATAGTGAAGCCCATCCAGGTATGGTAATTAGGTAGTCCTGATACTGGTAAGCCCACTTCATATGAGTCATTCGATCATGTGTTGGGGAATTCACATTATTTAACTGATCATGTACAGCGGGCTAACATAGATCGGAAGTATAAAATAAAGCTCCTCAACTCAAGCCGATATTTGTGCATACATAATTAAGATGGAGAGTTTAGAATCAGCAGATGAAATATCCTTTGAGTATCCTCATCTAAATAGACATGATGCCTATAAGCAAGGGTAAGCAACTTAAACTGCCTAAATTGGAAACCGCCCAGACCAACCCGGAATTGGAATGGGCCAGAAGTGTCGGTCTAGTCCCTGATTCCCAAAAGTAGAACTGGTGTGTTCTTGATTCCTAGGAGGGCTTAATCGGACTGATAATTTTTTTTTAATATTTTAGTAAAAATAAATATGTAAAAAAAGGTAAAAATAACTCAATTTAAAAATTTAAAGTTTTAATCTTCACCCAACTTTATCAAAATAAATTTTTTAAAAATAAAGAAATTCAATTTTTTTTAGAATTTTCCCAATTCCCAATTGGTCTCATTAGATTTCTTAGATAACAGACCGGTCCCGATTCTAAGGAGGAACCTGACCGTTCTAAACCATGCAAACCCCTACCTAGAAGTACTTTATATTACAATCGGCCGGCCTCGCTATGACTGGCGACCTCCACCTGCTGTCGTGATTCTTAGCTTGATATGGTGGAAGGGAATGCTGCAACGATGGAGTAAAATGGACCGAGGACTCTCATTAATTAATTATTTGCAATAAAATAATTGTGAAAATGTAACCGCCATAGTTTTTTTTTTTTTATTACACGATTGTTAGAAAATTGTAATGGGAATGAATGGAGCCATGACATTTCGATATATCTGCTTATGGATATTTGTACATTAACAGTGATTCTAGTAATCATCGTCTAATATGACGTCAACCTATCTTCATTATCTAAATGGGGTGTTAAACTAATGAATCTTGTTTGACTATTATGATATTGCTATTATATTCCCTCTAATTCTGGTTGTAAGGGTAAATCCGATACTGTTCTCCCTTATCACATAAATATTTATAAAACCAAACATTGTAACAACTATTACAACTCTATTATGTTATAGCTTAATGACAATTTTCACTACAAAAAAAATAAGGATTTAGCCACAAATTTTGCGACGGAAAATTTGACAAAATTCATTGCTAAACGTGTTGCGACAAGTTTAGCGACGAAAAAAAATTTCGTTGCTAATTCGGCGTCACAAAATTAAGCGACAGAAATTGAAATTTTTCGTCACTAATTAGCGGTGGATTTTTTTCCATCGCAAAAGTCGTCACAAAATTTAGCGATGGAAAATTTCATTTTTCGTCGCAATATTTTCGTCACAAAATTCGTTACTAAATTAGTAACGGATTTTTTTTGTAGCAAAATTAGTCGCTAATTAGCAACGGATTTTTTTCCGTCTTAAAATTTGTCTTTAAATTTTGTCGCAAAATTAGTTGCTAAATTTTCATCGCTAATTTTTCGTCACTAAATTCATAGCAAAATTTTCGCAGCAAAATCCGTCGCAAAATTCATGACAAAATACATGACTAATTTTTATTCATGGCAAAATTCATCGCTAAATCATGACAAAATGCGTGGCGGTAACAATTATTCGTGGCAAAATTCGTCACTAATTTGCCTCGACTTTCGTCTTTTTGGACTATAATTTGCATCAAATTTTGTCGCTAATTTGCCACAAAAAATTTTGATTTTTATTATGAACATTATTCGGGAACAAATTTGTCCTCAGATTTTTATTAATTTTTTAGTGACAAAATCTAAGAGACAGTGTCGATATTAAATCTAATTAACGGGAAAATTTATTGCTAAAATTAATTCTTAAGCACTAAATAACATCAAAATATTATAATAATATGAAAATGAAATACTTTCATTAACATTATCCACAATAATGACATAAATATTTTTCTTAAAAGGTATCAGCACAATAACAACCACTAAAGCACACCAAGTTTCTTTCTCTTTTATCAGAATGCCAATTACAAAAATAGAACCACTACTTTGAAGCAAGACACGTCTGAATAAACATCAAATATAGACGCACAAGCACTTGTGAGTAGCATTCCAAGTAATATTCTTTGAGTACTTTCGCAATACTGTCCTAAAGAAGCACCTGATTCCTTAGTGTTCTCTTCTTCTATTTGCCTTCCACCAGATATTGCTCCCGCCTTTGCTCTCTCTGCTCTTCCTTGAGCTTTCGTTTCTTCATATGTTGAGAAGACAAAAGAAGTCTATCTGTTGGAACAAGTTCCATTCGCACTCTGCTTCATGTGGTTTCAATATCATATTTTCTAGTTGTAGAAAGTTTTCCCAATCAACTAAGCTTGGTAACTCAAAGATATAATACAATGATATCCAAGGTAAGGAGAGATTGTATACCTCTGCAGAAAACGTCTTTTTGGTTAAGGGAACGTCTCCTGTATTGCAGACCGCATCGCATGAAAACGAGTTTCCCTCCCCTCAATTTCTGACATAAGACAACGGGAAGCAACTACGTCAACATGTCTGTTATAATATAGAATGGAGCACAAATATCCATATATTAACACAACAAAAACTGAAAGAGAACAAAAGACTACAAAACACTAATAACATCACAAAACTACTAACAGCATTACACCATGGATGTTCCTGAAATAGTATGAATTAAGCAGCTCTGATATCGAAAGCTGCCATTTGTCATTTTTTAGAGCTCACGTTGCTTGATAAAATACTTATGCATGAACATAAAACCAAATGAATCAGCTGAAGCATGACAATTGAGAACCCCTGTCCTCATATATCAACTTTCTTCTTGACGCTAATTTTCATCGTAAATCTCCTTGATCTTAAACACAGCAAATAATGATCAACAAGCACTTGAAAAATGAGGCTTGACGCTAATGAGAAAGGAGAAAGGTGTCGATATCTACAGCATAAAAGTCGAAAAGCAAGTTGACTGAAATAAAGTATATTTACATGTTAAGTAGGAAAATGAAAATGCAAATTTGTGTACTTTTCACACCATGAAGTACGAACATTCAGTAAAAGGCAACTTGAGATTGATATTCTATAAGGACAATACAACTTAGTATATAGAACAAGATACCAATGGAACCCATTGAGCATAAATTAAAGAATTGAGAAGAAAAGAGAAGGCTCAACTTACTATAAGCCTCTAGCAATGCAGTGCAGCAAGATGCTGGAACTGGAGAGGAAGGTAGCTCACTCAGAACATGATGTAGATTAAACAGAATGCAAACATTGAATGACTTAGATGACGAAGTAATAGCTCAATAACCATATATCAAAACTGGCAGCAACAAAAGTACCTTCACACAGTCACCGACAACATGAGCATCTTCATCAGAAGCAAACTCATTTTTGCCTGCAAGTGGTAAGTTAAAAGAAAGTGTTACCCACGCTTAGCATAAAAAACAGAAGATGCAGATAACTAGATCTCTTTTATACATCTTGCCCTGTCTGTAACAAATGAATTAACATGTACCTTGTTCGTATTCTTGGACTATACGGTCCACCTCCTCAACATCGGCAGAGTCCAAGGCTTTTGAACAGCAAGAAGCTGCACGAAATGGAACCAGAAAGCCTGATGCATCCATAGCCAGCAAAGGTCACCTAAGTATAATTGCACTATAGAAATATCATTTGCACATTTATTAGCTCTGATTAACAGATGTTGGTAAAAAAAAATGATTGCTAAGATGAAGTAAAATCATTTTTACAACTTGAAGCATTGTGATACACTATCTCATCTGGTATTTTGTATATTATTTAAACAGGCAAAAGTTGTCTTTAACCTTTTCTCTAATCCATTCTACAGTTGATTGGTCTAAAAGTTTTTATAAAACTAATAAATGTGGAAGCAAGGTAGGAAATAGTGCGTTTGCTATCTTCCCTGATGCTTCTCCCTTTACGACTAGCTTTTTAGCAGAATTGATCCTAGAGAGGCATATTGGTTGATCTCAAATATCTTGCTTGCCGCTATTATAAACAATATATCACTTCTGGGAGTGAAATAATTCTGAGAACAAGAAGCATTGTCTAGTTGAAAGAACTGTAATACATCTTTATCAACTAACACGGCACATGAAGCATTCGTCTGTATCCATTCTTTTAAGAATCATGTGTTTGAGAAGGTCTAGCCTAGAATTTTTCAATTTGTTATCTTTGGACAACACACTACTCCACGCAAACTCAAAAAGATATTGTTCTCATATATTTCATAAACAAATTCCATATTTTCTGAAATGTCCAATTTTCCATAGAAATGTCTCTAATTATGTACACTTACAACCAAATGCTAGGCAACAAGCTTTTGAAACCAGAAAGACATCCAGAGAAGTGCAGCATGGAAAGCTAAGGAATAGGCAAAGAAATTAGTAAACCCAGCCAAGTGTACACACACCACATAACCAATACAGAACATACGCAGGTAGAAAACATTTGAGATTTTGTTTTGCAATATTCAGATGCCAGGAGAGGCCAAGGAGACTTATGCTGCAATGGCTCTATTGTTTAAATCAAAAGAGAAGGCATAGGGGCAAAGGCAACCCAACTGTGTGACCAACTTGGAGCTCCTTTGGACAAGAAGTTAAACAACCAAGGAAACATGTCAAGATGCGTTGCCAGAACATCGCAAGGCAAGCATACTAAATGACCCTTAAGGAGTAATATGACAAGGCAACTTGCTTTAAGAGAACAACTAAAACTCAGAAAGCTAAAGATCAGACTAGGTTACAGTAGAAAAACTCACCAAACTTCTCTAGAAACTGAAGAGCTTTCTCAAGAAAGGAAGGACCTCCATCAACAAAACTGAGCTACACGCTAGAGTCCATGAAGTAATGACAGAACCTGCGCAAGTCTCGACCAAGATTCTGGCGCCGCAGAATCAACAGAGCTCCCACGTCGACCCCCAAACAGAACGGCCGGGAGCCCGCCCCTCCGTGTCGGAACGCGCGAGCTCCGGCGAGCGCGACTCCGAGACGTTGGTAGAGAGAGAAAGAGTTGAATAGAGGGAGGTGTGCCGACGAGGCTGAGGAGGTGGAGGAGAGGCGGCCATATTTGGTTATGGAGAGCACTGTAGGGTTAGGGCAAGGGAGAAAAAAATCGCAGGGAGAAGATGACTGGGAGCGGGAAGGAGGAAAATCGCGAGGGGGAGAAGAAAATCGCCGGGAAGGAAAAAAATCGTTCCCGCTGTAAAATCGCACTTCATTATAAAGAAAATATAATCAAATTTGTGACGAATTTATTAGTCGTCGTAAATTTAGCTACAGAAAATAACGATCCGTTCCTAATTAGCGATGGAAATGGAAATTTTAGATCCGTCGCTAAATTTACGACGGGAATTTCCATTTCCGTTGCTAAATTTGCAAAGAAATTTCCATTTATGTCGCAAATTTAGCGACGGATTCCATTTTCGTCGCTAAATTTGCGATGGACAATATTTTCATCGCTAAATTTGCGACGGAATTTCTATTTCTGTAGCTAAATTTGTGACGGACAATCTTTATGTAGCTAAATTTGTGACGAACAATCTTTCCGTCGCTAAATTTATGACGGAATTTCCATTTCCGTCGCTAATTAGTGATGGAAAAATGAATTCATCGCTAATTTTTGCGAACTTGACTTCTAATTAAAATGGTCTTGCCATGTCATAGTACAATGTAATTTAGTGATTGCATGTTTATGATTATATAAATTAGATTAACCTAACGTTAGAATTGTTTAAAATACTCGCATGTCATTGGAATTGAGGTATCTAAATTGCATGTTACGTGTCATTATTGCAATAGATCATGCATGTACTCTATTTGCATAAATAAATAAATAAATAAAACCAAAAAACAAAAGTAGTATCATAGGAAGACAACATTTACTTTGGTATTGGCCAAAAGTAACACTAGCTATCGACCGATGGACAGGTATATGCAAACAAAGTATATGCAATCTTAATCTAAGTTTAATATGCATGATCTATTGCAATAATGACACGTAACATGCAATTTATATAACCTAATTCTAATGACATGCAAAAATTAGAAACAATTCTTACGTTAGATGCAACCTAATTTATTTAATCATAAACATGCAATCACTAAATTACACCACACTATGACATGGCAAGATCACTTTAATTAGAAGTCAAGTAAATTAGCAACGGAATAAAAATTCGTTGCAAATTTAGCAATGGAAAAAAGATCCGTTGCTAATTTAGCGACGAAAAAAAAAATCCATAGCTAAATTAGCGACGGATTTTGCAACAGAAAGCGAAGAAAAAAAATTGTGAATGTGAATTAATTCTCATGAAACATTCGCCACAAATCTATCGTAAATTAGCGGCGAATTTCATTTCTGTCACTGATTAGCTACAGATTTGGCCACGAACATTTTTTTGTCGCTAATTCTTGACGAATTTCTTTTCATGTCGCTAATTAGAGACAGAAATAAAATTTGTCGCTGATTAGCGATGGATTTTGTGACGATTTTTTTTTGTCGTCACAAATTCCGTCGCAAATAGTGACGAATTATTTTTCGTCGCAAATTAGCAACGGATTTTTTTTTCCGTCGGAATTGGCGACGAATTATGTTTTGTCGCTAATTTTCCGTAGCTAAATTACAGTTTTCTTATAGTACATTGCAATGGAATTTTTATTATTGCAACCAAACGAACTATAAGGAGTATGAAAGAGAAGGAGAAAAAGATAGAGAAAACAAGAGAGAGTTTGGATTTTTTTTTCTTTCCTTTTTGGGTTGTATAGTTGGAGAAATGCCCATTTTTCCACTCTATCCGAGTCTTCTAATTGATGGATTACGGAGATGGGTAGAACCTACATTACAATACTAGTAAGTTTGTATTGTGACACAAATAGATGAATATAGTAGCTGGGGGACACTACTTGAGTAACTTGGCATCTTCCATCTCCATCCATGTCCTCCTATGAGAGTTTCAACTATCGAAACTACCAATTGCAAAGAGTTTAGTTTTTACAAAGTAAAATGCTTAGGACCCTCTCTATCTATCCATGAGATAGAAGGGCAGAGATCTTTGGTGTCCTGCACTTTATATTCGCCTGGAGTTCTCTCCCACAAATATAGACACCAATTCATTTTAGTAAGTAAGATTTTTATGGATGTGATCTCTTTGAGAAACTAGTAACTGAATACATTAATGAATAGATGGTCGAAATTCTGAGAAATAAGTAGAAACAAAGCCTATATTCTGAGACATCAGTAGAAACAAAGCCTATTCAACGCATATAAATATCATTAATTAGACCTAAAGTCGCATGGCAAGCGACAAATCGAAGAGTGACCAAGACAAATGTCGGGTCCAAGACCCCCCCCCCCCCCCCCCCCCCCTCTCTCTCTCTCTCTCTCTCTCTCTTCTGCAGCAACACCCGAGCTCCTCTCACAAAGGCCAGGCCAGGCCACCACACGTGACCAAGAACACCATGCATGTCCAACACATAACACACTCGCTCCTCACCCTCCCCAACCTGTTGCAATGTGGCTTCATTGCCTCGGCATCACGACACTCACTCCATGCAAATACATGCAGAACCGGCTCGCCACACGGCCACTTCACTCCTTATATAACCACCGGTCTCACCCTCAACCATCTCTCATCTCTCTACTACTATTTCTCTCTCGGGCTTCGTCTTCTTTCCATGGCTAACTCAAGGCTAGCTTTCCTGGCCGCGACCCTCTGCTTGCTCGTGCACGTGGCCTTCGGGAAGGGCTATGCCACGGCCGGGCTCAGCGAGGCCCAGCAATGCAGGCTGCAGAGGATCAGGGCCACCCAGCCAGACGAGCGCATCGAGTCCGAGGGCGGCGTCACCGAGCTCTGGTCTGAGGACGACGAGCAGTTCCAGTGCGTCGGGGTTGCTGCCATCCGCAACGTCCTGCGACCCAACGCCCTCTTTTTGCCCGAATTCACTAACGCCCCTCGTTTGGTCTTCATTGAGCAAGGTCATCATTTAAGTGACATAACAGCATTTCCACATATGACCACCACGAAGGGAAAAACGCCATTTTGTGCATTAGCGGTATTAATAGTGAAATCGGAACTCTTTACTAATAACTAATTCTTTGCATACTGGATCCTTAATTTAAATATATCTCAGGGAATTTGACATTGAAATGGTATCACAGGTAGCGGATTGCTGGGAATAACCTACCCAGGATGCGCCGAGACATACCACTCGGATCGATCCTCTGGCGGCGGTAGTGGAAGCAGATGGGAGGAGGGACGCGGCGGAAGAGGGAGGGGATGGCAGGAAGAGGGCCAGCAAGGGGAGGTGGGAAGCAGGGACCAACACCAGAAGGTTCACCGGCTCCGCCGAGGTGACATCATCGCCATCCCTGAAGGTGCAGTACATTGGTGCCACAACGATGGCAATGAAGAACTCATTGCCATCTCCATCATCGACCTTAACAATCAGGGTAACCAGCTCGATCAAAGACTAAGGGTAATGACTAATGAACATTTCCCAAATTTTATGTCCATTTGAATTGCATGCACAGATATTCGAATTAAATTTTGGGCATGCATGTGTACATATTGTGAAATTAACATGAAAGCACTGCCGCTACTATCTATGATCTTGCGTGGACATTTCGAAAGTTTGAATGTCCATTTTTTGAAAAAAGAAGGCAATATTTCTACTTTGACCTCTCATAAACATACTTGGTTCAATTATGACCTTTGAAAACTGAACAGGCGTTCTTCCTCGCTGGAGGCCATGGCGGACAGGGCCGCCAACAGGGCCAACAAGGCCAGCAGGGTCACCGCCGCGGGAGCGGGCGGTACAACGTCCAGAACATCTTTCAAGCCTTCGACACCGAACTCCTCGCGGAGTCCTTCAACATTCCAATAGAAATAGCTCAGAGGCTGCAACAGCAGAACAACAGGGGAATCATGATCAACGTCCGTGAGAAGATGAGAGTGATAGCCCCCGAAGAGGACGAGGAATACGATGAGGAATACGACGAGGAGCAGGAGGAGAGGATGCGAACGCGAAGGGGACAGGGAGGTCGCGGGTCGTTGACTTCGCAAAACGGGTTTGAAGAGACGTTTTGCACCATGAAGATCAAGCAGAACATCGACATCCGAAGGGAAGCCGACGTGTTCTCGAGGCAGGCCGGGAGGGTCAACGTCGTCAACATGCACAAGCTCCCCATCCTGCGATATATGGACATGAGCGCCGAGCGAGGCCGTCTTCTTCCGGTAATGATATCCGCAGTAACGAGTCCCATGTGGAATCCACATGCTGACTCGTACTTTTTAACGAAATACGAGATTCTCTGTGTTGTCCAAATTAGACACTTCGCCTGGTGATAATTACAGTCAGACTAACTCCCATCTTTTGTGCTACAGAATGCGCTGTACACGCCGCACTGGTCGATGACCGACCACAGGATCGTCTACGTGACTCGTGGGGAGGCGCAAGTGCAGATCGTCGGGCAGAATGGGCAGAACGTGTTCGACGAGCAGGTGAGCGAGGGCAGCATGTTCGTGATCCCGCAGTTCTTCACCTCGGTAGCGAGGGCAGGCAACAGCGGGTTCGAGTGGATCACCTTCAAGACCTCGAGCCAGCCCATGAAGAGCCCACTGGCGGGTTACACCTCGGTGTTCAGGGCCCTCCCCATCCAGGTCATCACCAACTCCTTCCAGATGTCGCCAAGGGACGCCCAGGAGCTCAAGTACAACCGCGAGCACCAGACGTTCCTCTTGTCGCCGAGCCGCCGGAGTCGGTCCATGTCTTAATGTTAGTCTGATGTACATTTTGTTGCCTAAGTAGCCCTGAGGGTTGCAGTTAAAATATGGCACGGTAGGGTAGTAAAAGGGTCACTGTGATGCAAAAGAAATCCTTCTTCTACAGTAAAAGAAGGTTAAGTTGTTGACGGGATTGAGAAGAGAGCTAAGACCAAGAGCATGTTTATGAGAAACTTTTGGGTTATCAACTAATAATAAAGTGACCTTCTTTCTAAATGTAGATTTGCTTGCTCTGATGATAAAAGGTGTTGTCTTCTTATTAAATGTGTTTTTCTAATGACAAGCTGTTCTAAGTTGAGCTAGCACACAAAAGATGGGAAATTAATAGCTCCTTAATTAATGTCATGGACAACGTTAGGCAGTCATGACAAAAAGTCATGTCATATCCTATCATGTTTTTGGTTTTGGTCACACACAATCATAGAATTAGAAACCAGTCCATTTAAGAATATGAAGAAGGAGTAAATTTCAATCATAATTCCAACTTATGTAGACCCAACGACTCGATGCAAATTCATTTACCGTTCGTTTTTAATATACCTTTTGAGGGTTGACTATCCGTTCATGAATTTAATTAGCTTGTAGTTTCTAAATATATGAGTACTATTGTAACTATTAAAAAAATTTTAGGTGGATAAATATGTCGATAAGTACTTTTTAATAATCCTAAGATCACTAATTTTTAGGCCTCTTTGTTTGTCCCACTTAGAGTTTTCATGGGATGCATTTTTAAGCACCTGATTTTGATTTATTCATTCTTATTTGTATGAATTTGGTATAATAACTTTAAGTCTTTTACATAATATGGAATGCTATAGAGTCCACTAATTAATTATCCAATCTCTCTCGTGGTTTATTTGTATAAATTGAGGTTAAACATGATATGCATCCGAGCAAAATTACAGCGGATGGTAAAATTTTCTGGACTCGTCCGTGAGTAAGACCCCACCATCCCCGTCGTGCACAGTCCTCTCTCTCTCTCTCTCTCTCTCTCTCTCTCTCTCTCAAAAGTAACTCAAGCCCCTTGCTCGGACGTTGTGCGACCTCAAGTCGAAAATTGGTCGCAACCTTGACCTCTATTACATTAATCCATGCCACATGCTGAAGTTTCTGTACTTTTACACATTCATGGAATATGAATATTGCAGCAATATAAGGCTCCATTTGTTTCAAAGAAAATTTAATTTTTTAAAAAAATTAATTAATAATATTTTTCAGTATTTAAATGAAATCTAAAAAAATTGAAAAATGTTTTCCGCCACTTAGTATGGAATATCTGTGCAATCATTTTACCTATTTTTCTTTTTTTTTTCCTTTTATTAAAAATTTGAAATTTTAATTACTTTTATTTTTCACTTTTCACTATTTTTTTCCCTTCTTCCTCGGCCAGTCCTCAGCCACAACGACAACGATGGTCGGCAAGCCGAATCGAGCTCGACCTTGGGCAAGTCTTTACCCCAACACAAGTCAGCAAGGCTTAACTCACCCAAATCTGGTGAACTCGAGAGCTCCTCCTCAGCTAGGGTTAGTCACTACTCAGCGACCAGCCAAAAGAAAAGGAAAAATATAAAGAAAGAAAATTAAAAAAAATTAAAAACATTAAAGATTCAATCTTTGCCTTTAAATTGAAATTAATTAAAAAGAGTGCGTGGAGGAGAACGTGCTTGGTCTAGGTCAAAGAAAGAGGAGGAAAAATGATTTTTTATTTTCAAAAAAAAGGAAATCATATTTCTCACTTTAAAAGGTATTTTTCATTGATAAAAAATATTTTTATTGACTTATTTATTTTTCATGAACCAAATGCAGGAAAATATTTTCCGTAAAAATAACGGATCCTAGAAAGAAGAGAATTTTGTTTTGGATGCTGCATTACATATTGCCCTTTTTACCACTAGAGTTGCTATTTATGTGATTTGCTTGATTTTCTTGGAAATGAACTTTAAAACTTGCGAAACTTCATAGATTACTTGATAAATCATGAAAACATGAGTAGAATTTCAATTGCAACCCCGAATTTGATGAATGCACGAAGATTCGAAGAATAATTTCAATCCAAATTTGAGATCTCCATAGCTGTGAAGTTCAATCAAATGAAAAGTTTATTGTTTCGTATCATCCAAATGAAAAATTTACCCTTAAAGCATCAATTAATTGGTCCTCCAACTTATTCCCATTATGTGATTGGTCTCTCAAACTTTTAACTTTTCCAATCAAGTTCTCGAACTTACATGATTAGGTCAATCAAGTCGTTTCATCATTAACACATTGAATAGTGCTTAGATGCCAAACATGTCGAGTTTTAATACAAAACAACTGATTCCCTTATATCTTTCGAGAATCCATTCGTTCTCCAAAAGCTAGCATGGATTGTATTTGATGTCAGAACTCCAAGTGCAAAGGGGAGTTTTTCATTTTAATCCGTTCCTCCAATGTTTCCTTCAGTTGGTTTATTTCTCTTTTATTCTCCTTTCTGGTTAAGCCATTTAGTATCAATAAGTTTAAGATACAAAGAAATTACAAACCTTTCTTCTCTCCGACCTAATTCAGATCCTCTGGCCCGATCTTGGCCATTGGAATTCCTGCAATAATGGACATGCCTCTCTGTCGATCCTTCCATATCTCAACTTTGAACGGAAGCAAAATTTATAGCCAAAATTAAGTGCTAACTTGTATGGGATGAAAGAGAAAATTTTATTGAGAGGATATATATATATATATATATATATAGAGAGAGAGAGAGAGAGATATATATATATATATATATATATATATATATATATAGAGAGAGAGAGAGAGAGAGAGAGAGATGGTTTTTACTAAAAGATTTCGTTTATTTCATAAAAAATGAATAATTTGAAAAACATACTTATAAGAATGACTAATGGTATTGCTTAAACAAATTAGTTAATGAAGCATGTTTTGATATGTCTAATGTATGTGGCCAATGAAAATAATTCTTTTTTTTTATTTTTCCATTTTTATAAACGACATAAATGTGTTCAAATCATTTAGCTTCTGTGAAATAAACTATTAAGTGTGTCTTGAATTATTTAAGGGCTTGGGCCAAGGTGAGGGTTTGGGAGCAATATAAATATCGTTTGTCCTCAAGCTATTAATTTAAGAGGTTGAGTTAGAAAGAGACTTAATTCTTTAGCCGCCTTTTGTAATTCTTACACTTAAGTGGATTTTCCTTCTACTCTCATATGATCTTTTCTTTTCTTTTTGCAAGGGTTTTCCACATTAATTGTATTGTTTTTCTCAATTTTTGTTTTTGTTTTTTATTTTCTACATCAGTCATAACAATTTGGTATAATAGCTTTAGGGCTTCTTTTTTTAATCTTCTGGTTAAGGTTTCTAGTTCAAAAACGAAATTTGATATTAAAAAATTTGATGGGAGCGTCAATTTCAACTTATGGCTAGTTCTATGCTGGCTATTCCTATGTAGCAAGGTTTGAAAACAACTCTGTTTGGGAAAGGGAGTAAACTAGAAAGCACATCAAATGAACGTGGGAAGATTTGGATGAAAAACCTTGTCTATTATCCAGTTGTTTTTCACAAACGAAGTTCCGCAAGATGTGCTAAATCAGCTAACATTGCAGGTTTACGTACAAAATTGGAAAGTTTCTTCTTTACAAGATCTCTCACTAATCGATTGAGGCCCAAGTAATGACTCTTCGCTCTTCTTATGGAAAAATGTACTTCTCTTAAGTCTCGTATTTCTGAGTTCAATACTATTATTTCTGAATTAAGAAGTATTGAGGTTGAGATAAGATGAGGATCAGGTTCTTTTATTGTTAGTTTCATTGCCTTCCTCTTATAAGAACTTTAATTAGAGAAATCATGATTGTTAGTAGGGAAACTATTGATCTTGAAAAAGTCAAGACTAGTCTTCTAAATAAGGAAAAACTGAATAGATAATTACCTTTTGAAGGAAATAATGATCATGAAGCTAGTTTAGTTGCTAGAGGAACGTCTATCAAGAAAAGCAATGATGCCATGAGTAGGTGAAATCAAAGCACAAGGATTTGACATGCAACTACTGTAGGTCTGAGGGACAAATCAAGATCAATTATTTGAAGCTGAAGGTAAAGAAGCGAAAATAAAATAATCTGAATTAGTAGAAATCGACAAAAATAATCTGAATTATCAGAACAAGTAGAATCATGGAAATGAAAATCCCACTCAAGCTGATGTTGTTAAAGAAGAAAACAAACATTGATGATTGGTTGCAAATGATAAAGACAAATTCAATAATAGTTGGCTTCTACACTCAAGTTGTTCATACCACATGTGTCCTAATCGTGATTGGTTCTTCACGTACAAGGGATATAATGATGGAGTTATTCTAATGGGAAACAATGCCACATGCAAAGCAATGGGATTAGGTTTATCAACGTTAAGATGCATGACGGCATGATAAAAAACTTGGAAAATGTTAAACACATTCCTAATTTGAAGAAGAACCTCGTCTCTTTGGGTACACTTGGTACTAACAGTTGTAAATGTATGGATGAAGGTAAAGTTATACAAATTATGAGAGGTTCACTTATGTTGATGAAAGGGCTGAAAAATGACGCTTTGTATCAACTACAAGGCACTACAGTCGCTAGTTCCGCTGCAATCTCATCTATTATGACAAAATCAAATAACACTAAATTATGGCATATGACATTAGGCCGGATGAATATTAGAATGATGGCCGAGCTAAGTAAAAAAACAAAGTCTTATGTGTGATCAGAAAATTGGATTCTGTGAGAACTGTTTTCTAAAAGGTTGGTTTGAAAAAAGCAATTCATCACATAACAAAGGGCAATTAGGATTATATTCATTCTAATCTGTAGGAGCTTAAGAAAATTCCTTCAAAAGGCATTAGTTCAAGGTATATACTCACTTTTATTTTATTTTTGGAAAATTTGGGGCTATTTTCTAAAGCAAAGAGTGATGTTTTTGTTACAAAGCAGTGGTAACATTGATTGAGAAGCAAAATATTAAGAAGATCAAGTGGCTAAGAACAGATAAGGGGCTAAAATTTTGTGGAGGTGAATTTAATGAGTTCTGCAAAAACGAAAGCATTGTAAAGCATCACACTACAGTAAACACACCACAACAAAACGATATTGTTAAAATGCATGAATAGAACCTTATTAGAAAGGATTAGATGCTTGTCGTCTAACGCTGATTTGGGTAAAGAGTTTTTGGCTAAGGTAGTCACTACAGCTTGCTAGTTGATAAATCGTTCTCCTGCATATCATTAATTGCAACACACCTAAAGAGATATGATCAGGTAAATGTGTTGGTTATTCTTCTCTTCGAGTATGTGGATTTCCAGCATATGCACATGTTAGTGAAGCCAAACTGAAGCCTAGCAATATAAAATAAAATAAAATGCATCTTTCTTGGTTATGCTTCTGGTGTAAAGGGGCTAGAGATTTTAGCGTGCTAAATCATCTAAGATTATCATCAGCAAAGATGTTGCTTATGGTGAGTTTTCTATACTTCATCCTAGAAAGAAATCATGTGCTCGTTGTCATAAAAATCTAGAAAGTGCTAAGGAGAAAGTGGATTAAAGTAATTCACAACTAGTTCAGTTGTCTAGTGATGATAGTAAGATTGGAGAATTTGAAGATGAACAGTATTTTAGTCCTAGTCCTTACCAAAAAAAAAAAGTATTTTAGTGCTAGAGATAGATCAAGAAGGAAAATGAAGCCCCCACAGAAATATGGTTTCTTAGATTTTTTTTTATATGCTTTTTTAGTTACAGAGGTAGTAGAACATAGTGAGCCAAAAACTGGCAAGGAAGCAATCTCTTCAAAAGATTCATTGAAGTGGTTAGTTGATATGAATGAAGACATTGAGCCTCTTGAAAAAAATAAAACATGGGAGCTCGTCGAACCACCAAAAGGAAAGGAGATTGTGGGCTGCAAATGGATTTTCAAAAGAGATGAAGGTACTAGAGTTGAAGATATCATAGTCAAAGCTCTTCTAGATGCTAAAGGCTAAAATCAAATTGAGAGAGTTGATTTTGACGATGTATTTTCACCTATCATTAAACACAACTCCATTCAGATTTTCCTTGTGTTAGTTGCTAAGCACAACTTGGAGTTGTAAAATGATGTGAAAACAACTTTTTTGCATGGCACACTTGAAGAGAAAATTTATGAGTTAACTAGAGGGTTTTCAATTTGAAGATAAGGAAGATCACATCTATTTATAGAAAAAATCTATATATGTCTTAAAGTAATCACCGAAACAGTGATATAAAATTTCAATTTGTTTAAAGTGCAATTTGGCTATTGTAAGAGTGATTATGGTAGTTTATATATGTGCAAACTTTCAAATGGCTCTTGCATGTCTATTATGATTACATGTTAATTGTAGCAAAACAAAAATATGATATATAAAATCTGAATGCACAGTTGAAGACTGAATTTCATATGAAGGATTTAGGTATAATAAAGAAAATCCCAGGTATGGACATTTAGTGAGATTGGAAAAGTTAAAAAATACATCTCTAAGCTATCGAGAAGATGTTAGATCATTTTGGCATGAAAGATGTCAAACCAGTAAATACTCTTCTTGCTGGTCATTTTAGATCATCAGCTAGTTTATGTCCACAAATAGATGAAGATACCAAATATATGTCACATTTTGGATTCTCTGGTGTAGTTGGTAGTCTTATATGTATGCCATGAATTGTACCCCCCCCCCCCCCCCCCGACATTTCACTTGTCATTGGCATGGTAAATACATACTTATCATGCCCAAGCAAAGTTTATTGGTACATTCTGAAGTGGATTATAATTTATTTGACTGGTACTTCTAATTTTGGTGTTTAGAGTTTGGAAAAATCGGCAATACTCTTACATAATATGTTGATTTTGATTATGTTGGTCATCTGAACAAGAGGAGAGATGTTTGACTAGGTACATCTTTACTACTGAAAGTTGTGCAGTTAATTGGAAAGCTACTTTGCAGCATACAGTTGCTTTGTCTACTACAGAGGCAGAGTATATAACTATTACAAAGGTTGTTAAAGAGGCTATATGATTAAATGGCTTATTTGGATAGCTCAGTGTGGATCATGAAAGTTGTGCAATTAATTGGAAAGCTGCTTTGCAGCATACAGTTGCTTTGTCTACTACGGAGGCAGAGTATATAACTATTACAAAGGTCGTTAAAGAGGCTATATGATTAAATGGCTTATTTGGATAGCTCAGTGTGGATCATGGTGCAACTGTTGTCCAGTGTGATAGTTAGAGTACTAACACATCTTACTAAAGATCATATGTATCATGACAGGACAAAACATATTGATATGCAATATCAGTTTATTTGAGACATTTTTATTAATGGTTATATCAAGATCTAGAGAATTTGGTGCACAAAACAATCCAATTAATTTGGTGACAAGCCCTTGCCTATCGCCAAACTCAAGTGTTGCTTGAATTTAGTCGATGTTTGTTGCAATTGAGTCATGATCTAATGAGAGAAGAAGATTTTTTTATTGCTTATATGGAATTCAAGCCAAGGTGTTTATTTATTGCTTAAGTAGAATTCGAGCTAAGGTTAGGGTTTGAGTGCAACATGAATATTGTTTTTCTTGAAGTTATTATATAGGTTGACAAATTGAGACAAAAAGAAAATTAGTTTTTTAGCCACCTTTAATAACACATGAACTTCTCCACTGAATTTTACTTATCCTCTCCCCATAATTTTTCCCACAAGGATTTTTCACGTAAATTTATTTATTTTTATTCTCAATATTAATTTTTTTTTAAATTCCCGCATCTAGCATGACTCAAAGAAATTCTTTCTAAAGACAAACGAATTCACATAAAAGCACTTGTAAATACTTCTATTGTTCACAGCCAGAAGAGTTAAGAGATGGTTTCACTAATACTCGTTACTATTTTTGCTCTGCCAATCATCACGCAATCCAATTCGGTTTCTAAGGGAAAATGCAGATAATTATCTTGATTTTTAAGGTGAATTCACATAGAGATTGCGGCGGTTGAACAGATTGATCCCAAAAATTCTGCTAAAGAGAACATGCAGGGTGACAATTAAACTGAAATCTCAATGAAGAAAACCAAACACTGAAACGACATGAGGGGGTCCGAGTTGCAGAGAGCATAAAATTGGATGCAACGTACCATAAGAAGCTCGAAGCAGGATCAACAACCTATTCACGGCTCGATACTTGTGGCATGACAAAGTTGCCCCGAGGCTAGAGCAGTAAAGCAATGCACTGCATCTCAAATCAAACATCAAGAGCCAAACCACTTAGATTTGAAGTTGCTTAAATGAGGATTATAGAGTAGAATAGCACGCTGCTACAGTTATATTATCGAAAGTGACAATGCATATATAACGGTTAGAATCGAACGGAAACAGCAGTATACCACTTTCTAATCATTCTCATGATTGTTTCCAGATTTATTTTACACGAGACGAAGCATAAAAAAATTTACTTTCATTTCCTGTAATGCTAATCCCTCAAAATTGGCAGCGGCCCCATCGATATCGAGACCTTCAAATGGAAAAAGGGAAAATCCTAACTGGATGAGCTTTTATCCCAATCGCAGCAATAAATCAAACTCATTACTATATGAAGCAGCAATTGACCAATCGACCCTGACGCAAGAATGATGCCTGTCTTTTCCCTGAATCAATGGTTAAATGAGTATAGCACCATCATATTAGAGCTTGGACGCCAATTTGTTGCATTTCTCTTAACCTCCAGATCGGGTAGATAGCACCTTCCCCAAGCTCTTCAGGATCCACTTGTTGCATTGCCCAGGCATAGTAAACGGTGTGTATTGTATCCTGGATACACAAACAGTATCAGATTCCATTCTGAGACATGCAATCACTCTTCATAACATTACAGATCATCGTAACGTAGCTTTCTCACTGAACAGGCACATGACGTCAGTAGGGCTACATACCCACGTTAAACACTACAAGATGGCAACAAAGGGATCTACAACTAAACCATGCATGTCATTTTCTATGACACTTTTGTCAGAAAGAATACGACTCAAATACGACTTCAATATCATTGTTCAAAAGGGTGGCTCCATAGTTCATGAATTGTGCTGCCAACTTATCATCATGTCCGAACTTGATTTGAATTATCCTGTCGGACTGACATGTCGTCATCAGGGAGGAAAATTTCAAAAAGAAGTAAACGGTGAATCTTGAATGATTCTGCAGTTAGGACTGGACAACCCAAAAAAATAGATGATCTAATGGTTGCCCTTCCAGTTCCATCTTATAGCACGACCATGGGTCTAGGGATATCAAGACAATCTGGCTTATGAATCAGGACATTTTACATGTTCAAAAATTCAGCCATTACTTAATGCTTCGACGGCAATAAGAGCATCACTAGATTTCAGTGACAAATTGAGTCAGAGTAACCACTAATAGGCTACTTTACATGAAACATAATATTACCTTTAATATTTTTTGTGATCACCTAATAGCTTAGTCTCTTCATACTCTCATAAATAATTCCATCTTGTCAACGAGAAAATTAGCATAGAGTTCATAAATAATTCCATCTTGTCAACGAGAGGATTAGCATAGAGTTCATAGTTCTCCCCTTCAAAGAGAGATTAGTGAATCAAAGCATGCATCAAGGATTTGATCTTCACAGAATGAGGATTGACAATCAATAATGATCAAGTTCCCTTGGATGTTTGAAAGTGGATGTAGACTTCAGAAAAATTAAAACCACCATAATATTTGTCTTATGCGAAACCTAATTAAGGGTGAGAAAACTACATGCTGCCATTTATTTCATACATTCTTAGGCACAAGTCCTAACATAAAGCAAGTGTCCTCCCTCTTCTCCTTTTCCATTAGATAATTTACTTTGTACATCTTGGAATATGGAGTCAAAACCTTTTGCCAGAATTCATGGAAGAAGAAAAAACTATGCCGCTCCTTAATTAGCTATATTAGGGGCAAAGGTTAAACTTTAAGCCATCTCCTTTTTATGAAAGTTGAAACTAATGCACAACGGAAGCCATTGCCCAATAGAGTGCACATGCAACTTAAAAAACAGCATTCACCAAGTAAATGATTTAGCTTCCCTTTTTGCATTAACTTAAAAAATTTGCTTCTCCTTAATTACTTGGCCTCATACAATCAAAAGTTTGACTTACCTTGCCACCTTCAGTTATGGCACCGTTTTTGTCACGTACACAATATATTTGCTGAGTTTGAAACTGCCATTTGCGGGAAAACCAGTCACAAATTGCTTGCAAATAACAAGTTCGTCCAGATAAATAACAAAGTTGAAACAGCACAAGTAGCAGAGTACAATCATACCCCAACGATGATAATTGGTGAAGTGCCCATCATTTTTGTTTCTCTTACGTCAACATCAGACACATGCAGAATCTGTACAAGATAGAATTCAAGAGTTAGAACAAGCATAAACATACTACAACAGATCATGAACCAACAAATCATGATAGTCCAGCAAATGAACTTACAATATCTAAGACGAATAGTCAAAATAGGAAAAACAAAAATAATCACTTCCACAATCATTGCAGGGACATCACAGCAGGAACAAAATAATCAAGACGCCATGTCATACCAAAAGTAAGAACATGGAAACAGAAAACTGCAAAATAGAGATAACAGAGTAATATAGTAATCCAAAAGATGCAGCTATCAGAATTCAAACCAGCTAAAAGCACATCCAGATATATAATAATCATAGATTGTGTGTTATAGTTGTACACTCCAATTCTTCTATTAGCTAGCCATGCATGCAGCAAGACACTTCATCTAAAATTCAACTATTGAACCATTCATGTATTCGACCAAAAAACAAAAAAACGATTCATGTCATTTTGTAGAGCTACTATAAATCTAAACTATAATGAATAACGACAATATGTCCCAGAAAATCACATAGATTCAGGCATATTTTACACTTATATCCCAATTTAGCATATGAACCATCTTAATTCATCCATGTCAGACAACCACACCCAAGTGCGAGTAACATAGCTTGTATTGGCACCTAAAGACAGCAAGGTTGCCTCCACAAGTTACCCATATTGCAGTTATTTGCATATACACAAAGTGTTTATTTCTCCTTTGGTTCTCACAAAACTTCTGACATCTATTACTTAACACAATTAATACTACATGAGAGAAACTAGGATATTGTTGAAACAAGGAAACAGGACATCAATCACTTTCATCAGTGACTTCTCTAAATATTCTTCTTCACAGAAGCCGGAGTAAAAGAGTAAACATTTCACTGAGATAATTATATGTGCCTTAAATCATACCTTATTGTCGAAAAAAATGCCATGGCTCTGATAAGCACCATGCTCAGCTTTGCATCTCTCAACAATTTCAGAGCTACAATATTTCTTTAGAGTTTCAACATCTCCCTGCACAAAGAAAAAGCAAAAATGATGGTGGATAGAAGTAGCTGAAGCTCCATTGTTCTAAGCAGAATTCATTACAAGGACTAAAAAAAACTAATAATCAATCTTTAGGAAATAAGCTCAATATCTACCTTAATATAAGCATTAAGTACAGGCTTCACTACTTCCTGGACTTCAGCCACAAACTCTGGCAAAGAGAAAGATCTAGCCCACGAGTAAAGCACCAGATGTCAGAGAGCTAAAATTTCACAGTAGAAAAAAGTAAAACTGAAACCACAAAAAATATAGAAATGCGACCATACGGGTCTCGCCGCCGTATTTCCTTCATCGATGCTGCAGCATCTGTTTCTTGAAAGATAGTTTCATTGAGACTGTTAAGAGAGACAAAATCAGAAGAATAATAGCTTTAATTATAACATGTGAAACAAGGACTGCAGGCTCGCATATGAAGTATGCTTTGCATCTATGTGCTTCTGTCTAGTGTGCACATGTAATGTCCAGGTCTGTGCACCCACTGCATGAGCGCATACACATTAGCGTGTACTCATGCATATGCATAAGGAAGAGGAGAAACAGCAGGGTGGAGGGTTTTGTTCCCGCGGTTTTCTTTTTGGTGTGTGTTTTTTTTCCTTTTGTTTTTTTTTTTCTAAAGGGGGAGGGGAGGGGGGAAGAATTGGACAACATACTCCTGAATTTTGTGCACAACGGGGTTGTCACTAGTTTCCCATCTTTCCCGCATATCTTCTGCAATCTGCAAAGTCAAATAGGCGTAATTCAAATTGGATGAGAGTTTATATTATGTTTAAAATAATAAAATGCTTTCTTCTATACAGAAAGACAAATATCAAGCACCAACACAATAATGACCAAATGAAATCTATTGAATCTAGCAAGTTCAGACATAGTTGTACATGTGATACTACTTTCTTCTGTAACCAGTGCACTACTACATACATTATACAATGGGCAAGACTATTTTCTCTTTTCTTTTTCTTTTTTCAACTAAAAAACAAAGTCTCTTTTCTTTTCTTTTCTTTTCTTTTCTTTTCTTTTAACATAAGGCATTTGAAAAACCGCCTCCAAGTAACTCTCAACTATAGATTGACAGGTATGTGGCTCCAAAGCTATTTGTAACACTCTGAATCAAACACAAGATCTGTTGGATTTGGAGCAAGCACTCCCTTGAAGGTTATGGTGCGCATAATTTATGTAAGTAAGAATTTTTAATTTATCAATTTGCCAAGTCTCAGCTGGGCTTTATGACCAGCAATATCAATTCTTTCTGTAGAACAATTGCATTTATATGATGTCCTTGAATAAAGGGAAAAAAGGGGAAAATGCCCAGATGAAAAATTTGAGCAGCCATCAGTAAGGCCAGCCACACTCAGACATCCCAAGGCAATGCAGCACTAACACATAAAATTTCCTTATTACCAAAAAAATTCCTTTCTTTCTGTTTACTATTATGCATGTGAGGTGATGTCACATCAGCCAAGAGAGGAGGGGGGATTAATAAAGAAAAAGGTCAATAGATTCGAACAAAATATGCTTTTCCAGAAAACAATTCCAAGTAAAAGCAGGCAAACCCAAACAAGTCAATCTCATGGAACAAACATCTGACCATGAGCGTAAAGACATACAAAAGAGTTGCAAAAGGTTTTGGCACGCACCTCCTGACCTTTCGTTACAACTGGCTCACTTGCATTATTAATACGCTTGAACATAGGATGCCCTTTGACCTACAGGAAGAAAACATTAGCTTCACGAACCATGATTAGTTAATCCGTGATACTTTTAAATCTGCAACCAGCTTCCATGCATAACAACTAGTAGAATAACATTACCTTCTCCTTAATTGCTTCCCACTTTTTACTCCATGGAGACTGCTTAGAAGGTAGAATAACTATATCAGTTCTTATACTTCTTTCAACTGTTGATGATTCCGAAGCACGTTCCATATGCTTTCTCTTACTGGGGCTACCACTCAACTCATCTTTGACAATATCATATCCCTTCTTCGCCAAGTCAACAACCTTTACTTCCTTCAGCTTCTGGAAAGTTGAGGAGACCTTTGGAGAAGAGGAAAAGAAGCTTGTTCTGTATTTGCCAAAAAATGATTCTGTGTTATCACCAGAACCAGCCTGCTTGCTTTTTTCTTCTGTTGATTTTCCATCTTTTCCATTTTTGGTGTGAGCATGGTCTTTTGTTGAACCACTAGCAGATGCCGATTCCTCTTGCTTCCCAATCCCCAACTGTTCTTTGACCTAAAGACGACACAAAAAAAATAACGTTCCGAACGGTCGATTGCATTTTACTGAGGATAAGTAACCATAATTAGGATTACAGTGGATAAAGCAACCACACCTCCTCAGTTGCAGAAGAAATTTTTTCCTTCACATTGGCAGAAACCTGGAGATGACGTAGTATTATAGAAAACAAAGAAACCCAAAGAATATTAATGAAAGCCACTAAGACTCAAAAATCCTCACAAAAGAGGCACATAGCAAACATAACAGAGAGAAACAAGAGTCACCAAACAGAAGCACAATATGACTTACCACAGCCAAGTGTATAATTTTTGTAAATTCTTAATCTTTTCGCAAGAAAACACGATCAAATCCGCGGTTATTAAATCCATTGACTTTAATGAACAAGAAAACACTATACTAGATTTTGAGAGTCTGTTACTTCAATGAATTCACTTTTCCAGGACCAAACCATATTCCAAGGGAATCAACTCAGATTTTTTCTGGCCCAAAAGAAAAGCAAGGGAAAGAAAGATATCCAGACCTTCTTTGCTGTAGCTTCAGCCTCTGTCCAAACACCATCGACATGCTTGTACAACTGCTCAGTTGTCTGTTTTGTTCTGCAAGAGCCAGTACAGCCTTAGCTATTTCTCCAGATGTTCGATCAACCATGACATACAGACATATATCTCAGAGAGTCAGATGGTTATTTGAAGGGACTACAATCTCGTCAATAAAAGGTATTTCCAAATTACCTAACTTTAAGCTCCTCTTTCACCCCTTTAAGCTCTTCTGCTTTTTCTTTCAGCTGCTTCACTGACTTTTGAAACTCTGGATTGCTATGATCAAAGGATTGAAGAAGATCATTATCATGACTAAGCCTCTCGAGGGAACTGAGTGCACTAATAAAATATTAAGCCAAGCAATATCATTTGTCTGAAAGTCCAAGTACCAAAAACAATGAAGCAGACGACATCAAAAGTATCTCTAGTTCTTGCTTCTTTATTTTAACTGATATGCCCAAACTCATGCACGATATGATGACGCTTCCTTATTCTGTATTGAAATCTATATGACCCTCAAATGGTATATCTGCATTTCAATATCCCATATGTAGTCTCACAGAAAATGAAAGGAAAGTGCTAGGCAGTGGCAAATCGATACATTATAAGCTCAAGAAAAAAGAGGCAGGCTTTTACGCATGTTTTGAGCTATAAAACCACGAGAATACTTCACTCTACAGATTATTTCCATATGATTGTAAGCAGCGTTAAATCTCCAATTACGAGCTACCAGAAGCAAATGAGAATAAAAAGCGAACCAAGACCATTAATAACACCAAAGGGCAAAGAAACAATGCAAGATTCGCAACTGTAAGAAAAGCATTGAACCCGATAGGCACAGACGACTACAGGAAAAGAGGGTACTCAAAAACCACGTACCCGCTAGCTTCGCCTTTAACTTTCTTAGAGAACTCATTAAAGACGCTATATCGACGATCATACGAGTGCCCACCTGCGGTAATCAACCTCAGCCTCGAACTCGAAGCCTATATGACAAATCAATTAACAAACCCACAACAAAAGAATAAGACATAGAGAAAGGAATAAAAAGCCCAGGAATTCTCTTTGCCATTGCAAGAAATATGGAGAGAAAAGGAAACGGAGAAAGAGCTCGAGAAGAAGAAAACCTGGGCCTGAGAACTAAGGTGGAGACGAAGAGGGTGTCCCAGGAGCACGAAGTCTCGGACCAGCTTCTTGGCCGCCATTACGACGAAGAGAATTTGGTCAAGAATCCGTGACCTATGCTAAGACAACAATGGCGTCACGCTCTCGTGTCGTGATTTTGCTTAGCTTCAAAGGAAGGAATCAGAGAACCTTTACGGATTTTTTAGTACCAGCGCCCAAGAACGGTTTTTTGGGAAGCTATTTCACTGACCAAATTTTAGCCCTCCTCCAAATTTTGGAGGAACTTCGCTTGGCAGAGCTGCTTGGGTAGCCGAGAGAGAGGGCCCCGTCGTTGTTGTTGGCGGCGACGGAGGCGGAGGCGGAGGCGGCGACGGCGACGGCGGGAGTGGCGGGGTGGCGCTCGACCGTGCCCGGAGGCGATGGGGCGGCATCCAACAGCGAACGTTGGTGGTCGGTCGGGGAAGTTTTGTGACTTATTATTTGGTGTTATTAGGGTTTGGACATTTGGGGGAGGAGGAGCTGACGTCGGTGACACGACAACAGAAGGGCGTCTTCTATTGAAAAACAGAGCGATGAAAATGGTGGAAATTAAATTCGTGTTTTTTGGTCTTTTCATAACAGGGACGTTTGGATTGTTAATATGTTTCTTAAATTTTTCTTTGAAACGCTTGAGCATTACAAAGGCTATAATTTTGGGATTGGACGGTATTAATCTCGAATTTGAGCATATCTTAAATCATCGAAGGTGTCTAAATTTTCTAGTCGCATATCTTCGGCTCTAAATCGAGTTACGCAGAGTTTACGTGTTGGTTGGAACAACATAAAAAGCTAAAGTTCTTTGTTTGTGCTGAAAGATCTCATCGCGCAGGTCTAGTGATTTCATATTCAACATCTTTAGACTCATGCATTAATAGGTAGTCCATACACAAACGGAGTCGAGAGTGTAGTTTAAAGTGACTAAAAAATACTTGTCAATGACCACTTGGCCGGTCAACAAACTCATGCTCTTTTTTTAAAGTGACTTAACCACTTCAAGCTTTTATTTGAAACAAAATCTACACCCTTTCTTTGAAAAAAAAGAGAGCCTCACTTCGATCTTTTATTTGAAATAAAATCTACTCTGGACCATTTCTTTGAAAACATAGTCTCACTTCCAACTTAATTTATTCAATACAGTCCCTAAACTTTTAAATATTATTATATAGTCTAGAGATTACATTGAAATTTTGCCAAGATTTCAAATATCATATTTAACAAATCAAAATTTATGGATAACATTATATATTAGGCCAAAGTTCAAAGATCGCATTACACAAATTAAAAATCATGAACAATAATATAAATGGAATCAAAGTTTAGGAATCACTTTTGATATTATCCCTTGAAGACACTAAAAAGATGATACTATCGTAAAAAGAGGTAAAATAGTAATTTTATAATATGAGAGCAATGATGTAAATTCACTTGATACTAGTTCTTCCGTGAAGGATGAACTCTTATCAATTAAAAGTTTATTGGTTAGTGATTAATTAAAGAGAAAAAGTCACAAAAAACCTAAGTTATGCTAACTGTGGCACATTTATTCCAAACTTAAAAACTCCAAACTTGTACTCATGTGATACATTTACACCATCATTATAGGATATTTATCCCACACTTTTTGTTATAAAACTAAAACCCTAAAATTGTATATGCGTAACGTATTTATCCCAAAATTTAAGGTAAATGCATCACATGAGTACAAGTTTGAATATGTTAGTGTCATTCAAGGTAAATGTATCATATGGGATTAAGTTTGGGTTTGTTAGTAACATAAAAAAAAAAGTTTAGAGTAAATGTATCTCACAAAGGAGTATAATTTTTGTGATCTTTGTGTCATAAAAAAAGTTTAGAGTTAAATATGTTATAATGGAAAAAAAATAGAGTTTTTGATATCTTTTTCCCTATTTAATCTAAGGAAATGAATAGAATTAAAAACATATATTTGCCTACATGAACTTGAAACATGGGCGGAAAATCTAATTATAAGGAATTGGCCGGCGGTGAGTGAGAAATACATTTTGGCATGCGATTCTACAAATAGGCATTGAAAGGCGGCAACAATTGGACCAAATTAATCAAGGAAAGTTTGAAACTAAAGTTTATATATGATGACGTGTTTCAGTTGTTTAGCAATTGCTCGAAAACTTCTAAAGTTTGAGGTAAATAGCTTCCAAAAGTGGCCGAGTTGTGTTTAGAAGTGATGGGACGCATGAATGTGTCACGGGCATGTTTTCTAGCGTTCCCAAGCCCATGTGGTCTTAGGAAACCGATTCCTAAGTCAGCCTAAGCCGAATGGATTGAGGGTAATCACAAGAAGAATGAGAAGGATCGAGAGAATTAGAATATTGTATTGATCAGCCGACTGTTACAATGAGAGTGGTCGAGCCCCTTTTATACATTCTTTGGCCATGAGGATCAACCAAGTAGCTGTTAGAGAGAAGAAAAGAGCCGTTAGAGAGAAGAAAAGAGCCGTTGCATGTCCCATTATCTGCCTATTGGAGCCTGTCAAGGCCGTTGGCGAATCAACCGTATCAATCAGATCGAATCAGTGAATTGTCCAGGGATCGGACAAGGATCGATTCATGGGCCTGTTCGGATCAGTCACGGATCGATCCAAGGGATCGTTCAAGGATCGGGTGAGGATTATCTCTTGGGTCCTCGTGGATCGATCCAAGAGGATTGTGTAGGGATCAGGCCAAGGGTCTTCACGGATCAATCCCAAGGGTTGTCCACGGATCAAGTTAGAAGGGTCTTCACGGATCAATCCCAAGGGTTGTCCACGGATCAATCCCAAGGGTTGTCCACGGATCAAGTTAGCAGCATCTCTTGAATCGTAGCGGATCGATCCGTGATCGATTAGGGTTTACTACGCAAATCATCTTTTATCAAATTCGCCATCGGGAGCAAAAGCAGAAGTGGCTGACAATGTATCAACAAAGCCAAGAGTTGTCGCGTAGCAAACCCTGATTTTTCGCTCCCCGCTGTCGCCTTTTTTCTCGTGATCTTACTCTTGTTGTGTGTGTGAGAGAGATAGAGAGAGCAATGGAGAAGAAAGAGCCCCAATTTTTCAGAGAGAGGGATAGAGCTCACTTCGATTTCAGAGAGGAAGCGATGAGAGAGTAGAAAAATACCTACCTCTGAGGAAGCTTGGAGAGGGACATAGAAACGCCATCATTTATGCGAGGAAGCATTCAAAGAGAAACATTTCCTGAAACGACAGCATTTGATTATATTCTTGTCATGTTGGACAACATTTTTCCGCTTTGAGCTTCAATATATTTATAAAGACCACGTTTATGATATGTCTCCTCCCATTCCTGATTATCTACAATCTCCTCCTTCTCTTTTGTTATTGTAGCATTGAGTTCCAATTTCTCACAGCCTCGTCCATTTCGTGATAGATCATATATTGCCCACTGAAGAGGCGGCGAACTCTACTGTGCAAAACCAAACGTACGCACAAGACTTTCAGAGCTTTATTCGTCGTGCAACAACTTACACCACCAACTACTGCATACTCGTCATGACCGTACTTTTCTTACTCTTCCAAGTACATAATAACATAATTAAGAGAGGTCTCTCACAAGGCCGTCGCTGCCTACAAAAAGCATTACATGCAGTTCATCCTCTACTATGGCGCTTAAGCTTCAGCCCTCCTCTCAGAGAAAGAGCCGCCACTCCCACCGGAGGTAAACAGCGTGGTCTCCCTCCGGTTGTACTTGAGCCTCTTGGCGTCCTCCCTTGACACCTGGTATGCGTTGGCGATGACCTCATCAGGCAACGCCCGCATCACCGAGGTCCGGCCCGCGAGCGGGTTGAACATTGCGTTGTCGTTGGTCTTGAAGGACACCCACTCGAACTCCTCGTTCTCCGCCCTCTTCACCACCGCGAAGTTCTGTGGCACCACCACGAGCTGCCCCTGGCGGAGCTCCTCATCAAACACGGTCTTGCCGTCATCGCTCACCACCTGGATGCGCGCGCTGCCGCGGATCGCGTAGACCACACTGTGGCAGTTGAGGTTGTAGTGTGGCACCATTATTGCATTCTGCAGCCGAAGTATCCCATCAAAAGTGACCCATTAAACATCCCTGCTATAGCACTTAAATATCAAATTTGAAGTAGCATGTTAATCGATTTTGGTGTCCGATATAATCGATAGTCTCATCCATGCAATAGCTTTCAAGAAAGTAAGTTAAGTTATAGTGTAGACTTGGATTATATATATCATGATCTAGAAAATTACACAGATGAAATTTTCACTAAAATGAAAGAAGACGCCTTACCCGATGGAGATGGCCTTTCTCAGCACTGAGTTGGAGCCAGTACAGGATGGGCAGGTTGAGGCTGTTGAGTGTGCTAATGTGGCCGGCTTGTTGCGTGTAAATGTCGGCGCGTGCTGGGTTGCCAATGTTCTCTCGGAGCTTCATGGTGCAGAGCGTCTCCTCCAGTCCGTTCATGTCAGACCCGCCGCCGTATCTCTCCCTGCCCTGCCATCTCCCACTCCCGCGTCCGCCTCTGCCACCGTAACTCTCCCTCTCCCCCTCGCGCTCCTCCTCCCACCCGCGGCCACCTTGTTCCCTTGGGGGCCTCACAACCTGAAGGCCACCTTCCACCCTTACGATGTTGTTCCTGTTGTCATTCTCGTTCTGCAGCTTCCTTGCTGTCTCCAGATCAACGTTGAACGCCTCAGCCAGGAAGCGCGCGTCAAAGCCGCAGAAGATGTTGTTGCATTGACCCCCTTGCTGGCCCTCCTCACTGCGGCCAAAAGGTTGGCTTCGTCGCTGATGTTGGCTGCTGCCGTGCCGTCCCCGCCATTGCTGGCCCCCTTGCTCGTGCTCGTCTTGCGGGTTGCCAGCGAGGAAGAATCTCTTGAAGCAGGAGAGAGAAGAGAACTCATTCACGCTCAAACTTATCCGAATCATGCATGCGTGCATAAGCCAATCGAGTCAATTTGAAAAATTTACTCACTCGCGGGTTGAGGTCAAGCTGGTTCTCATTATTGGAAACATCGAGGAGGATGACGGCAATGATGGGCCGATTGCCATCATTGTAGACCCAGTGGGCCACTCCAGTGGGCAACGCGATGACATCTCCCTGTCGAAAGCGGCGGATCTTCTGGTGCTGATCTTGAAACCGCCCGCCTTCTCCGCCTCTCATCTGTCCGAACTGCGGCCCAAACTGTGATTGCTGAGATGATTGGAATGTCTCAGGGCAACCGGGGATCACCGTCCCCTGAATACCATAACCTGCATGAGGCAATCGAGCAAACAATAAATTTTTTTCCCTGGACTCCTTTTTCCACTTCTTCTGAGGCTTCTAGGAAGTGCAGGGGGATGGCATGCAAGGCAATGATCATGACTGATTTGGGCATGTGTTACTTAAGTATTAAAAGTCCGCGTAATTTTACCTTCAACAATGTAGACGAGTTGAGGTGAATTGCTGAAGGAAGGCAAGAGGAGGCCGTTGGGCTCGATGGTGTGCCGGACCATGGCAATCCCGGCGCACTGGAACATGTCGTGGTTTGGGTCCCATGACTCGACCAAACCAGCCTCGCACTGGATGCGGTTCGTGGGCTCGAGGGCGTCAAGGCGGTCGATCCGGCACTCCCCTTGCTCCCGGAGCGGGTGCTGACGTCCGGTCCGGTACCGCTGGACAGCAAGACAGCCGTGGAAGGCCAAGAGAAAGCAAAACGCGAAGGAGAGAAGCGAGGGCTTAGCCATGGTTAGAGAAAAGAGGGGGGAGACAGAGCGAGTGTGTAACTGTGATGCGTTGGGGGTCGTTCTGGAGTGAAGCGGAGAGTGGGAGGTGTTGGGTTTATATAGTGGGGGAGAGTGGGAATGAGGGGAAGACGCAGGAGGTGGTCGTGCAAGAATTGTTTTGCCATTCTTCACCTTGCATGGCACACACGCTGAACACCTCACGGGGTGTGTTGAGGCAGGTGGCTTCATGGCTCAGAAGGAAACGTACAAAGCTTGGGAAGGAGTGCGTTCTTTGCCAGGCCTGGCATGAAGGGGCTCGTTTCCGTGAGGCTGAGGGGTGCTCCAAAGATCCATAGCTTTTCCTCTCTGTCAAGAGCTAAAGGTTGCGCTGTTCCCTACTACTTAGAATCGCTTTTCTTTCATTAGAAGTACTACGTTTACTTAAATCTAGACAATGGTGAACCAAATCTTTTTCGACCTGAACTGACTTTGTATCAAGAGTGATCTATGATTGCAATCAGACACATTTTCATTTTATTATCGTCACTATATTTTCCTAATAATGCATTGATATCTTCGAAACTCTTTAAATACCCAACTCATGCTTACTGAATGGGGTTCATCCCTCCGTTCGGACACGCCATAACTAATGATTGAAGATACACAACCTTGCTCTTATGGTTAGCCGCAATAGATTGCTAAAGACATAGTGATCCAAGCTTCGACCATGAACGATGTTACGAAAATGCTCGCCACTTTAGTCTTTAGCAACCTCGTGGTCAATTGAATGTATTTTTGATTGATTGAACTGTCGTAGACCCATTTGAATATATTCTGTTTGTTTCGTTAATCTAGGCAGTCATTAAATTGGGACAACGGAGCATCATCTTATTATCCAAAAGACCAAAAAAAAAAATATTACTCTTTGGAAATTCCAAATGTTAAATTCATATTGATTTAATATGATCCATCCATTGAATACTATTCCATCGTATACGAAATTAATTTTCTACATCAATTTTAATATTCTATCTTAGTCATTCTTATTCCTCCGATATTTGGTACTACATAATCAATTGGAATATAGAAATGAAATGGAATGGAAAAGAATAGGGTGAAAATGGAATAACGAATTCATGTCCTTTGTTTGATAAGTTGACGAGATTGAATCAAATGAGGTTTCTTTTGTCTTCGTTTGTAGCAAAATAATGTGGAAATGGAGTGAGAGTTACAAAAACTTCAATTTATGTCTCTTTTTTACTATTAAAGCTTAAAATGTGTTTGTTTGGGGAAATTTTTCATGATAATAGAAAATATTTTCCAGAATTTTTAAGAAAGTGGATAGTTTTTTCTTTATTTGGTGATGTGACGGAAAAAAAATTTTGGTGTTCAGATCTCCCATAGAAAGTAATGTCAATTTCCTGACTTTATCTCATAGCAATTCTTTTCTTTTTCTTTTTCCTTAGTTTTCCTTCTCCTTCTCCTTCTCCTCCACCCATCACCATTGAAGCCTCAATGATGGCTAGTTCCTGGCCATAGGCAAGGTCAAGCTCGCCCAAGGCAATGAGTTGTCACCCTTGTTAGATCGGCGAGCTCGTCCATAGAAAGTGTTTTCACCCATTTGAATTTGGGAATTCACTTTTCTAATTTTATGCATAATGTTGACTAGCAATTTTCAACAATTCAAATGTATGAAAGTCCAGAAAACTAACTCCCGAAAAATACCTTTTCCCAAACAAACTCACCATTAATAAAATTACACAACCATTTGAAGAACACTATTCCCCAATCATAGGAAATATAGCCCAGGAATGGAGCTCGTAGAAGAATGCCAATTCCAAGAAGTTGGTGGAATCACCATTCCTCTAGGATCAGCATCCCATTACTCAGGCATTTGATCCAATCCAAAACTCAGTCACGTTAACCAAACATGCCGTAAGAAAAACTCCTGGGAAATGGTCTCTACGGTCATCTGCAAGATCAAGAAGTACGTCATGATGTGTCGAGCCGTAAACAGGTACACGACCGCGCATGCTTCTTCCGTATGCATCGATGACTGCAGCTAATGAGCCTTTGCCCGCCAGTTAGGGATGGCTAAGAATGATCATTTTGACATTCTTGAGCAGAAACCCACATTTGTAGAACAATCACTTTCATTGACTAACCAAACAAATTCATGTGCCTGCGTTCCAAGGAGTCAATGAACCAAAAACCTTTGAAAAAGGAAACACCGTTCTTTTAACTTAGCCACAACAAACGGAAGCATCGGTGACATCATTGTCTCAGAAAGAAGGTAGAGAGATATGGAGAGGCTGAACATGACTATCACCCACAATGGAGCAATTAAGCCCGCCAGAGAGATCTACCCACAAAATGTGTACAACTATCCGACACTGTGGAATGCGCTGTACAATTTGAGAGAGAGAGAGAGACCTAATCATTAAATTCAAGTAAAACTAAATAAGCAATAAAAACACCAAGAAAGCTCTTGTCTAAATGATGAAAGAAAACTAGAGCTGTTCACGGGAAATACATGGAGAAACGACGATCTGCAGCAACCTAGTCATAGCTACAATATACAGTTTCTGAAAAGGATATTTACATAGACAGTGAAAACCTTCAACAATCGGTCAAATCTTTCAGGACTCCCGATATTTGGTCAAGTCAAATGTCAGAGTTCTTGAGCAGCTGCAAAGAGTACCAAGAATACTGACGTTAATACTAATCATACTTGAACTGAGAGAGGAAGACTGAAGTTACAGATGGGAAGAAAGCCACCTCCTTTCAGAGTCCCTATATACACCAACAAGAGCTTCAGCCTTATCATAAAAGCTATCTTTCAGAGATATCACTATGCTCTGGAAACCACAACCTGCATCTGCATCCTGATTAAGCCTGGACCCTTCACATGACTTCGAGCGAATATATCCAGCCACCTTCGCGACATTCAAATTGTCCAGAGCAGCATCAACTTCATCCAATATGAAAAATGGCGAAGGCCGATAACTGAACAACCCATAGATGCAAAAAGAAAAAACCAGAGTACATTAGCAATGGCCAGAATAACGAGAGAATTGCCATGAAATAGCTCCATTGTGATCGTCCACATTCTTGCCATTACGCAAAAGCTAAGAACTCAATGTGCAAGAAAATATAAACTGTCACGAGAAAGCAGGAGTCGCCATCATTTTCTAATGGCTCTTCTGGCAGCAGTCTATTCTATGATACGGAAAAGAAAGAAATTGCTACCAAATAAAAAATAAAAAAAAAGGCATCTATACAAAAGGGAAATGAAAGGAGAGGAAAAGGACAAAAAAGATATTGTTAAACTCAAAAGCTAAGAAAGCAGGTCACAAAGCCATCGAGTTTTCAATTAAAATAAAGAGGCAAAGAAGAAATATTAGACACAATATGCTCACCTGTGGACGGAAAATAGTAATGCAAGCGCCGCAACTGTCTTCTCACCACCAGACAGCTGTTCCATGTCCCGGAAGCGCTTCGTTGGAGGCATAGCTGTGTACTTGATGCCATGGAGAAATGGATCATCCTCATTCTCTAAATTCAAATACGCAGTTCCACCAAGAGGATGTGTTGTGCTCTTGGTTAATTGCTTGTAGATCTTATCGATGATACTCGAGATATGGTTGAATGCTTCCATAAACAATTCATTCCTATTTTCCCATAAAAAAAGTGTTAATACTGGCAACAACACAAGTATCAGCAGAGTAATATGTATATCAATGCTCTAATGCATCTATAGGGCACATCGCATCTTTTAACAATGTCTTAGTGCAATCAAATTAGCATAGAAACTGAAACCATCCATCTAATATTCAGTTAATGTAATTACATGCTAATTGGAGCCTGACAAATGAAAGCGCAGCACAGCACAGTCTGTTCTTCACAATCATATCAACCGCTCACTATCTTGAGACTAACTGAACCCTAGCACTCAGAATAAGTGAATGTTACAAATCATTTAACAACAAACCCTCCATCTAACTGGATGCATCTCCCAACTGTGAAGTGTAAACTTTTTGGTTTGGAGTCAGCATCCTCCACCTGCAGGAGGTAAAGTCTAGAGCAGGGTGCAAAATGCAATTGGGGCAAATATCATTGTGGTCATTAATGCCTTGAGTTATATTCTCACTCCCTTTGTAGCACCCTCCAATATCATTTGCAAAAATCTTCAATTGTACCAGTTGTTCCATATCTGACCCAAATTCATTGAAAGGAATGATGCATCTTGCACATGCGCCTAGCTAAATATGATATTGCCTGAACTCAGCTGGGTATAAAAATTGCTACACTAGAAATCACAGGAGACCACAGGTATTTTTCTTCACACTGTAAATAAGGGACAGTCATGACGTACCAAGGACAACAGACTCAGTGACGGCACCTTTGTATTCCAACAGGACCGATAAAGTAACTAAAATATTGATTTGCATAAGATTAGAACTCCTTTTAAAGGACTATTCTGTTTTCCAGGTGATCAGATTGTATGGTACAAAGTAGTTCCCTGAATGGGAACAGATTGCACATCACAAGTCTGATTTTATTCTGCAAAAGATCAATTAGAGCTCATGCAATACATTTTTATAATTGGTTTTCATAGTCTTTATGGCCATAACCTTTCCTCAATTCCATCCCCAATGCAACACCCCCCCCAAAAAAAAAAACAAAAAAAAAACCTTTCCCAAAAATTAGCCCAAGGGAGGAAAAGTAATTATGTAACTTGTATATTGTTTGCAACACAGCAGCTTACCTCTTTTGCTTTACTGCATGATACTTGTCAGCAACCTCCTTCTCTTCTTTCCTAGCTGCTTCAAACTCCTCCGTAGCAACTCTTTCTTTTTCTTTTAGAGCTTCATATTGATCAAGAGCCCTCAAATTTGGGGCAGTCCTCTCAATTTCTGATACCAATCCATCAATTTTTTGCTTGAACTCCATCTCATGTTTTTCTCGATCAGAAGGCCGCTTATCCTGCAGCAGGGATCTATTTAGTTGGCTAAAATCAAAGATAGGTCCTTCTGTCAAGGATTCCGTCTCCATTGGGTCAGCGATAGTTGGAAGGCTTATATGTTCCAGTTCACAATTCTCCAGAATTTCCTGTTTCTGAGATATCAGCTGCTCAATTTGTGACTCCTACATGAAAAAGATAGAAATTGTGATTATATAAAATGCCCCTTTGCTTTCAATTTCAAAATCATGCACCTTAAACAAATCCATATCCAGGAATGACCTTAGAATTTATCTGACGGTTAAGTTTGGACAAGTTGGTGGTAGCATTAGAAGCCCGCTTCTTCCACTCTTGCATATCCTTTTCACACTCATCAGACTTCAATTTCCACTCTGTGAGAGGTGTGCACCAGTCAATAACATTTCTGATGATATATCCAATAAGTAATTTAAATAGAAAAAGAAGAATGCTTCAATAGTTGGTACCATCAAGAGTCGAAAATGCGCTATTCTAAGTGATGAACAGATAAAGTCAAATAAAAAATGCCACCCGTTTTTATCATTAGAGAAAGTAGTGCAGGTGGTAATTAACAATATCGGCATAGCCCATTTAATTCACTATATTGATAACATAATCACAATATTCTGGCTCATTCGTCAAGATAACAATACACCATTGCATAGATAGGCACATGATGTCAAACTTCTTCAAACCGCGAGCACAAAGAGAAAAAAGCCCATTAAATAAAAAGCCCATTAAATCTTCAGTGGAAGGACAAATTGCATTCAGGAGAAGGATCCCATCTACTCCAGCACTCATGGACTCTATATAGTCAGAAACAAAGCCATACCCTGAACTTCTTCCTTCAACCGGTTGATCTCACTGGTAGTTTTCTCTGCTGCTACCTTGGCTTCAGACTCTTTCTTTTGAACATTCTTCAAATTATTTTCCAAAGAATTGAGTGAAGATTCCAGTTCTTTAATACGTGAATCCATGTCGCGCTTTTTCTCGTACTCCAACCTTAACAATGATAGTGATACACGATTATGAAACTTTGTATATAGTAGCAGTTATCACCGAGCAAACGCCCATATAAAGTATGCAAATAAAAAAAATGTGCTCATCCTTGTCATAACAGTTGTGGCATTGTCATCAAAACAGATAGTCTCACTCCGTATCACATGATTCACTCAATGTAGTTTTTAAATAGACAACATTCACAAATTAGCTATTTCAAATTTTACAAGGAATCACAAGCAAATATACCCATGATTAACTGAACCTACAAACCGACACTGATTAGCTGTTTCGAATATTCATGATCTAACAAGCAATGCAATCAAGTTTCAGTTTAGAATTCTTTACGAATTACTCTATTCAGAAGTATACTTCTATCACTCCCCATTTAATACAGTTAACAAGCTAAATCCTTGACAACACTATCCTATACTGTCATTCTGCACTTCAGAACAAATTAATTGGAGGAAGAGAAACATACTGGTATTTCAACTTTGCCAGCTGGTCGCTCACGCTAAACCTTTCATCAGCCATCTCTTGGGCAGCTTTTAGCTGGTTTTCTTCATACTCACGGATGTTTTTCAACCCAACAGACGCACTGAAACCTTTGTAAATTCTATCAACAATCTCATTTATCCTCTTCTCAAGCTTCCTGATTTCGGCACTCCTTTTATCAATTGAATCTTTCAACTGAGAAATCACATAATAAATTCCCACTTTAGTACAAGTAGAAAATTAACATTCTCTTACTTGAGAAGGTAGAACATAATTTTTCAGCTTAATAACTGGAGAAACTAATCACCTTCTTGAGTTCAGGACTAATACAATCAATTTCTCTTCGTATGTTTTGTTTCTCTTGTTTCAAATTGGCAAGCTTGTCCTTGATACTTTGCTGCATTGAGCCATTAAAATTGTCAATTATCAACACAAGCATTACAAGGATGCACAATATTACATTGGCAGAAGCGAGTCAACTAGGACAATAGATCTAGAAAACAAGAATATAAAACTTGACGATACACAATGATAAGCACCTCTTTAGCACATTATTATTGCCAGAAAAAACTAACCAGATATCTGGAAACTTCAAATCCAACAGAGATCAGCCAAGGAATCACAGTAATCAATAGGGAGGTCTTACACAAGGACAGTGAAGGTCAGGACAAAGATAATTTCGAAGCCAACAAACTCTTAGGGTGGCCATAGCTTTAAAAAGAGCAGGCAGTCTACCCTTGGGAGTAAACTAGCATTGACATGCATAGGTTGCAAGTGCAACTTCACCACACAGACATTGGAAACATTATCCTCCTGACATTTTCCTTGGTTAGCCATTCTTTGCATCATAAATACTCAGCTGGGCTCTGTTATGGAAGGTTTTAAATTGTGGTAAGGGTCACATTGCAATAATCACAGAATGAGGATTCAGCAGCCTCCGAGTAGTGGATAACGGTCACAGCAGGCATGAATTTTTTAATTATAATCAGACAACATATGGCAGAATCTCATTTAGTACTCATATGAAGCTTTAGCAGTAATTTCAAAAGATATTAGAGTTTCTTTCCAAGCATCAGGAAGGCGACAACATTTTTACTAGTAATAACTTGATTAGAAGGCTTTATGCAAACTGAAACTTCTTATCAGTTGTGACAATAAAAGTTTTGACCTCTCCCCCATACAGAGAAGAGACAAAGAAAAGAAAACAAAGATCAATCTAGCTGCGTCCAAACATGCTCAGACGTCAGTTAGAGTAACAAGCCTTTCCACAGCTTAAATGGCATATCAGACAACAACCGAATTTCATAAGGACCTTTCTTGTAACATAGGCCACATATCAAAATGCTTCTTAGTTTTTCAAAGAGGGAAGGGTTGGCAAAACAGTGTTGATATCATCTGTAACAAGCATTGTCAGTGCAATAGTGCACATCGTGGCTGCTATAGGTGTGAATTTCTCACCCCAATGGCAAAAGAGGTGCTGGTGCCACCACTACTGACTGCCATTAAAAACCAGCACTATCCTTTTTATAAGCAATGAGAGGGGCTGAGTAACATACTGTTGGACTAGGTAGATGTGAAATGGCAAGTTCAAGATGTTGCAGCCAAGAAGGGCAGGTATCAAGAGAGAGACAAGAGGCAGTAGAAAACATGGGTAGAGACAAAGAGAAGTGATTTCCAATGAATGAAGCTCTGAAAGGTCTATTCCTAAATACAGCAGAATGGCATGAAAAACATTCATGTGGCAAAACCTTCAATGCATAAGGCTCGGTTTGTCATTTTCATTATCCCTCCTTTGTCAATAACTCATAGACTCAATAACCTTTACCTTTTCAATATCAGCATACTGCATCTTCTTCTCCAGTCCACTAATTTTCCCAGATAATTCAGACTCTTTCAAGCGCATCTCTCTTAACGAACCAAGTTCTTCAAGCTCTGACTCGTACTGTTCCTTCAATTTTTTAAGTCCTAGGATTGAGTTCACGAAATTCATAGAAGAGGCAGATCAAAATTAGTAAACCAAAGATGAGTTCTAATCATCCTGTTCATATGATAAAGAACCTAAAAACAATGTTTACATATCTAACCTTCAATCTCCGCATCATCCCATTTTTTAGATCTAGCTTCCATCCCTCCACTGGTACCACCCGTCATTGTACCAGACTTTGTGAGCAGGATACCATCAGTGGTGACAACTAAAATATAACCACATGATGTATTTAGCATAACAAAGTTTCAATTCACAAATTCTCAGGAGGAAATAACAACAATATGCACCTTTGAACCTCTCTCCACTCCAGCTTAGAACTTTAGCTTCATCAAGATTGTCGCAAACTAGAGTATTACCAACAGCATAGAGAACTGCCTTTTCCAGTGCAGGATCAAATGTGCCTTTTGTTAAGTACCCAAAAGTATTCACAGAAGCCACTCAACATACAAATTGCTTTGGATTTCTAGCATAAAGATAGAGCAGCAAATCCACTAAACTGTGAATGCACAATTTCATCTGTTTGCACAGGTATGCACGCACGTGTGTGTGTGTGTGTGTGTGTGTGTGAGAGAGAGAGAGAGAGAGAGAGTTCCATAAGAAGCATGAGCAGCAATCATAGTACACAAAAAGAAAATATGCTTTCGCGCAAAAGCTAAAAATGTTAAAGCATATTTAATTGAGGGGTGATATCCTTCTCAAGCACATGATGAACACGACGACCACCTCCTCACCCAAAAATCTACCCAAGATAACAAGAGGGAAAAAGCTTACAAGCAACGGATGTACGCCAAAAGCAGCGACATGTAGTAGATACTCAAGCAAATATGTTGACAACCACAATATACTCCACATAGAAAGCTAAAAGTACAGACTGCGCTGCCATGCTTCATCAAGCCTGAACTATGACATACGACATTTTACAACATCAACTAAGAATTAAGCAGAAGTTTCTGTTTTGGCTTTTCATTAAACTCAGTTGACTGAGGTGCAAAATGCATTAAACTTAATAAATATGTAGTTAAGTGCTCCAAGTTTCTCACATTGCATCATGTCTACCAGGTGAAGTTGACATAAGCATTATAAGGAAGACCTACACTTCTTAAACTTTAGGGTTGAAACTTGAAAGAGCAATAAGCATAATTAATGTTAAGGGACAATGCTATCGAGGGAAAGTGCAAATCTTTTTTCCATGGTCCAAAGGTGAAAACTTTGATTAACCCCACAAATTATCAAAATAAATAATTGTCATTAAGCTACTAGTTTCTGACCCCAAAAAAAAAAAAAAGAGCTACTACTCATAATACATAACAAAAAGCATCATATGAAAACGGCACAAAAGAAAAGTGGGACTAAGACATTACACGCTTTTCCCAAGCAGCATTAGAAAGAATCACACATTTAATTTGTTAATTAAAATATCTATTTTGAGCATAGACATTTTACAAGCAAGGTGAATTGGTTCGCTATTTCTGACAAAGGATATTGAATCACATCAAAGACGAGCTTTGAAGTCCCACCCAAGGTGCGTAGCCTCTCAATAATTGGCTTTACCCTAACTGCTTGAAGTGGTATAAATGTCTGAGGAGGAAGTCTTTGTTCTTTCAAATACTGTACACAAGAAAACAGAAGCTCATCAATGATACATCATGAAAATTCTAGATACCATATACATTTTTCAGATGTACAACCTTACGAGACTAGAGTGCATAGGCACTGGCTCATGTGATTGTACCACACCAATAAGCAAGAGAAATAAAATAGTAAACCAAAAATGACAAAATAGTCAGCAGCAAGTTTCTCCATTGAGCCCCCTCATAGCCAGCTACATTCTAACTACAATGAACTAAAGATCAGGGTTTAATTTAATTTCATCAAAAAAATTCCGCTTTTCTATCTTTCCACCCAAATCAAAACCCTTCATCTATATTCTACAGGTTTATAATATGCACAAAAGCAAAAGGGAAGCAGATACAAGTTTTTGTTTCCTTAAAAAAAAACATTCAAAGTCTTGTTTAATAAAATTATAAAGGGCTGTCGGTGAAGCATATTAGTTTCCCTTGTGCTATAAAGCTGCATCAGCAGATAATACACCATGCTAAAATGGGGTGAAGTTTGAGTCGCTGCAGTTGTTGCTTTTATTTCTCAAGCCCTTGGCGCGGCAGCAACTAGCAAACCCCACTTTCAGAAGACTGGCACGTTCTTAGATGCAATGTCCCTTTTAGTATATATAATAGCTTGACAAGATATCCATTCTTTTCATGTTGTATACAGCTTTCACATTGGTTGGAGAAGGTGTGGGTTCCGTCTGTTGGTTTTTTGCTAATGAGACTGACTCTCCACATGCTATGGACAAAATAGTGTACCACGTGCAAACCAGGTGTCCATCTCCTCCAAGGCTTGGAGGCATGAAATGCAGCCTCTATAGTCTTCAGAAGATATTCATTATGACTCGTGAAAGGTTTCTCAATCCTATCCTCAGAAGTATATCCAATATCATCACCATAACATCCATATAAATTTGCCATCCAAGCCAAAGAAAAAAATAAACCAAAAGCAAAAGCAGAAGAAAAGTGGAAAGGTCTTATTAAATCTCAAGCGTATTATAATTAACTGTCTCTGGAAATTTCACTGTGTATGATCAGAGATTTCTTTTAACATCATAAAATGTTACAAAACAATAGTACAAACTCATCTATTAAGAACTGCTTTCAACTAGCAAATCATCAACGTACAAGGAAGGTGCATAATGCACTAACACAATTCTGAACATCAGCCTATCCTCTTAATACAGTAAAGGTCAGCAGTTATATCACATTGAGGGTCAGAATAACTAAGCATTATTCTACCATTTTTACATATGTATTGTATTTAATATCATTATGCACATTAATCATTCTACTTCGACAGGTCGAATTGCATTTAAATGTTTCCTATGCATGCAGGAAACAAAATGCTTAAATCATGTTGGAGCATAAGCGCTCACAAAAGTGGCTTCCTTAACATTTCTCCATCTTTTGACTAACCCAAACAGCTTTGCACAGTAATAACACAAGAAAGTCTTATTACCTGCATTCCTATCGCATTTCATTCATTAAGGCTTATCTTAATAAAGCATAAGTAGACTGAGGTTCAGCAACTGGAATCAAGTTATTCCTACATCCCATCTTCTGACTTTGCACGATTGTCTACTTTCCCCTAAGATGCTATAACTCGTCAATGCTCCACAATCAGTACACAAAATCATCTTTTTTCCGAGAAGATCAAGATAACTTAGTGTCAAGTTACTCAGAATGTATAGGAATTCAAAAAGTACAGAACATCTCATCTCATTACGCAAAAGCGGAAGTACCTTGATGCATTCCTTTCCTGTTTGCTCATCTTCAACAACAACCGCATCCATAAATTTACCCATAGCAACAGTAACAGCCAGGTTGTACTTTTTTTGTGTTGGCTTGCAAAGATCAGTCACTCGACCATGAACTCCAGGAAAGAGGCGTCTTAGGGCGTCAACTGCTTGAGATAATCTGGTGTCCCTCTCATTTTCATGTCTATCAGCCCTCGATTCACTCAATTTGTCCTCCACTTCGCTAAGTCTTGATTTCAGATTTTCATACTTGCTCCTGCAAAGACCATGCAACGAGTTTAAATCAAACAATGCAATAATTAAATATAGAACTACTTTCATTTGAGCAATTCTAGCCTAACAACCTAGTTGAGCCTATGAGGCCCAGAACACACAAATACAAACTCATAAAGATCATTCAGAAGAAGGAATTTATTATGAATAACCTTGACTTGCGGGATTTATCTTGCAGAGCACGTAATTCCTTAGTCAATTCTGCAAGATCATCCTTGTGCCTTGCAGATGAATCCAGGATTCTTTTTAGTCTACTTCGCATTTGTTCCTCTTGTGACTCAAGTTCATTCTCTCGATTCTGCAGCTGCTGAAGATTTTCTTCCAAATTCTTTTGAGCTTCCATATCAGCATGTTGTTGCCTATCCAAAACTTCTTTCTCATCTCTGAGCTTCGCTGTTCTCGTCCCAGCATCCTCCTTACTGAAACATATTTTTCTTGTTATTGGAGATCCTTATAATACCTTATTGACTTGATCAAATGCTAAAGGGTTCAGGCGATGAACTTAAAATCGAGCTTATTTTCAGCAAATGAGACAATTTGAAAATGATGAGCAACAACAATTATTATGTAAACAATGTTTTCCTCAAAGAAACTGACAACCAAGCCAAACAAGAATAAACAGTCTGAGGCAAATAATATGACCACAAAAGGAGTGCCTCTTCAAACCACTGTGACCCAACAAAGTACAGGGTCACGTAGTAAGCAACATCGACTTACCCAGATTACCCTTTTCTACAAGACACATAGTCAATGGTTAGGTTACTAGACTGGATGCTTTCCAAGCAAAAAAGAGACTTTAGTCCTCACACTTAATTACCAAATGAGTTAAGATGATCTTTCTTCTATCTTCCAATGTAAAGAATAGTAGTTTGTAGGAAAGACTCGATTGAGAGCAACCCATCCATTTTGGGTCAACTCTGATATCTACCAGCCTAATACCAGGTATCCACCATAGTTTCTTCCATCTACTAAGAAGAGGCAAGAGTTTCGAGTTGCCTCAAATTTTCTTGCCAATGGAAACAGTTCAAAAGAATATCTGTAAAGGAGTTATCAATAACAATGCCAGAGATAAACAGAAGTCCACAAGGAAAGTAGAAATATTTAGAAGGATATGTGCAATATCCTGCAGATCCCTCAATGAGGCTGACAATGAAGGAGCAAAACCATAATACACTGAAAAAACTCCTATTGAGTAAATAATCCTTGTTGTGAATTATACACTTATTACAGAGAGCCCCCCTCAGAAAGCTTGTAGATTACAAACAAATAGTTATTCAACACCACTGTTTTCAACATGTTCAACCAGACTTGGCAGTGATATATTATTCTATAATACCACCGTAGCAGGATTATGGCAAGAAAGATTTCCTTAGAAGCAGTCTAAATCATGTGATTGGAATGGAATATCGAATTTTGCAGGAAACTATTCATCAAGGGAATTGCTCTTTAAAGAAAACAGTGAATCATCTACTGTTGAACTTCTCATAAATGACTCCCTTCTGGTCTTTGATGAAGTCAGTCATAAGTTTAAGTAGGTGAAGCTTTCAACTCTGCCGAAAAAAAATTTATATATGGGAGGGTATAGCTATATGTAAATGAAATAAAGTTTGTTTCGCCATCCCTCCAGTAATTTCTTGAATGATTTGGGTCGAGAGAAATAGGAGCATCTTTGAGGAAAAGAAATGGTCTGAGTAAAATCAAGGATTCTTACTTTTTTACCTTGAATTTTGGTTTAGTCGTCACACTTCTTTAGGCCTATACTAAGCTAGAGCTGCAAGAATAACTCCCTCTTTTTTTTGTTAGATGAAGCTAGAATCCCCTTATATAGATAATTCTTTATTGCTCAGCATCACATGGTGCATAAAAAATTCTAATCACCTGTTAAAGAATTCAGATCATATTTTAAGCAAGAGTAACTTACACTCTAAAATAGTGCTCAAGTTCATTAGCATTAAAGTCAAGTGTCTTCCCACCATCTAGACCTTTCTCACGCAGTTCATCAAGTTTTGCAGTGAGATCCTGTATGCCCTTCTGCAGCTCCTTAATTTCATTGGCATGCTTGATCCTTTCTTTCCTTTTCCTCTCAAGATCTTTCCGGGTACTCTCAATTTTTGACCTGATACGAGACATCTCCTCCTTCAGTTTCAAAAGCTCGGGTTGCTGTCATCAGCAAACAAGAAAGAAAGTAAGTAGCCACACTGCACAAAAATTGATGGTATAACAAAAAGAGAATATCTTGGAAATGCTGGGAGCAACAAGGGACAGAGAAAGAGAAGAGACAATGTAATCAGTTGATCATGATCGAGAAAAGGAAGGGAAAAGAAAAACTATGCCAAAGATTGAGAGAAGAAGACTAGGATGAATAATGCTAATGATGACAAATTGCCCTCACATGATAAAGGAAATATAAACAGCACTTTTCTATGAAACTCACAAAATTCAAACACAAGACATAGATGTATACTGACTCAAAGTTTCACACACTTTAAATGCAGTGGATATAGGAAGTAGAATACAACTTGCGACTCCTTCCCTCACACATTAGATGGAGGAAGGACAAGCACAGGGGAGGGGTAAAGGGTGTTGGGCCTTGGCATTACTTCTTGGTTAAATGAAACACAATAAACCAAAGGGTGAGCAAAGGGAATGTCACACTCGCGTACGTCGCATTATTGGAAGAAATGTAACATGTGAAGTAGATAGCAAGTAACATAACGTTTAATCCAAATGGTGATGGGGAGGTACTGACTCAATATTAGTTATGGCAGAATATTTCAGCAAAAGACATACCAAAGCCCCCGATCTTCAACTACTTATCAAAGAAATTCCAATTCCAGTACTCATTCTTGAAAGAAAGAGAAAAATGCAATTAACATGGGCTTGTGCCCATGACACATGTCACTTTAGAATAACTGCGATTAACAGGAGTGAGAGTTCATTGCTTCTTAAGACAAAATCTGGAAGGTTGAAGAGGAGAGAACACTGTGGTACCAATCAAGAAAAAAGCTCTACACAGGGAATCTGAGAGAAGCAATTGACAGGTGGAAAAGCAGCTGAAAATTCTGGGAATAACCTGCGGCACCAATTAACCAGTTGTCCGAGGAGGAAAAAGCACTAACTACTGCCTTCCATTTTGGAGTATGTGAGAGAGGAATATCTAGTGGGTGGAAGGGCAGCTAGAAGCACTGTCTAATCCCCACTATAGATAAATTTGACTTCTCTATCTCCATCAGGCAATTTTTCATGTTTCTTCCAGGCTCAGTGGCTCCGCCCTTGCCTGCTGCCACCCTGTACCAATCTTCTCTTTCATTTCTTCCTTGTCATTATGGATACTATCTCCTCTCAACACCCTGAACCCACTTCTATTTGCTTCGCCCAGTAACCTCCACTGTCACCTTCCCACCTTCCACCAAGAACAAAAAACCTTTTCCCCTTCCCCAAGTCAGCCTACCAACCGTCCCATTCCATGAGAGAATAGAGTCCACAGTGAAGCAAACAAATCTAATCATTATGGAAAAAAAATTGATATATCACAAAGCCCCTCAGTGGTACCAACAGCCAGAGCTTCAAGAATTTTATGTAACCCGCCAACACTGTGTCCAATCATCCATTTTTCAACTGTCAGTGGAAAGAAATTTGCTGCCCAGAAAAGAACCCGGGGGGGGGGGGCTAAACCAAGTTACTGTGCAAAGCTAGAGAAATATTATTGCCCTTGGTTTTCTCCTTTCTTTAACATCACAAGACAGCCTATGCAAAAATAAGTTCACGTATCCTCCGGCTATAATGAAGGATAGACTTACTTTTCAGTGGGCAAACCCACTCACACAACTTCAAATTAACATCAAACCATCTTCAGTTAGATCACACATTTCCAGCACTTGCACCTCATTGTTATTTAGTGCAAAGGAACTTTCAGATGCGATCCGATGAACAACCATAGAAACAGGGACCATATAAAATGTATCGAAACTCACGCTTTTGTCAAGCTTGCTACTTCTCTCGGCAATTCTTCTTTCACATTGCGCAATCTCTTTCAGATATTTGGCTTGCTCTTTCTTTTTTTTACTTGCTTCGTGCTCAAAATTCTCTAGTTCATGAATAACACCTTCACGACCTTTTCTTTCAGCTTCAAGGTCCTCATTTGTCCTAGTAACATCCTTCTCAATATGATACAATTGCCACAAATAGTACTCCTCCTTCAACCTTTTCTGCAAATACAAACGAGAGAAGATTAGATCAAGAACCAAACCCACAGACAAGTGCACACAAAGCAAGTGAACATCAAATTGAACTAGTTATTTCTTTATTTTGACCTAGTTTTAGAAAAAATGTTGCCCAGAAGAATATAAACACACCAGCCGATGTCAAGATTAAATGAAAGCCAAAAGCAGAATTTCAGGGCTTCACTTATCAGATTTATCAGCATCACACAAGAAATGAAGAAAACATTACGCCAATAGGAAGAACCCCGTAAAACATACCAATTTATCCTGCAAACGGATATGCTTTTCAGCCTCTTCTTTCTGTTCCTTCTTCTGCTTTCTTTCCAACACTACAGTTCGTTTTTTCTGATATGCAAGAGCAGATTTTTCCTCTGCCACAGCTTTTTCAGCTTCAAGCTGCTCATAGTCTCTCTTGAGTTCTTCAGATCCAGATATCTGCTCCAACAGTCCAGTGAGCTCCTTTGGATTTTTGGATGCAATGGATTCGACATCACCCTACAAAAGGAGGGTCAGTAGACAAATGTGTCAATCTCTCATCAAAGTCAAAATTGCTCGAATCCACCGACAAGGCCATTTACAAGTATGACAATTCGAGCTAAGGCTTGGCCTAGTTCAAAACTTACATACGCCAGGAACCAGCTAAGGAGATAAAAATACATATTGAATGATCAACTTGATGTTGCTTTTAATTTGAACTTGATAACAATATCACCAAACCTACCAGATCATGCATGAGGAGATGTAAATGATATACCAAATTCTTTCCCTAAGTAACAAACCTGAGTGGTTTACTCCATGTACACTTCCTCATTGAAATCACCCTTTAAGAAGGGGTTTTTGATATCCAACTGATGAATAAACTGGCCAAAACACACCACCAGTAGATAAAGACGTGAATAGATGAGATTTGAGCCATAGGTGGAAAAGTGTCATCATAATCAATAGCTTACATCTAAGTATGAGTGTGTTTGGTTCTGTATTTGGAGAAAGCTTTTGGGAAAATGTAAAGACCTTTGGCCTAAAGGGGATTGTTGAAATGTAAACATCGTTTGGTAAACCATAATTGAAAAGTGCTTCGAGAAATAACTTTGGGAGAACGTTGTTTGGTAAATATATATTTTGAATAATCTTCTCCTTTTATATTTGCTTTTAATGAGTTGCCACGTTATCATCCTCATAACGTAACAACACAGATTTCATAGTACTTCTGCTTCTTTTTAAGACGCATTAATCTCTTCTGATTTTGCAACAATTTTCCTGATTTCTATGATGTCCATTGAACCGTAGGAAAACTTTTCTAAGACCTCCAATGCAGTTGACTAATTTCTGAGCAACCCTCCGACTTGAGAAAAAAAGAAAAAAAAGACACAAGCGGCCCATGGACAACAAGAGATATGTAAGAAAACAGCATCGTTATTCTCCACACCAAGATCAACCACAGCAATGGAACGCTTTAACTACATTCAAAAGAAGAGATCATTATGAAGAAAAAAGGAAATCACCTGAAACACCAAGAAGTTCCTCGCATTGACAAGAATCCCGAGCGACTTCAACCTAGCCTTGTACTCGTCCCACGTCACGACCTTCCCGTCAATCCGGTACTCGCTGCCTCCAGCGCTGGTGATGGCCCGCGTGAACTGGAGCTCCGACCCGTTCCCCATCAGATAAACCAGCCTGACAAAGGCCCTCCGCCCCTTCTGCTCCTTCTCCCTGTCATCGAACGCGTAGATGAGGTCCTTCAACTGAGCTCCTCGGAGATGGCCGGTGCGGACCCCGAGGACGAAGCTGATGGCGTCCATGAGGTTGGACTTGCCGGCGCCATTGGGGCCGATGATGGCGGTGAAGTCGTAGAAGGGGCCGATCACCTGGTGGCCCTTGTAGGACTTGAAGTTCTCGAGCTCAAGGCGGTGGATTTTGCCGGGGGAGATGAGGGACGGCATTGGCTAGGGTTTTGATAGAGGCGGAAGCGGGGAGGATTGGGGGAACGACGGAACCGAGGGATTGTGTGGAGGAGCGGAGGAATTAGGGTTTTCGGGATGCGGAGATCCGAGGGGATGGCGAGATTAGATCGGAGCGAGAGGTGAATTCGGGTGGAGAAGCAGAAGCAGAAGAAGAAGAAGATGGAGAAATGGCGGGAGTGAAAGTGTTTCGCATTGTCTGTCTCAGCTGCGAATTCAGTAGCGAGAAAGAAGAGAGATGGGCACTGAAGCTCGCGTGAGCAACTCTTTCTTTCTCAAGTGCCCGCGTGATTACTTGCTTTCTTTAACACTTCTTTTTTCTAAGGAAAACAAAGAATACTTTTCTTTATTACAAATCGATCTACGTATATATCTACGTCTATCTGTACCGTTGATTAAAAAAATCAACTACATCCTCGATCGTTCCCCGAAAAATCCCACAGAAATACCTGTTCATAGCTGTAGATCACACTGTGACCATAGATAAAGTATATATGAATAAAATCACAATTTATGTTGATCGAGATTTTAAATAAGTAATTGATGAATCTTTTTTCTTTTTAATTTAAATCTGAAATAATTTATAAATACTCATAAATCACTCATCTTTTCTTTATCGATATAACTTTTTTTTATCGTTTCTCTTCATACTAAAAAAACATGCCCTTTTTCTTAGCCTACTAGGAAATGTGTATATACGCGGTTGCGAACATGCGAAAAATTGACATTTAAGAAATATCGCAAAACTCGAATTATCACAATATATGTGCGTTATGTATTTTGATATAAAGAACTTATCCGCGCAATATGAAGAAATTGCATGAAGATATATGGAAAGTAATGGCTGTTTTAAAATTTGAAATAGAAAATATACGAAATTGGAATAAATGAGAGATAAAAGTTTTGACCAAACAAATGAGAAATGGAAGTATAATTATTAATTTTATGCATTTGTCCATCTTTAGGATATTTATAAAATAACTAATTGATATTATTTGGCGAAAGGCAAAAAAAAAAAAAGGAAGATCGTCATCCCTTAAAAGTACCAAACTTTACTTATAACATGATAAATGTCTGTTTCATCTCCATCGCATATCTACTATTTGTCTAGATCTCTGTATCTTCAAAATGATAAAACAAATCCCAAGTATAGTTTCAATCGGAAAATTTAAGTGAATTTTGACTCCATTTATTTCACGGAAAATGTAACATTTTTAAAAAAATACTTTTCAGAAAGTTATTTTTGTGAAAAATGATAATATTTTTAGATGTTCGTTTGAAATTTAAGGAAAATTATATAAAAAGTATATTTTTAAACTTTTTTTGTTTGTTTTACATTGGTTCATCGTTAGCCACAAGCCTTACCAGGCCCCAACAAGCTCTCGGGAAATAAGCTACGATCTCGCTAATCCAATGTAAGCCTTAAGCTCGTCTTTAGAGATTGCGAGCTTGCTGCTCATTGGTCGTCGAGGTACGTTGTTAGAGGTCACGATATTTAGAGATAAACAAAAAAAAAAACGGAAAAAAAATTCACTTTAAAAAAAGACGGAAAATATTTTCTCCACTTTTGAACGAACGATGAAAAATTCAAAAATTATTTTTCTGAAAATTATTTTTCGTGAAATGAATGGAGCCGAAGTAAAAAATAATAAAAAATCACAAGGAAAATCATGATTGTCAAACATAATGTTAACAAGAATTCTCACTCTTAAATCTAATTCCTTAAATCTCTAATACTCTTTCCTCGTGATGTATGGTTAATTTTTTTGATCAATTGGATTTCTCGCATCTTTCCATATTCAATTTTAAGCCTTTCTTAACTAAGCAAGTCTCGAAGCATATATTAATTTTCAACCCTAGCTAAAACGGAACACGCTCTCTAACTAAGTCCATGAACCGTGCGTGCAAAATGAAGCAGCAGAAATTTGGCCACGTAACGAAATAGCGAAAATGTTTTGAGATTTAAGTTGTCCATTGTAAGACCTTATTAAGACATGGTCCACCACTTTAGGAAATTGAGAAAAAGGTTTCACTTCACAATTAGCGCTATAATGTCCATTAAATTCCTAATAATCGATATCAGCCACCATTATGTCGAATTAGAAGCTCAAATTCGCCGTATTTATCCCTCATGATGTCCAAACAAGAGTAGACATTACATATTTGGTTAGGGCATCGTAGCATCGATTTAAAATTAGGATCGACAATTCTAAGCATTCGTATGATTTTCTCTCTGGTGTTGTCCTTGTACTATGTGAATAAGAACGAGATTAGATTTGAGCTGTTATCGAAACATCCAAAATTCCCCTTTACTTTTTTCCAATACGTATGCCAAAGACACAAAAGCTCGCGAGGCCAATCTTATTCCATTTCTAAGTGTTAATTCATAAATAAATCGTACTTGTAATATTCATGAGCCCATGGTATTAAAACCACGACAAAATAAAACGCTACACAATGAAGGGCATAACTGCATGGAAACATCTTAGGGTTGTATACTTACTAGCAGGTGTTAATGGCTAGATCTTTCAAAATGGGTCAAACCCCATATTTGATGGTTGAATTATTATATGGTTCGATTATATTGAATAAATGGATTTAGAATGGTAAAATAAAAAACAATACGAGTATTGAACGAGTGCACAACGTATTTAAACTTAACTGACATATATGACTCTCTTTTTACTCTCGTGTGCTTGGTCATACCGCGCTCTCACACCAAGTTGAATATGATTTTTCGTAAATCACGTTACGTGCATAAGTATTTTAGCAATATAGATTAGATACGTATTTAATACATGTGAAGTCAAGTATGGATTATTACATTTTTCATTGCATGAAAATGGGTTAATTAATTTGAGTTGAACCATTTTTCAGCATATATGATCCACCGATTTGACAAATCTACTAGCCGTTGGCGTAGGATTGCTTAAAGGGTTACATAGCAACCGCTTTAAGAAAAATGTTAGAAAAACAAAAACCCAATGATTTTCGAAAAGTGATTACTTAACTCATTTTATTGACTCGAAATCGTCAGATAATATGACATGTTGGTTGTTTTACTAAATGATTTTATTGCACCAACTTGTTGGTGTCTTTTAAATGGACGTTTCTAAAACGTTTTAATATTTAAATGATTGTTCGTAAAATGATGTTCGTGCCAACTAAATCATGTGATGCACAATTTCTATTCTAGATAATGTTTGAAATGATTTATAATAAAATGGATGTCGTGCAATAGTTTTGGCACTAATGTAGTCAAATCAAAGCGAAAGTTGCATGAATTGTAAAAATTAAAAGCTTTTTCTTGGTAGAAACAAAAAAAAAATCACCTAGATAAGAAATCTCTAAGTTGGAATTGAATGTTTTGAAAGCATACAGAAGATATGACAAAAAAACCATAAATCCCTTCCAATGATGGAGGATAATCCAATGAATAAGTGACGAGCTTAATTACAGATGTAATTGAGTCAAGTTACTCGAGAGTAGCTCGGACTCGACTTGATGATTACTTGAGATTGACTCGACTAGTTTCGGGTCAAACTTGAGCTCACCAATACTAAAGCTCAACAGATTTGCGAGCTTAATCAAGCTTCATAGAGCTTCTATGAAAGATTGTAATTACAAAAAGGACAATTGACTCCATAAAAGTAAACTTTTTCTACCTACATTATAAGAAAGACTTCGAGAGGCCCGAAGTTGGACCCAACACATTCCGATCAGCATCTAAGGAGGACTCATGGAGGGAGGGTCCAACAGGCCGTGCCAACCCTTGCCCGACGCCAATGGGCCCATTTCTGATAGGTCATGTTTGCCTTGAGCCTGGGCCAGATCCTCTACCCATGGGCCACAAGGGCCCAAGATCAAAGATTTTTGGGGCCTCTGCCTTGCCTTGTCTCTGCACCGGTGACAAATTAGGCCCAACAGCAGATTGTTGGGCCAATTGAAAAAGGGAAAGCAAGTGACCATACCATGGCTTGGGACTTGCTCGCTTCGCTAGGGTTCGAGCTCCATATTTTACTCGCTAACAATTCTTGAAAGATGATATAGGTCTATCCTGTTTGAGAGAAAATTGCAAATGACTATTGCGGGACATGATCGATTTTCGTAAGAATTTACTCTACAAGAACACGTGCAACCACATTTATTACCCAAATTATGATGAGGAATATATGGTGCGTTTGGTTCGACTTTCTCAATGCACTTTAGAGAGGGAAACATGAGACGTTTGACAGTCATTCTTAAAAGATTTTGGGATGAAAAACTGGTATTGAGAATGCTGAAAACTAGATCTTTTAGCGTTTCTTTAAAGCCCATTTCTAAAACAGAACCAATTGTAAATTATTGCTAAGAAGTGTAATTTCTTTCGAATTAATTGAAACCATACTCGTGTTGTAGTATAATTTAATCAAATGAGTGTTTTTCATCAATTTTTCTTAATTAATTTCTATATTATTTGTAATTTCTTAAAACAAAATTAATTTGTTTATATATTTTTTCTGGGCAAAAATGTTTTTTTTTTAGCTCGGGCGGTGCTTCGCTTTCCTTTTTGGGGGTTTTATAAAAGGAGTGAAAAGCCTCCCTTATCAGCGCGATTTACATGCTTCGTGTTGCTCTGCGGAATCGAAAGAAGACGAAGACTGCCTTGTGAAATGCAAAACCCCTGCTAAACCGCCCCAGGTACTTCCTGCAAAAGCAAACGCAATGTCATCCTCTGTGCACCTCGGTCGGAACGTTGCAGGTGATTCCTCGCTTTCTTCTTCTCGGGCAGCTCTATCTTCGTTTGGTTTTCAGAAGTTGTTGCAGGAATCGGGAGGATGTTTGATGTTGTTGTCTTGTTGAAACGTTTCGGATGTTTTTCCTTTATCTTTTCGTTTAGTTTTCTTTTCTTTTGCGGCTGTGTTTTATTTGATGGGTATGCACGCCTGGACATTGAATCTGTGTGTGCACGTATGTCTGAAGTACTTGCTTGTGCTTGTTGGGAAAGGTAGTCGTTCCGGTTTGGTGGTTTTTGCGTGCTTTGGACTTGTTTGTAAGGACTGGTGACGTTTCTGTCTTTCAAATGAAGTGGGTCGGAAAGATATGCGCGCAATTTTCGAATACCAACGTGTTATGCTCTCTACTGAAAGATTGAAATGGGTTGAATTTGAGATGGCGAAACTTTTTATCCCTTTTGCTTATCTCTTTGTTTTACGTTTTTTCTTCATTTTCATTATATGGTTGTATATCAGGTCCCTCAGCATCCATCTCTCTGGCAACGGCAAACTTCGGTCTGCAGTCGCGCACAATCTGTTTGTTGAAATTACTCAGTGACTTCACAATGTTAGAATGGCTGGTTGAAATGGCATGAAATCATGCGTTTGGATATCATTTGTTTAATTGATGCCGTGGTAGTTTCTGTCATGTTGGAACCCTTGGTGATTAGTTTTAGCTCTTTGTGGCTAGAGCTGTTCACATAATCTTGGGCACATTTGAATCTGCATGGAGGTGTGCGCTCCGGGGAGCACTTTTCCCTAAGAAATGAGTGTGTTAACGGAACATGAAGTGTGCATAGTAGAATTTGGAGGAGGCATTTAGTGAGCTAAGGAAGGCTTGTTCCTCAGCTGCTGCTGAGTAGTTTCATTGCAAAAAATCCAAGCTTATAGAAACAAAATCTTGAAAGTGGGATCGCAAATATGTTATAACTGGATATTATCATACAAGAAAATTACTTTGCTATTGCTTTTCAAGTTTTTTAATTTCATGTTGATATTGCCAATGACATAAATCACAAATATACCAAGACCGCTTACTATGCATCTCCATTTATTTGAACATGCTTACTTGACTCTGGGAAATCTGTTGCTGAAAGCCATGCAGTTCAATTTACAGGGGTAGCTAAACTAAAAGTCTGAATCTGTACTGTTAGCAAACATTGAGATGGTATCTTCTATCAGCATTAAAACTAATGGTTGTACAACAATGCCATATAATTTTCTACAAGTGAGATAGTAGTTTCCTTTATAACCTTGAGGTAGCTTGACTTGCTGTATAGCAATCATTAAAACCCTGGTATGCATTGGCAACACTTCATTTCTACTATTTAAAAAAGAGTTCAAGAAATGATTAGTCAATTAAACTCGCTTTAGTGCTGTGAATGATTTTTTTTTTCGTTCTTTTTTTTGGGGGGAGAGTGGGTGGGGATTGGGATTGAGAAAGGTGTTGATGAGCAAGAAGATGGAGGAAGAGGTGTAGCACCAGAGAGGGGAGAAATATATTGTCATATATTGGTATGAAAGAAACTGATGGATGAAGAAAAAGAGCCTCTAGGAGGGTTGAGAGAATGTCTGATTTGACGCTTCCCAAGGATGATTTTTTATTCTAGGTATTTCTGCCAAGTCTTGGTCGGATACAATTACAATTGCCTGGGCAACCGTTGCTGATAGCTGGTTTGAAACAAGAAGTGCAACCTTAGTGACAGATGTTACTGATTGATTATGCGAGAAATTAGGGGGTAAAGCTTTGGTTGGAATTTAGAACTGCTTCCTTCATCAGCTAGCATGGGAGACTTAACCTTGGTAGTAGTACTATGTCCAGTGTTGTTTAGAGTCCTAGGCACCCATAGGACAACAAGTGGGTTACACCTCAGCCATCTTCTGAATTATGATTTACTCGAGCTAACTATTCTTTTAATCAAACTGAGTGATCTTTATGGAATTACAGGCTTAGAACCTTTTTTATAGGCAAAAAGTCCATGACGCATAATTGCATATGTTTGTGCTTTTATATTTCTTGGAATTCTCTCTTTATTTCATTTTGAATTATTCTTAATTCAATGTAGTATAAAGTCAAAGTCAGTGTATGAATCTTGTCCTTATATGCTTGAACTGAGTACCCGAGTTTTTCTTCTGTTCCTTTTTGGTCTTTTGTTATTATTTTTTTTTTTTGGGAGGTGCGGGGGGTGGTTTGGTGGTGGTTGGGGGTGGGGCAGTGAGGACACATGATTGCCGACATGTGATGTGAATGGTACTTTGTTGGTGGATATTTTTTTGTTACATATTATCATCATCCATCACCCATATCCATTTTATACTTATCTGCAGGTTATGTATCCACTGACGGAAAGCGTCTCCCTTGTTCTGGATTTTCCGGAAGGGTAGTCAGCGCATCACCGTGTTCTTCTTTTGCTGTCTCGAGAGGCCATTTTCAAATCAAATTGACATCTTTGAAGTGTGGTTCTAGTAGAGTATCTTTCCTATGCAAAGCAAGTAATAGTGGTCAGAAGAGAAACCCTGACTTCTCGAGGCACAGTAGGCATGGTTTCTCTCGTGGACGGAACAGGCAAACAGAGGAAAGGGAGAGCTTTGACAACCTTCATGACTCTGAGATGTTGTCTTCAAAGAATGGTCCGCTGCTCTCTCTTTCTAGTTCTCCCAGATCTCAGGCCACTGCAGTGCCAGGGCCAAGAGAGAAGGAGATTGTTGAACTTTTCAGGAAGGTCCAGGCCCAGCTTCGAGAAAGAGCTGCCCTGAAAGAGGAAAAGAAAAATGAAGCTACAAAAGGGCAAGGTAAAGAAAGTGAAACTGTGGATTCCCTCCTTAAGTTGTTACGAAAGCATTCAGTAGAACAGTCCAAAAGAAAAGGCTCTAGTGGAGGTAGCAGAGACCTTACATTGGAGCAGCCAGAACAAAACGTCTCATCCAATGAACAGAAAGGCTCGAGCTTCTTTGATTCAAATAGCATTCTAGGAGACGAATCTCGAGATTCTAATGCTTCTTTAAGCAGGCCAACTTCAAAGTTTCGACGCCAGTCTCCGATTCCACGAGTCAAGTACCAATCTATTAACCTGGGTGATGACGGTGATGATTCTACATCAGTTGCCAACTCAAGTGGAAGAAAGAACAAGGACCATCTTGAGAAACATCCTGAGCCCTTATATGAGTCAGCAGTGGATCCTGAGCCTGAGCCTGAGCTGGAGCCAGAAGCAGAAAGTGTTATTTTGGATGGAGGGGTTTTTGATGAAAGGTTGGATGCAGAATCTTCAGATGCTGAGGAAGCTGATGAAAATGAAAATATGGATCAGCAAGGGCTGGTTGATGAAACGGAGTTGAATGCACTCAAGCTACCAGAGCTGAGGGCTCTGGCTAAATCTCGAGGGGTTAAAGGGTTCTCCAAGATGAAGAAAAGTACTCTCGTAGAATTGCTCAGTGGGAGCTCGGGCTAGTCTATTTCCTTATTTCTGCATACAGGAGAAACTTTAGAGCAAGTGACCAGTTTTACCTTTTGATGCCTGAGATGCTCCTTTTTGTTTGCCAGTCCTTTAACCTGGTATCCATTTTAAATTTTCGCAGTTTGGTTACTTTCATGATGATTTCGATCTTCCTGGATTCTTAGACATAGATGGTGTTTGAAGCTTCCTTTTCCAGTTTTCTCTAACCTCAATACTTTGAAAGGTACATTTCAGTTCCGTCTTTTCATGTAAGGATCAATAGCTATTTCCAGTGAGCAACTTTCTCTGCTTTGTTTAGCTTGGATCTAGGATATTGGGCCCCCATGCTTTGCACTTCTTGGTCTTTTCGGCTTCTGTTATTGTAGAAACTAGTGGGCTTTACTGCTTCCGGCACAAATATTTCGTCTTGTCGAAAATTATCACTCGAACTGGCTTCTCGGGTTCCCCTCGGAGGACTCCTTCCCGAGGTTTAAGTTGCCCAGGTGCTCGAGGGCGTCCGCCGCTGGAGTTTCCCCCAGTCTCCTTGGTCTCATGGGTCTTGGGCCAATGAACACTGGCCAAGGGCCAAGAAAAGTGAGATGATGTAATTTAACATCTTGGCCATTATGGGTAACAGCTTTGAACCCACAATAATACCATCCCATTAGATTACCATTGAACTTTCATCGTGGCGAAAGAAGTGAAATTTTACGGATAATTTGATGATTGAAAACTCTCGTAATTTCTTCTTTTATACATACGGAGGAGAGATTCGCCTTTTTTTTTTCACTACAAAACTTTAGGTTTGATCTTAATTTTAATACAAAAATTTTTTGTCGGAAAAAAATGAATTTTTATTCTGGTTTTAGATTTGTTTTTCAAAATTTAAAAGAGGGAAAGTTTTAAATAAAGACCCGAAGTGCTAATCCAATGACATTATATGACAGAACTAAGCCAAGAATATGGTACTGAAAGGCTGACGTGGGGTGCTAATCCTTCTCCATGCATAACTGACCTTCAACATCTATATATATCTAGTTTTCATAGATCAATCAACCTCTTGGTGACTTGGAGGATGATATTTGAATAAGGCTTCGTTTGTTTCACGAAAAATTTAAAAAAATATTTTTCGAATTTTCCGGCGTTCGTTTCACGGAAAATAAAATAGTCAAGAAAAATATTTTCCACCAAGGGAAAAGACATTTTCAAAAGTAAGGAAAATGTTTTTTCCGCTTTTTTGAAAGAGAAAAACATTTTCAGTATTCTTCGTTTACCTTTAAATATCGCAATCTCTACCAGCGTGTTTTGACCTTGCTTGAGGTCGGCGAGTCGGCGGCTTTTGACAAACAAATACCAGAAAATATTATTATATTTCAGGAAAATGATTTCCTGAAAAATATTTTTCAAAAATGTTATATTTTTCATGAAATGAACGAAACATAATGATAGAAAATCCCAACCTAGGAGCCACGAGGATCTCGAGTGTTAGGTTTTGGCCTAGTTGGTTTGTGGAGATGGTTCGAAAGATAGTTTCTTGTGAATTATGTAGTTTGAAACCTTGTAATTAGGGTGTGGCATTTTTTTAAATAAATATTTTGGTCTTTTTCTTTGTTTTATTTAAGATTTTAGCGTTTTTTCTTTTAATTTCTTTTCATATATTATTTTGATGTGGCGCCTGCTGGACTCAACATCAGTGCCACGTTTCTTACGGAAATATTAAAACATAGCCACACTACCATTTTCGTTAATCAAAGACAACGGAGTTAACAAAAGTACTCGATTCAACTAATTAAATAAATATTAAGACTTGATGGTACAATTTATAAGTTTTAAATTCTACGAGTTTTAATTAACTTTAGTAACATCTTTTCTTTCTCCTATTCTGTAGAAAACTACATGCTGATCGTGGGGAATCCTGAGATTTGAAGAACCAAAGAAAGAGAAATTGACGTACACGGCAGGCAGATCCACTAATCAATTTGTTTTTTTTTGGGTAATCGGAAGGATCCAAGAAAGGGGGAAGATTAGCGGATACCTATCAGTAATGAATGAAATAGTAACATAAAGTAAGCAGAAAAAGTTATGGGAGACCAAGTTAAATGTAGTTGACGTTTGCTTCGAGGAGCGCAGCCGACAAAACGCATGTGTTTCTCGTTGTGAGGACACACGAGGAAGTCAGAACCTGGGAAGGTAATCTAGTGCTCACTCTGGCAAAGTTGGGTTCAAATGGAGAAAAAGTAAATCGGCTTACCCAAATAATTTGTTTCTTAATCGAATTCGGATCGAGGGAAAGATTCATATGATGTAAAGTGAATCTCGGATCACTTTGTGTCTCGAACATTTGCCATTTTATGTAAAGAGATTACTCTGTCTTCTAACATACTTATGGAGTTTTAGTTGCAAAATTGCACATCGTGAGTGCACTAAATAATAATAAACTCAGATTGATTGTCCTCAACGGCTATGAGAGATTCTTGATAACACTAGATAAGATAGATGTGCCAGTCGCTCATCCACATCCTTTTACTTATTGAAAAAAAAACGTATTGAGCCCAAATTTTCAAACCGGAGTATATAATTTGGGATTCTACATAAAACTATTCTTACCTACTCGGTGAAAGTTAAACTTGTAAATTTTTTGGAAACGCAGTTTGAACTTACAAAGTCTTTTGATTGAAGATTTTAATGTTGATGATGATAAAATTATCTCGAAATATTTCCAGCCAAAATTCTCAATTTTCAATGCTCAAATATCAAAGTAGCTAGTGATTAAATGTTGAAAATGCTTTAAAGAGTTCTCCTTTATTTCGAGGCCATGGCCCATCTCGGCAATGGCCAGCGGCCGGACACAGACTGGGGTTGGCCGAAAAGGCCACAACACCATCGCCTGTGATTGGAGAGGTCTTGCCAGCCCAAGGGAAAAAAAAGAAAAGGGACAAAAAGACAATAAAAGAAAAAAGAAAAATAGAAGAACAATTTTTAAAAAAATTACAAATTTACCCACATAAACAATTTCTGGCTAAAAATTAATCGAAATGACTAAATCGACAAGTCGTTAACAAATTTAAGACCGATTTGGTATAATTGAAAGGTGTATGACTAAATTTACTGTCATATGATAGATTTATGACTCTAAATTTTCCTTAATGTTAGTCTCTCTAATCTTTTTTGCTTGACAATAGTTGTCGTTGAATTAGGCGGTGTATTTGGAACGTTATTATTCCATGTAAATATTATTAATAATTAATCATTGATACCATACTAGACCCACCAAAGCTAGAAATTTGGCACAAATTAGTATCCGTGGGAATGGCATTGGATTGCTATTTTGTATGACTCAATATCGCAATTTTCACACTAAGGTGATTTTTCTTTTTAAAGTTTTCTACAAATCAACCCATGGTAGAATTCAAAACTCATAATCCATTTATTTCAAGACAAGTTATTTCCGTGAATTATTTTCCAACTTCTATTTTTTTGGATGATGGAAAACTAATTGAGTTAGGAAACATTTTTCATAAGCTTAAAATAACAAGTTTAGATTGAGAAAAAATGATTTTATCTTTTAGTAAAAAGGAAATCACGTTCTCTAAACAACTAAATAAGTGAAAACTTCAACGAAAAAAATATTTTCCTTTATCAGTAAAACAAATACACCCTCAATTAAACTTAAATATTACACATTGCTAATGCAATGTCATGGGGATTATTAGATGGCTCCTAATCTTTTTGCACTTATTCTTCCACGGTGTCTTTGATGAAAAATCTCAAGAAAGAAAAGTTGGGTCAAAATAATAAAAGAATTGGGATCTCTTGTGGCTCAAAATGTATTCGGCCTGAAATTCTCATTCCATTCTATTCGATCCTCTGAGGTTTGATCATAAGTTGTAATGCGGTGAGGAATTTTTGATTCTATTATGAATGACCTCTTTCTATTGTGTTGAAATAGTAAACTTAATATGATGTGTGAAAGTTATTTCACGACATTATGTAACCATTACACGAGAAGAATAAGAAGATAACAATAGAATTAACATTAAGGTAGAAAATTTCCGATTACGGATATTTCTTTATAGTCTAAAATGAATTAAATTATTTTTTTTCATTATCTAATAAGTGCAAATGATGTTAAATTATTCGACTATTTCTATCATTTCTTGGGAGTGACCTGCCAATTCTGGTGCCATTTGATGGTAGAGAGTCTTAGTTGGGTGGACCCCAAAGCAAAATAAATAGTTGGAATGGTGATATAATATCGATCCTCCACTAGATTCCTTTCATCATTTCCAACTAAAGACAAAACTAATTGTTTAATAAATTTAAGAATAAAGATTTAAGAAACATGATTTATGTATAAATAATTGATATAATTAAATTATATATAATGAATTTCATTAAAATCATGATTAAATTTAAATACAAATATCTTAAACTATAACTAATAAAATAACTATATTATACTATGTTACTTGCAATTACATATTTTTCTATTATCTTTAACACGTTATAAATTTTTTAGAATTAAGTTAATATTTATAGCAAATAATCTATTGTAAACTATATTTAATCATAGTTATTAAATTACAATCAATGAATAATAAATTGATATTGAAAAATCAATGCTTCCAAATTATATTAGAATAAGTCAGATAGTAATGATAGAAAAGATTGTACTTATAAGTTTAGTGTTTTGTAGTGCATATGTTAATATAGTGTTATTATTAATGCAAGTCCACTTTATATTAACTTTACTACAAATTCTTATTCAATTCCATTCTCATAAAACAATCAATGAATAATAAATTAATATAAAAAATGTATGCTTCCCATTTATATTTGAATATGTCCAATAGTAATGATAGAAATAATTTATTTGATTGAACTTATAAGTCTACTGTTTTGTAGTGCATATGTTAATATAGTGTTATTATTAATGCAAGTGCAGTGTATATTAACTTTACTACAAATTCCTATTCGATTCCATTCTCATAACATCTTTTGTCACAACCAAACACGAGAAGTTCCATTTCATTTTAATCCTACATTTCATCAAACAAAGATAATCAAATTATCATTTTTTTTGGAGAATTGTTCAATTAGTCTTCAAGCTATTGTATTGATGTAGATCAATCTTAAATTTTCTAACCTTTGCGAGAAATTCCAATGCAGTCTCTCGGGCATATTTTCCCCATAAATCACTAACATAGCGATATGCTACACAGATGATTAACAATGCTTGGACCACAGCATCATTGATTTCTAGCAAAAATCGACCAATATGATTATATTGAAAATTTGTAAAAATATCTGGTGTTGAAGTAGCAAAATCGAAAAGTTAAAGATTGAATTGGTACCGTAGAAAAAATTTAGGGCTGATGAGATTAATTGGGCATATAAAGAAAAAAAATACTAAAGTACAATGGTCGGCTCCTGACTTAACATCGAAAACGAGTTCGAAATTTCAATTGTTCACAGATAAAAACAGGTGCTCGTGCTCACACATTGCACCAACATTCAGCTACTTAACATTCATTATGACTTCGATATCAGTTAATCCAATAAGCTCGTGTGATTTGCATCTATAATTACAGAAGGCACTACGAGCAGTTACATTAAAAAAATGTGGAATAAAGCGGAATTAAGTAGATTAGTACTCTAATGAACGGTAGCAGCATAATCATGGCTTGGTGGAACAGCTGTAATTTGTAAGGGAATGGGAAAGTTGTCCAAACATTGGTCCCAGCTAGATGAAGACGTGAGATACGACACTCTTTAACATGAATGAGTTGGTTCTTTGAGGCTGATTTGGAGCATGAAATCATGACATGGGTTGTGATGTAATGATAGAGATGGCGTAAATAAAACGTTTATCCTTTGATTGTTCGATTCGATTTTTTCAATGGAGATAAGAATGATTAAATTCGGTCGAACATGCATGTGTAACGGACCAAAAAGTTTTAAGCTAATGTCTTCAAAGTTCTAGAGGCTCATAACTTAAGATATTTTCAAGGGCAAAATAGCAAGTGTACACATTTAGATATTTTTGGAAATAATTGTTAGATATTTATAGAATATAGATATATGTAGGGGTAATATGGAAATTGTATTCTAAATATTTCTTAAGATTAGATCTCCATCATTAGATCGAGAAGAGATCCAACGACTGTAATTAGAGAGGTTCAAGTATAAATGGGGTCTTCTCCCCCGCTCACTTGCAACCCAAGAGTTGAGTAATATGAGTAATATGAGATATAATTTGGGAATTCTTCTCTTTAGACCTCTTTAAAGCATTCCGTTCCTTGAGCTAAGAGTAAGAGTCAGCAAGGCTGATTTAAGCCATATGAGAAAATTGTGATTTAAGGCTTCGTAACTTTCACGAAAATATTTTCCAAAATTTCCGGCGTTCGTTTCATGGAAAATAAAATAGTCAAGGAAAATATTTTACACCAATGGAAAAAACACATTCAAAAGTGGGGAAAATAATTTTCGCTTTTTTGAAATGGAAAAATATTTTCCGTGTTCTTCATTTACTTTTAAATATTGCGGCCTCTTAAGCGTGCATTAGTGTCGTTGGAGGCTAGCGAGCCGACGGCCTTTGATAAATGAACATCGGAAAGTATTATCATTTTCTAGAAAAATGATTTCTGAAAAATAATTTTCCAGAAATAATATATTTTTCGTGAAACGAACGAAGCCTAAGTGATGCATGGATAGCAATTGAAAATATGGTCCCTTCAATGAGGCATAGCACAACTATCATATCTTTATTTCCAATAGTTTACTTATAGAATTACTGTCCATTTTCCTTATGAAGCCAAGTGAAAGATTAACCTCAGAACCTATATATAAAAAATTCAACTTAGTTTTTACTATCTTGGGTAAAACCCCATTTTTGGTGAAACAACTTCAGATTTCATTTCTTCCATCCCATATACGAGAATTTTGACGGTAGAAATAGTGGGATTTTCCGATGGAACTTCTAGAAGATTCTTTACTTGACACCAAGACAACAAACACAAGTTGACTTGAACTTTGAATTTCATAAAAGTAAAAGAACTTGACATGATTGAACATGTATACAAATTATCAATCATGTAACTAAATGCAATAGGCTGTTTCTAATGCTTCCCAATATTGTCAAGATGGTCCCTTCCAACAACTACGACGACTGAACTATATTCTTTGTCAACTTGTGGCAATGTGTGTATGTCGTGAACTTAATAGACAAATAAGGCAAAGAGATCGATATAATGGTATCTTATATATGCTTTTGAGGGACCCAATTATCATCGGATGATTTTCTCAAATAACTTTAAGGAAATTTCTAATAACTCATGCAAGGATCCACGCGAGAAATATAGTATGAAGAACTCATATTCAAGATAGCTTGAGCCAGATTGATAGAGTCAAGCGGGATGATCTATTGTGATAAAGGTTGGTCATGATGCTTAGTAGTTAATTGAGAATGGATGGAATCTAAAATAATCTTATTTAAATCTTTGGCATCTATTTAAAGCGCAGACAAAAATTGGGTGCTTGATAGAACATGGATCTGCGATGCTTTCAGCGCGGCAGTAATCCAGGCAATTTTATGCGAAAGTAAGTAGAACCGCAACATGAAAAATGGAAACTACTTTCGTCTTCAACAGAGGGCAGATCCATTCCACGAAATGCTGAAACATAAACAGAACACTCACTGATCTCAATCATGACCAAATAATTTAGTAGAGGAATTAAGATTCTACCACTTACAAAAATGCAAATTTAATAAATCAATTTAGCAGACGAGTTAAAGATTTCTTGTGTTGCTCTTTTATTGTAATCACGAGTCTCGAATAGGAAAGAGAGATGAGAATACAAAAAGAAACTTATTGACTTTTCAGCGATTGAGTTACTTATCAACTTTCCTCCTAGCAACTTAGAAAATTACAAAAAGGATAAGGATCATGGGTCGATGTTTGCATGTTTTGGAATATTACTAGTGTCACGAGTACTTTTCTAACATTGATCTTCTTTTAAAACTCTTATCTTAAAGGATGCTTTGTAATTGGCTATAACTTCTCCTATGAGTTCCCTAGTCTCATTTCCAAGAATAGACTATTCTGCTTCTTCAATTTCCATTAAAGTGTTCATGACACACCAAATGCAACTACAAAATACTAGCACTATCGAAAGGGCCCGCGAGAATGCACAAGATCTATTTTGACTTTACCAGGATGGATGACACTGCGCTTAACTTGTCATGTAGCATTTATCTAAAAAAAAGTCAATTACATTGAACCAATAGTGTAATTTTACCAAGTCTAAGTAGTTCTCAAATCATGTTGATATTGATTGAGTTTCGCCGGGTGATGATCCACATTTCACAGGACACATGCTTTCATGGACAGTTTCATTTGACGTCGTGATGGATGGGACATACAACTTGAAATGAAGGTCAAATTACTTAAGCAGTTCAATTTGAAAGAGGTAAAATGTTTAGAAAAATAAAAATAAAACCACTCCAAATAGTAGCTAGATATAAAAATAAAATTGAATGATACTTTCATACTAGGTTGAGGTGGAGAAAATCATTCAAGTATATGACAATTAGCTAGTTCCGGGGATGTCATGATCTCATTTTAGAGTGGTAATTCTCCTATCCAAGTTGGCGAATGGTTCTAGATAAATCCGTTAAATGAAACTTGGATGAATGGCCTAAATCGTTGATGATGTGTGATTGTTCAATGGCTAGTGACTTCTAATAGACAGGATATAATCAAACTCGTATGTTTAAGAACCTTTGGTTTAATAGTAACATTGTATGTAATTAGTGATTATCTTTTAAGAGTGATCATTGTAACCTTTAACAAGAGAAAGTAGCAAATAAAATGAGCAAAATTACCCAATGTATGCTAGAAATAAAGATGTGAGCCATAGTTTACAGAGGTTAATTCAGTCTTAAGTTTTTCAATTTTACCAATTTAATTCTAAGTCCTAGTGCGAAATTCCAATATAGTCATTTTGGTTAATATTTATCGAAAATCGCTGACGTGACGGTTTAGTCATAACCGGCCATCCATTGTGGATATCGCCACGTTATTGATTTTCGAAAAAATTTGCCAGAAGTCCTATATTGAAATTTTGCGCAAAAATTTAGGACTCCACTGATAAAATTGAAAAATATATAACTAAATCTACATGTACACAACATGTTTATGATGGACCGGATAATTTTCTCGATAAAATGCGGTCAATGGTTTTCATTGACTCATGATATCCATAGCCTTTATATAAGAGCTTTCACAAATAATGATAAAACCACCAGAAAGATCAGTAAATTTTTTCATAGAAAGATAAACAAATTCAATGACGTTAGGCATGCCCATGATTGGAAAGTTTGCATTTGTGGTAGCTGACAGCCAACTGTTGGAGTGCTCTTGCGCTCTTTCCCTTGCGTCAGCGAATATCACTCAATGCCTTGACTTCCCATTCTTTTCTCTCTATACTCCAAGCGTTCCCCTAAACTTTCTTGTATATCCCCTTGCGAATTTGCATCAGCATCATTAATTCTCTTGATGATTTGATTAGTGTTAATTCTTGTTTTTAAATGAGTTAATCCCACGAAAGCCCAACAAATCTGCAACTATAAAACGGGTCCCACCACAGCGTCTGTCCTCCTTTTCCATTTGTTTCCATCCCCCACTTCCCTCTCTACAACTCCATGTCCAGCTTTGCAAATGGAAAGCAAGGGCCACTCGAGGGTTTGCTCTGGTTGTTTGAGAAGAGATCGATGCTAATTTAGCCCGATTCGTGCTTCGGACATCGAAAGTTGCTTGCTTTCTGCTCATCGAGATCTGGGTATGCTCTGAGCATCTCATGGACACAGGTGGGTTCCGTCCTCTGTTTCTTGTTTCTTTAATGTCATTAAGGGTGTTGTCATTTGGCCATCCTTTCTCAATCTTCCGATGGTGTATATGTAATTATGTCGCCTGTTGCCTGTTGCCTGTTGCCTGTTGCCTGTTGAGCCAGTTCGAACTTTGAGTCTTGTCTTTCTAGTTATTAGATGTGAATTGGAAGTCTTCTTGTATTCTTGGAAGAACTTGGGGAATGAGATTGAAGGAGTAAGCTCTTTCGAAGTGTAGGATAATTCTGGCCAAACAAGTAGAGGGTAATTTGATGTTCTTCCTTGCAAGCGCAGTCTCTTTTGGCTCGTTAGGAACTTGGGCAGATTAAAGCTAATGCGGTATATGGTATTACAGTGTATGCTTCAATTTTGCATGTCTTGTGATGTTGAGTTGCAGCTGCAGTGTCCTGGATTCGGAAGAAGTGAAATGTGGAAATAATTGCCCTGTAGTTTTATAATGCCTGCATGTCCTGTGCCTGAACCTCAAACAGTGTGCGCCAGAAGATTCTCGATAGATAATTTTTCATTTTATTTGTTCTCTTAAATTATCTACTAGCTGTTGTTCTATATGGTCATCTCTGTGGGCTCACGGAACTGCTAATTAAGTCATCATGCGGTGAATCATGGGTTGATGTTAAATTAGCAACAGATTGAATTGAAACTACTTCTGCACTAGCCGTTCTATTGCCTCTTGGGTTCAGTTTCTGAAATTGCATAGATGGTTCAATGTTGTGTTGACATCATAGTGATGGATCTTTGTTCATGGATATAAAAGGGATAAGACCAATTCTGTCTCGAGGGTTATTCTAGCATATATTCACTAATTCACTGAGGCACTGCGGTAGTGTCTAGTGAATATTTCGATAATCACTAATAGAAAAATGTAGAAAACAAGAACATATGAGGTGAGCAGACACTGTCCTCAAGGATAAGTCTGCTCTTCACAAAGTGCAGAAGGTGTGTTGCGGCTATCTTCCAGGATATAAATAGTGTGCTCCTCACTATTTAAGTAATGCATGAAAAAAACAATTTTTTTGATTCCACAGGTCTCTCTCTCGACATGTGAGCTTAATTGGAAAATATTACTGGCTAGTGCTATTCATTCAAAATTTACTTTAACTTAGACAAACCCACCCATATTAATAAGCAAGAAGATCTGACAACAACGTGCATTTTATTGGATGCTCTACCGTAAATCATTTCTTTACATGGTCCTATCATCTTGAAAGAATAGTCCAACTTTGCTTCTTCTTCTTGTAGCATGGAACCAAGAGAACTAGCACCAGCCAATCCTTCATCAAATCCAGTTTGCTCACGTGTGAAAAGTTGGACTTCACAGCCTCAACTTGTGCTTCACAAAGAGCCAAAAAAAAAAAAAGAACAGAAAAAAGAAAAATTATTTTGGACTTCATGCATGTTTTCTGTGAAAGAATATAAAAGCTTTTAAAACCTGTTTTATATGACACATCTTTGTCAATTATCTGAAGCCACATTGCTAACCCTTGAGATCTTCTCAAAGATGTGTAGACAAATGCTTACAACACAGCTTCAATACATCTTAGTGATGTCCATACGAAAAAGGGTGACCATAGACAAGCTGCCCTGGCTTAGTCGGATATTTGAACCTTATGGCACAACATGTTCTTGACATCTTGTTTTATGACAATTGCACGTTCATTTTGATGTAGCAATTTACTTTTGTATTTAATTGCCAAATGTACTATAGTTCTGGTTGCTTCTTGATGTCTTCAGATAACTACTGTCTGTTGGCAACTTATGACTTTGTAATCAAAACTTTAGATAGGTTAGCGTTCTTTGTTGAAGAAAGAACAGATGTACTTGCCATTTACCTGAGGGTTTGCTAGTAATTTTCAACACTGATCAGCGACTTGTTGACCTGGAATAACAGAAGATTAAATCTTTATTTTACCAATATCTTGTGATTTTTTTGGTTGAATCAGCAAAGGAAGGAGCTATGATGATGGTTTAACATAAGACTTTTCTACTACAGATCTTTCAGATTTGCATAGTTTATCTACTCTAGAACCTAGTTGGTAGACATTTTGGCAAGTATGATGCCTCAGGTTTGTTGGACCATTTTGCAGTAACTTTTGCTAGAATTATTGCTGCCTCGCATTTTTTCTCTGATTTTCTTTGTTACTTCTCAGTGTGTATGATTATAGCAGTGTTAACTCCTCCTCAAGTGGTTTCCTCTCAATAGCATTCAAGATTGTTAGGCAACAATTAGCAGTACCAAGCTCCATATGGTTGCACCAGATCAATAGTATATTAAGTAATATATCGTGATATTCTCTCTGTGTTTTGCTTTGACAGGGCAAATGGACACATCTGTAAGCGGTGTTGTTAACAGCATTTCTCGTTTTATTCATCTGGTTATGTGTCAGACAAGAAAGTCCCAACATCTTCAGCTGATCTATGGAAAAACAATTGATGTATTAAAGTTACTAAAACCCCTGCTTGATGATGTGGTCGAATGCAAGACCCCAGACTTGGATGAAATCCTATATAAAAAGCTTGAAGAGCTCGACATGGCTGTTAATATGTCAAGGGAATTTTTGGAAAATTGGTCACCAAGGATGAGCAAGATTTGCAGTGTAAGTGACCTTTGTTTATATCTTTGGTAAATACTTACATAGATGCTATAGGTTTTTCTGTAAATGTTCAGTTCAAACTATACAAGAGATATACAGTGTGGCCTACAGTTGTTGATTTAATACCTTTTGCTATTGCATGATCCCCCTTCAGCTGCTTTGGAGGTCATTATTCACAGTATAAAATGCCAATGCAAAGTTTCAAGTTACTTTTTTTGGCTTTTGTGTATGAATGTGATGTATAAATGAGTAAAAATTTAGTGTCATTCCTTAGATTCTGGAAAATCATGCTGACCACTCTTATGGTCTTACTTGTTTCGAGTTACTTACTTTGTTGCATTGGCATTGACACCTTCTGGAATATCATGCTGACCACCATTCTAATTTTTCCTTGTACTAGGTTTAAATACTACTCTTTTGACATTTGAAATTAAATGTAAGCCTGCACCATTTAAATTTCTCGAGTGTACCTCTTGACCCAAATTGGGGAGTTTAATCTTAGACACCTTATGCTTAAACCAAATTGGTTTAGGTTGCACCAAATAAAGGATTCAAATTTAGACACTTATTGATTGGTTGGATGGTTTCGTTTTCTCTTCTTGCTTGTACACAGCCAGTGGTTTTTCAACAGAAAATTTGCATGTGAATCTTGCGAGAGTAAATTCAGTTTCCTTGAGGATTTATATGGACATGTTTTTACATCACGAGCTATTATTCATGCTTCTATTTGCTTGCAATGCCCTTGGGGCTCTGGTTTCTCCTTTTCTTTGCTGCTTTTGTTTGTGCCTTGTGGCAGTAGAGGACCGTGTTGTTTTTTCCGAATAGGGAATTGACTGGAATGTCACACAAGGGCACCGAGGACTGTCAATCTATCTTCAGAAAAGTGATTGCTAGATGACATGTCAACTACAACTTCCGCAAAATGCTGCTCCGATTGCAGAGATCAATCCATTTTCATTTATCTTCAATAGTTTGTTGTAGGTGTCCCCTTCATTTAGAAGGCTGTTTTTCTTTTGAGCTTTGTAGAAAATAATAGGACAGTCAGTTTGAAGAGATTCGTTGCATTGCACCAGTCTGTTTGGCCTTCCTATCTCTTTAGCTACAAAACCTGCATAAAGTTGAATTTTCCCATGCTGAATCTTGTATGACTCTGTCTGTTAGTTGCTCATGCAACTCCTGTATCCTGTGGATGCTTTGAATGCTATTTTTTTCAAGCTAAGCAAGCAAGTAGTCGACATGTTTGAAGGGATGTCTTAGTTGCACAGATTGCTTTTATAGGATTGGTCTCAACTCTGTTTTCTGTCATTATTCTCTTCAAGCTCATCTTAATAGGACCATTTCAGTTTAACTTTCTAAAGCATATGATAAAAGTTTGTGGAAATTGCCTATTCCAAGTTTGAGCATTTCTGAAAGAGTTAGATATGCAATTTTAAGTTTCTCTTAACCCAACTGAAAATATGGACACTTAGACCTCTCAATTTGCTAGGTTCACTAATCTACTACTGAAAATTTTCAGGTCCTGCAGAGCAAATCATCGTTGGTGAAAATTCAAATCTCTTCAGTTGAGATATGCCAAATATTATGTAGATCATCACAATCAGGCCCAGCTGCATCTAGCTTTGGTCGTGTTCAGGTATAATCAGAGTTAGGATCTCTTAATACATGGCTTTTGCAGTTGCAAACTAGTCTCACAGCAATAGCTCCAGTACTCTTTGCAGGAACTTGAACATCCGAAGAAGGAAGGAGTAGCTGAATACATAGAAGAGGTGCTTATGAATCAAAGAGATGGTATCCTTCCTCATGCTGATACTGTTTCCAAAATTATTGAGTTGCTTAATCTGAGATCAAAACAGGAATTGTTCAAAGAAAGTCTGGCAGTTGAAAAGGAGAGAATGAGGGCTGATGTCAATGAAGTGAGAGGAGAATTTGATGAAATTAACCAAGTTGTTCAACTTGTGTCATATTTACGCGAGTTTATGATTGAAACTGACTTCTTGGAAGCAGATGATGGCATGCCGATCCCACCTTATTTCCGTTGTCCTTTATCCTTAGAACTAATGATGGATCCTGTGATTGTGGCTTCTGGTCAAACTTATGAAAGGGCTTCTATACAGAAGTGGCTTGACTATGGCTTGACCGTTTGCCCAAAGACTCGTCAGCTGCTTACACATACTCACCTTATTCCTAACTACACTGTCAAAGCTATGGTTGAAGGTTGGTGCAAACATAATAACATCAGGCTGTTCAATAGCCTTGAGAGTCATGGTACTGTTCCAGTTCTCAACTTGTCTGACCATGGCTCCCCTCAAAATTTAGTCCGCACAGATAGTTTCAGCCGCTTTCTTCAGAGTAGCAGTTCCACTTCAAGGTCCTCTAGTGACATTGGTAACAGATTTGAAAAGCAGAAGAGTGATATTTCTTGTAGATCAAGCGGTGAAGAGTCCAATGGAGGGCTCTGTAGAGAGATTGAAAGGGGTGAAGAATCCGATGGTGGGCTCTGCAGAGAAATTGAAAGGGTCGATATTCAATCTACTGAACAATTACATATTCACAGTAGGAGTGAGTCGACTTCTAGTGCCATATCTAGCGTCGATTATATTCCTCGAACTTCAACTGAAGTATCAGCAAGATTGGATTTTGAACTTTTGAGTCTGTCCTCGAAGAAAATTTCCTCATGTCATGTTGGTGTAAATAAGGATTCACTTTTGCCACCGCATGTTTTGAGAACCTGTTCATCTAGCTCCAATACAAGAATGGTGGTAGGAGGGAATGGTAACTGCAAACAAATTGGAGCAGAGTCTCCTCAGAGTTGTGATTCTGCCTGCGATAATTTAACTACATATTCGCATGTCAAGATGTTGATAGAGAATTTAAAGGACCAATCGAATGAGGTACACACTAAAGCTGCAGCAGAATTACGGTTTTTGGCAAAGCATAATATGGAAAATCGAATCATTATTGGACAGTCTGGAGCTATCACTCCATTACTTTCATTACTCTACTCTCGAGTGAGATACACACAAGAACATGCTGTAACAGCGATTCTGAATCTCTCAATAGATGAGGAGAATAAGGCCATGATTGCAGAAGCTGGAGCAATCGAACCACTTATCCATGTTCTGAAATCTGGAAATGAAGGAGCTCGAGAGAATGCTGCGGCGACACTGTTCAGTATCTCTCTTCTAGAAGAATACAAGGTGAAAATTGGCCGCTCTGGTGCAGTGAAGGCACTGGTGGATCTTCTCGGTTCAGGGACTCCTAGAGGGAAGAAAGATGCAGCCACTGCTCTGTTCAATTTGTCTATCTTTCACGAAAATAAGGCTCGAATAGTTCAAGCAGGTGCAGTGAAGTATCTCATTGACTTGATGGACCCAGATACTGGAATGGTGGACAAGGCTGTGGCTCTTCTAGCGAACCTGTCAACGACTGGAGAAGGGCGCTTGGCAATTGTGAGGGAAGGGGGCATTCCCTTGCTAGTTGAGGTCATCGAGTCTGGATCGCAGAGGGGAAAGGAAAATGCAGCATCGGTACTGCTGCAACTATGCCTCAATAGTCCCAAGTTTTGCACCTTAGTTCTCCAAGAAGGAGCTGTCCCCCCATTGGTTGCTTTGTCTCAATCTGGCACTCCAAGAGCCAAGGAAAAGGTATATCACTTAATTCTCTTTTGGAATAGATGTTACTTCAGTTCCTAGTTGCAGCTTGCCCGCTTATAGTGACAAGTATCTTAGCAATTTGGGCATTCCTAATTCATTGATGAACTGCAAAAGAAAATACGTACCAGATGAGTCCTTATATAGTTGTAAGCCTTTTGCCTGCAAACGACTAGGTTTTTTTTTTATATGAAGTGACCAGTGCTGCTATGTCTTTACTTAGCCATGTAGTTGATATTGCTTTGACTTCTGTTTTCTAATCCTTCATCTTTTGAACCTGCATACTTATTAGAGTACGTTCATTGTGCATCTGGATTTGTCTGCCCATTTGCATGAGAGAGAAGCTTGTTTGAGGAAATTGAAGAATAAGTTAGGTTTTGACTATATCCGGTACTGAAAATAGAAATGGAAAAGTTGTTTGATTATGACTAAAATATCGAACATTATTGATTCTGTCCCACATGGAATTAATGATTTGCATGTTTTACCAGTATAATTGTGACATTCTAATTACAATTGATTAGTTTTTCTATTGGATGAATAAATAAACTCTTTTGTACGTTCCAGATTAAGTGAATATTTTACTTAAAATTGAATCTTTTAAGTCAAATGTTAATTAAAGTCAAACAAATCTTATCTCAGCAAATGCTAAGTTTCACGCTTTTGTTTCTTTATGGAGAATAATTTTCTTTTCCTTGGAGGTGAAACTACCTTGGTCTTGTAAGATCTTGTATCTTATTTGTTGGGAGGTTGCGAATTAGGTTTTTGCGGTCCCAACAAGATAATCTGAATTGTAGCTGATCAAGTGATGTATGTCCTAGGAAATGGAAACATTGTGAAAAGATATTGCACTTAAACTGCCACTGCCAGAAGGGGGCAATATAATATGAATAGCTGCTCATGTTTTGTCTATAGAACTTGTCTCGGGTACATCGTTGAAAGTCTCAGCACAAGAAAGCTGGACTTTACGGCTTAATGGATCATAAAGCAACTTTTAGTGATAATGATAATGTTTCTAGCCCTCAGCGTGGGAATTATAATAAACAAAGATTTTTCAATCACCCAACTAATTCCAATATCTACGATTTCACTAATTCAATATTCTGTGATGATGGTGCAATAAGAATTGTTGTGATGATAATAAGAACAGCTTGACCAATTGTTGATTAACTTTTTGCCTTTGCAGGCACAGCAGCTACTTGGTCACTTCCGAAGCCAGAGAGAAGGGGCCATCGTCAAGGGGAAGTCTTGAGATGAGGAAATGTTCGGCTTTCGATGTTTTTTCTATTGATTGCTCTCTTTCAAGAAATTCATTCAGGAGGTTTTGGTATTTGTTTTCCCCCGATATGTATATAAGTTAATGTGCTTGTAGATCTTTTTCATTGTGGGGGCACATAATTCTCTTTTGAAGTAACTCTTGGGGTTGCTGTCCGTGGCGTGCTTGAAGTTTCACTGGTCGGGTTTTAAAGTTCAAAGTCAGACTCACTGTCATTCCTTTACAGGCAAAAGTTTGGCCAAAACGGTCTTGTATATTCTTGTGTACATATGTACAGAGCGCACATTGTTATTCTATGAGATTGAGAACATCATTTTCAATTCCGATCCATGCAGGAGCTGTGACATTACAGCTATCGTTATAATTTCAAGTTGATTAATGGTGACGGAAGCTGGTGCTCTTAGTTCCGCAACCATGGTACAGCTTGGAGACACAGAGTTCTAGCTTTTTGGAATGTCGTCTCTTTCTTTTTTTCTTCACTTGCCAGATTCCTCACTGACATTTATGCTATACATTTTCGTTTGGTACTTGAATAACGCTGACTTGATTAAATACCATTCTAAAATGTTCATCACATCATTTGGATATCGACTTTGTGGATTGACCGACTATGTTTGGGTGAAACTTAAGCCTTTTTATACTCGGTAAAAGGAAAGACACAATGAAACCAAATCAAGATATGGTCATTTTCTTGTAGATTCAATACAATGAAACTTGCCTACATCAAGAAGCATTGAATATCTGCATCAAATGGATTGTCACATGATGAGTAGAGTACGCGGAGCTGTTTACAAAAACTATGTAGTGTGAATTCTATCGTCCTTGTCTCGGCGATTATTTCAACTGAGGAGCAGATCAATTATCTACTTTCTTTTTGTCGAATAAAAAACGCCACTCATAAGACAGAAATTTATTTAAGAAACCTCTGGAAAGAAACCAACACGAGACGAGAGTGAAGGAAAGAGAACGACGGCTATATTCAGATCAAAGTGCTTATTTAACATCTTCACGCAGAAATAAGAACACATGTACGTCAAGATTTGCAAGTATGAAACTGAAAACTCGCTTTAGAATGAATTAGCAGTCACAAATTGGGTGGTCTTGTGTGAGATCTCATTTCTTTGTGATACGACGGAGTCTCCAATCGTTATGTTGAATTCAATTTCAACACTCTTCATTGTTTATACAGGTTAAAGACATTTATTGTATCAAGAAAGTTAAAGGAACTTATTGAGCAAACAAAAGTACTTACCCAACAAAGAGGAAATTAACTACTAGGAAAAATTAATAGTACTTAGAGATAGGGATGATTGATTCCTGAGCAGTCTAATTTCTATCTTATCATTAGGAAATGGGCTAGAATGGCCGGTTTGCTGTTTGTGGAACCGGAAATGCCCATTTGATTCTGGACCCATTTGGGAATTGGATGCGATTGAATCGGACCAATCGAATTTCCACACGGCTCCGGCCATGCAAGTTTCATTCCTAATTAATTTCCATGCCATAGCCGTGCTATGAATCTATTCAATTTGTCCCAATCTCCACATTTCTTGTAGCGTTGCCACATAAAATAACCTCTTTGTGAGACAAGAGAGACGCATCAGACTTGATTGAAGAAACCAGAAGGGGCAAATGGCAACTCGGGTTTGAACTTGATGTCATTGCGCGAGCGTGCCCTAATTTTTGAAGTGAATAAAGGAAAAATAGTACATAAAGTTTTTGTTTTTGTAAAAATAAGAATATATATTTTTCGATCCAATTCAGGTGGGTATTTCCACAATTGAAAATGGGAATTGAATCGATATTCATTGGCTCCAATTTTTGTGAATCGAGAACCAGAACAATTTCCACAAGAGCTGCACCTAATCAGCAGGTTAAGGCAGTTCGTTTTACTCACCTTACTTTTAGAGAAGCTATGGAAGTTCGAAGATTTCAATCTTATCTTCTTATATTAATGAATTGATTTTATGCAAGTTTTGTCATATCTTGATATAAAGTCGAAGTAAATGTATTTTTGAAGTGGGCGCCGATAAGAAACAAGTGGCCATTCAGTTCATGAAAAGGCCGGACTTTTAGGCCTCTATGAAAGATAACATTCCTATTATTGAAACAATTGACATCAAAATGTGCAAGTTTTACAAGATTAATGACATCTAAATTTTCGCCTAAAAAATCATTCAGGCATTCGAAATATTTAAGGATCGAATTTGTCGTCAACGAACAAGATTTGACTCCTGAACAAAAACGTCGATCTTTTTTTTTTTTGGTCAGAATAAGGATATTTCATTATATGCTTCCTTCAAAACAAGTTCGGGAAGATACTAAAAAGCATTCAGCAGCAAGTAAATCTAAAAGACCAGGGGGGGTATAAGGCCCAATTTTTCGGAAGCCTATTCTTGCACTGGGCCACAGCAGCCCAGTCTGCGATTTTGTTGGACTCTCTCCGACAGTACACTATCTGGAGCTGGGTTGCTTTAGCTCGTTCTTGGGCTTCGGAGATGGTTGCATATGCTGCCCAACAGATCAGATCTGCACTTCCACGTATCATGCGCACTAGATCCTCACAATCTAACTCAATAATCAACTTCTGCTCTTTCAGTTCGTGGAAACGTTTTAGGGTTTCCAGAACTGCTTCCGCCTCTGCTTGGATGGGAGATGAAGCCCTCAGTGAGCAAGCATGTCCGTCGAGGAGGATTCCCCTGTCGTCCCGGCATACGCATGCCATGGAAGCTTCCTCCGTTGCAGGATCGAAGGAGCCATCGACAAAAGATCTGAACTTCTTTTTAGCAGCCTAAGGAAAGGTCGTCGTATTCTTTAGCTACAAGATTGTGGCGTTTGAGAGAATCAAGAGTTCAGCGGCTAAGATGAGAGCGTAAGAGGAGCCAGGGAGGGAGGTTGGTTCGTGTGGCTGCTGTCGGAGAATAGCCCCTCATTCGCATCTCTAATTATTGCATTCATCTGCCTTTAGCAACTAGAGACATTGCCGTTTTTTGTACCTGGGACCTTGCTGAGAATTGACAATCAATCAGATATTTCAGAGACAGAATCCGCCAATAACGACGGACTTTGACCCCTAATCGAAATTGTCGACATTAAAAAGTTAGATTTTCGTATTTCTATTCCTTGGACAAGTTTCTCCATAGAGAAGCATTTGGACAAAAATTATAGAAATTTATTTGATAAACATTTTAAATTTCTATTCCTGTTGTCCGCTGACCCGTTGGTGGTGGACGGTGGCGAGTGTTGGCTAGTGGTGGACAGCGGGTGGTGACGATCGGTGCTGTGCAGCGGCCATGGACATGCTAGGGTGGTGAGGGCGACCAATGGAAGAATTTTTATTTCTATTTCTATTCTTGAGATAAAGAAGTACAAAATTTTTTACTTATCATTTATATTCCAAACCTATTTTCAGACTATTTTTTTTACAAATAGAAAAATGAAATTATATTACCGAACGGATTTATGTTCCTAATTTGTTCTCGCGAAGAGAAAAATAAATCTGATCAGAAATAAAATGGTTATCATGGTCTTTAGTTACTCTCACATCACATCTGCAGCTCCCTCAACTGGCCACTTATTAGTCCCAAATGAACTAAAAAGATTAAACTAAGCATTAAGTCGCGATTGGAGGAAACCGGTTCAGTGAGAGGGAACACTAAGTGGAGTAAGGGGCTGGAAATTCTGCTCTCTCCAGTAGATTTTGAGGGGCTTTGGCGTGAGAAAGAGGTCTTCACGGGTTGTTTAGTTGATAGTGAGTGATGTGGCGCTTGATTGAGTTGACAAAGTCAAGCTAAAAGCCATGGATTGAGTTCAAAAACTGCTGGCCATTACCCTGCTGCCACAAGCACATACAGGCTGAGGCGAGAGAATTGCTCTTCGCCATGTTTTTCTTCAATCTTGAGAGCAAGAAGTGAGAGGGTGAAGCTAAGAAAATAGAAATAAAATTGGTAGTGTGGAAATCGAGAAAGAAAAGAGAGTGCAACTCTGACGAATTGTAAGCGTGAGCTAGTGTTGTGACGTTGAGTTGGAGGGAGTATGGCCGTGAACTTGTGTTCTGGTTCACCTCCATCTCTTCATCATTCAAGGTAGATTTGTGCCCTTGACTGCATCTTCGGTTTGATTCCGATTCTGTCGCCATGATCCGAGCACGGAACCCGAATTCAATTTTGAGCATGGAACTGAAGTTTAAAGCGGAAGCATGGGAGCTTGCCTCCCCCGCCGACGGTCTATTTGGCTTGGTCACAGTGCTGTGATGCAAGTGTTTCTTTAAATGTGGTCATCACCTTCGAAAGCCGGTTTTGGTACTTGCTGGTGGTAAGCTAATATAGCAAGATATGTGATAGGATTAGAGTTTGGTAGCACATCTTCCACCATCATCTCAAGTTACTTCTAAAATCATGTCGTGTTGAATTTGGTTATAGCACATTTATTATCCTGCTTACAATCTATTAAATTAATATGTAAGTTTAGAGGTGGAAGAGATCATATGTATATAAAGAGCATATAAATTTTAATGCTCCCTCTTGCATGCAAGCACGATAAAGAGTATCGAGTGGAATTTGACTAACGGGAGTAGATGCATTTGCGAAAGGGGCAGAAGTTGGCTCAATATTATATTAAAAGGTCCATCCTAAGAGTTTAAGTTGATAAGTGGAGAGAGATCACATGTATATAAATTAACATATCAACCATGTTGTCAAGTGATATGACGTATTTGAACACAATTTAAGCAGTACATGTTTGTTAAACGAGTTAAACGTCACAACATATATAAACTTGCAAAGAATGTGTCTAAATTATATTAACATGTCCAAATGTACTAAAATGTATGGTAGCAATATGAGTATCATATTAAATAAGTACGTATTAATATATCACAAACATATAGTGCAATGGTCAGCTAGAAAGACACCTGTGCTATTCATGTAAAAAACAGGTCAACTTGGTTTTACCCGATTGTGGTTAAACTCATCTGAACATTACTCACAAGTCACGAGTGTTGTATAGGTAAATTATGTCCTATCTGATTAGTCCTAGACTTCTAGTTCAAACGAGCAGTGACTATTTTTAATTTTAGTGTCCCTTGTATCAGTGCAGAAATTCTAAGCAATTTCTCGTGGAGGCAACCTGCTCCTTTTTAGGACTTCTCTAAGATACCGTCGACTATTCCGAGGATATGCCCAAACGAGAGAAAAAAAGTATACGACATCTAGCGAATGCCAACGGTTTAAGAATAGTAGAAGCCGAGAACGCACAATCAATTTTTGACTTTTATTCGACTAGAAACTTGAAACTCGGCAAACGACTGCAGCTTGAACTTGCCAAGAGCACCTAGTGGATGCCTTGTTTGTGTTATAGCTCATTTCTTTAAATGGGTAAATAAACAAGTGGAATTTGTGGGAAGAACCCTTCAGAAAAGCCTAATTTCTGTTAAGTGATGCAATAGAAAATTAAACCTTTTAATTGATGCATTCAAGTTTTATCAGAAATTGCCTACATGGTAGCCAAAATTAGGCAGGCGCCTTCTAGTAATTGCCACATGGGTGAAATTAAATTGTAGGTCGAGCTGACCATAGGAACAACTACATCGAGCTGACTTGGAACAACTAACTAATGCATATTCATCAAAAGATTGAAGACTTGCTTTCAGCATTTCAATGGACTTGAACACAACTACAATTCTAAGATATAGTTTAAGACCTTCGTATACGATTCTCAACAACTGGTGACAAAGCACTTCCTTTATTCACCAAATGTTGTCACTGCTTTTGGAAGAACTCAATAGCTGCTCCAGATATTCAGGCCCCAGATCCTCAAGCACCACCAGATTCTGCTTCCTCCTTTCCTCATCTTTCTCTTGATCTTTCTTGACAAACAGCCTCTTCCTCATAGAATGCCTCCTCTTTAGTGCCTCCACAGGAGAGCAACCACCCAGACGAGTGCACTCCATCCCCTTAAGCGACTCCCTGACCCTTTCTAGTGGGAAGTTGAGCACAGCCAAGGAACCCCGCAGCGCGAATGCAGCTTGGTCGTAGGCCAGAGCGGCAGCCTCCTCCGTGTCGAATGTCCCGAGCCAGACCCGGTTCCCATGCCTTGTTGAGTCTCGGATCTCTGCTGCAAATTTCCCTCATGGCCGCCTTCTGACGCCACGGTAGGTCTTCCTCTTTGACTCTAGCTTCTCAGTCACAAGGCCCGAAGTGACCTCCTCCTCACCGATTCCAGTCGAGGATGCGGACTCGGATTCGCACGATTCTTTGATTGTTCCTTGTGCTATGACTTCCAATAGAAGCCTATCTTGAGAATCGTTGAGGTTGAACGGGAGTGAGTCGTGGCTAGAGAGCTCTTCCCAAGTAAAAGACTGAGGGGCATTGAAGGAATTTGGTGGTGATGGGAGTTTTGGTTTCTGGTCATGGGAGAAACAAGATTCCATTTTCAAAGTTGAAAAGGGAACAATGCAAGAAGACGGGGGTAGATTCAGTGGATTAGTGACAGAGAAGATGACTCTTATATACACGAGAGTGGGAATTTGATTTGATGGGAGATTAATTGAATATGTGAAGATTCAATTATAGTGGGATGTTGGAGACAAGACTATTATAAAGTACATTATTGTTGATGTGGAGAGAGGGCTATAATTCATAGGATCGGACAATTAAAATAGGCACTAGAGAACTTTTTATTTGGAGGACCACCTTTTGAAGGCCACATGGTAGTTTAGCACGTGAGTCAAATGTCAGCATGGCGGCTGGTTGTTGGACCATAAACAAGTCTCGAATGATTGGTCTAAATTTCATTTTGGTCATTAATTTCTTGAAATTGGATGAACCAAGTGAAGGATTTGACTATGTTGCTTGGTGTCCAGGGAGATTGCACTCTCCTTTTTTTCCTTCCCTAGGTTCATGGCAAGAGAAATAGTCTGCCCTTGTGGGGCACGAGATGGAGGGAAAATTCAGCTAGTCCACTGCCATCTAGTCCATATAGTATTTGATTTTCATTTTGATTGGCAAAAGGGTGAGAGGCACCACCAACCTTTCTGGGCATTATCCCACTCCCAAGACGGAATATTTGGAATGAGCTATGTTCATATAGTAATTGATTTAGATAAGAGTGCCAGTGTAATTTCCGAAAAATCGAATTTGAATGAACTTAGATAAAAGCTATGATTGATTTCTATTTGTGGGGGTTCATAGTGGGCCTAGTCTCCCGCAACATCAATTGATGCAACCAATGCCTTTCTTACTTCAAGGCAAGCCTTGTGAGGGTCCCTTGACTTGCAAATTGCACATTTTTAGGGTCAACGAGAGAAACGACATGTATACCATCACAAGAGGGAACCAGTACCAAAGTAAGGACCACAATTCACAATCTATTTTGAATTCCCTTGAGCGTGTAGTGTATACCATCACAATTGCAATTCCCTTGAGCGAATAGTTTGATTTACTTTTTGCTTCATCTAAAATTATGTCACAAGGCATTCATTTGCATTGCCATTATAACAGTGGTAGGAACGATAAGACGTATCTATGTTAACCCAAGGGACAAAGCGCCCACATATACAAAGACTTATCTATGACTGATGCCAAAAAACTGCCTTGAGGAGTCCGAACTTGCGATGCCTTAATCGAAACAGTACCAACCCATACAAAATTCAATTTCTTTCTTATCGTCTTAGTCAGCGTCGATAGTCAAAACATTTTTACGTTAGACTCTGCTCTCCTAGACAAAACACGAAGCAAACACGAAGCATTTCGATTATAGACAGTGATCAGTCAAGAACAACCAAACCAGAAAAGCTTATGTACTTCAATAAAGAGTGTCGAATGTTCAAGTGATTATGACAATTTGAAATATTTTTGTTTCTCATGTAAACGTATGTGCTGATTATAATGATGTGAAAGCTAGGAAAAACCCGACCATAATTTAATATATTCCTACCCACTCGATCATCCTAGGATCCTCCCGCGAAGCTTCACTTGATGAAAAAGTTCAAATTGACATTTCCGTCGATAGTGGGGAGAGCCAACAGTCAAAGCGCTTCGTGCTTCTAGACAAAATAAAGATCCACAGCCACCATAGCATCGACACCAGATGCTTCGATAAGGGAAAAATTATCAAAAAGATTTTAAAGTTAGTATATTTATGCAATTTGGTCCTAAAATTTTTGGTTTCATAAATTTACACTGTAAACTTATTATACTTGTGTTAATTAATCATAAATTAATGTTTCAATTGCACAAGCTAGAAAAAAAAGACATAACAGGTGCTATAACTTTTGTACCACGCTTGCTGCCACAATTTTCAATTATTTAAATGTCATAACTTATGTATGAAACTCATTGGAGCGTCATAACTTTTTTTTTATCAATAGATTATGATATAAATTTTCAATAAATCACTGGAGTGCAACAAAATTTATAAAACATTCACCATAATTATCATATTATGTTGGATTCCTAGCACTTAGGCGAGAATTATTAAAAAATTATGGCACTCGAGTGAACAATTAAAAGTTATGACACTTAAAAGAACGTCTTTTTTAGAAGTTATGATACTGAAGTGGTTAGAAAAAAAAAGTTATGACATTCAAGTTTGTGCCATATATAATTTATGGCACTTGTATTGTCCTTATCTCATACTAATTGAATTCTAAATATTTTGAAAATTTATCAATTTAGTTCTAAACTTTTTGATAATTTTCCAATTTGGTTATTTAGAATAAATTTTGTTAGAAATTGCTGACGGAATACTCCAGCTAGTGCAAATAATCTTAAATGACATAGTCCGCACCAACATGGGTGATTTTTGTGATTATTAAAAAATTGTGAAACTTTTCCCTTTTTTCATTTTTCTTTCATTTTTTTTCCTTCTTTCCTTCCACCCATAGCTCTTAAAGCTTGTTGACCGTTATGAAGGCTAGGCAAGGGTCCCCTCATTGAGTTTGGTGATTTGTGACCTCACTTAGGCTAGGGTTCCCTTGCCAGATCTGGTGAGGATGGTCTGGATTGTGGCTAGTGAGGCTTCTCGGCCTATACTCTTGCCAGTGATTGACATAGGGAAATAAGAAAAAAAAAGATAAAGGAAAGGAAAAAAAGAATAAAATATTTAATTTTTTTGTCAAGATGCAAAAATCGTCTACATTAATGCTAGTGATGCTATGTATAATGTCCGTGCTAATTGGACTATTACATTAGTGATTTTTGACTATAATTAGTTGGAATGACTAAATTGATGAATTATCAAAAGATTCAGGATTTAGCTAGCAGAATTGAAAGAGTTAGGTCAAATTTTATAAATCATCAAAATATTTATAATAAAATTGATCAAATAAAAATGTTTAGGACCGAATTAGCATTGCAATAGGTTAATGACTTTTTTTTTGGTAATTTTCTCTTAAATATGTCTTTTATTTTAGTCCATCTCGATAAATAAATCAAAGGTTCACAAATATACTTTGGATTTCATAAATCAGTAAGATGCAAGCCAAAATATGAATCAGCAGTCTGCATAAAGAACTTTTTCCCTGATAATATGTACATCAACAACTGGGTAAATGAATAAGGGATTGAAATAAGATTTTTTACATTGATTTATCAATAAGAACTGACTTCCCTCTTTCAGATCTCAACAGTTCTTCCAATTTCCTTTGCCTCGGAAGACACGAGGTGGTGATATGAAGTAGGGGTGATCGGTTCCCCGGGCGGTCCGGTTCCCCCCCGGAACCGGGAACCGGACCGGTGGGACCAGTTCCCATTCTCTAGGACCGTGGACCGGACCGCCAAAGTCTTGGACCGGACCGGACCGGACCCGTCAGTCCGGTCCGGTTCTTGGGCGGTCCAATGGGACCGGGACAAATTCAAAGAGAAGTCTAGAGAATTTCTCATTGGGCCGGTCGCCGGCTACGGTTAGTCACGAAACCAACCAAAAGAGGATAAAAAAGAAGAGGGAGATGGCGAAGGAACCTATTTTTTGCTTTACGAATTTCTCTAAAGCTATATGTTTAGAATTTGGGGTTGTTGTCTTGATGAAAGTTGTTTGTCTCTTGCATGTATACAACATATATTAATTCAAGAATTTTCTGAAGTGTTTTGATCATCGGCTTGTTTGAATTCCAGACTAGTGTTCAAACTGTTTTTCAGAAACTGGGTTTGACCCCGTTCAAAGAAGTGTCATTTTGAGCTTGTTTTGTTGTGAATTTTGATTCATGGTCTTCATAAGAATTGTAGCTCATGTTTAGGGATACAGCATGTAAAAATTTCAGATTCATACGATGACAATTGATACCATTTTGATATGCAACTTTGTCCGAGTTTTCTTTGTAACTGGCCCTGTTTTTCCAGTAAAATGGATGCCTATTTTTAACACTCTTACTCAATGAATTTGAGGACTATTCCTTCTTGAAAGTTGTTTAACTATGTCTTAACTAGTTTTTGGTGAAATATCAGAATTTTTTGATGTGTAAATCTCTTCCTATGATTTAACAAAGAGAATGACTTCTTGGTGCATCACTGTGGTTGTTTGCTGCCTATGGAAGAGAAAGATGATGGAAACATTTGGTTTTCTCTCTCTCGGCCTTAAAAGAGAAAGGGTCGGTCTAATAGTTTGGTCCGGGGTCGGTCCAAGTGGTCCGGTCCGGTCCGGCCACACTAGGAACCGGGAACCGGACCGCCCGGGAACCGGTTCCATTTTTTGGAACCGTGGACCGGACCAAGACTTCCAAGAACCAGACCAACCCGACCGGTCCGGTCCGGTCCGGGCGGTTCCCGGGTTGGGCGGTCCATTGTGCTCACCCCTAACTCGAGGTGGTGCTTGTGTGCAGAAATTTATATGCAATATTCAAGCCATGACACATCAAAACTCAACTCGTTATTGTACTCCTACGTCCTTCAATTGCTAAAAGCTTTCATTCTTTTCCATTTTCTTCATAGCACCAAAGACTCCATTCACCTTTGAGTTGATGATATTCATCTCTATCAGAAGCTCAATATCTAATATGGACATCATTGTACCTTGCCACATCATTCAATAGTTGCCCTTGGTTAGAATATACACTCTACAGGCCATTAGATATTGTAAAGGCAATAGTTGATTTCATTTCTATTATGAAAATTACCAAAACTGTTTTAAATCTATTGTGCAGATGCCAATTCAGTATAAATATTTCTATTTGGCCAATTTAATTCAACATACTTAGTCATTTTACCCAAATTTAGAGAAAAATTATTGAAATGGATGCTGACTGTGTTAGCTATCCTATGAGGCATGATGTTGTCACAACCAACGCTAAAATGGACAATAATTACAAATTTTGCTGAATTTTTATTTTTATTCGTTTTCTTTTCATTATGGTGAGCAAGGGCCTCCATCATTGGAGCTAGTGGCCCTTGCCTAAATCCGCCCGTAAAGGCCTTCGCCCTCAAGCGAGGGTTACCAATCGCCTCACCCACAGCTAGTGAGGACCTAGAGGAGGGCCTTGACCTTCATTGACGGCTCTCGTTTGGTGGCCGCACAATGTGCCCCGTGGACAAGAACTTTTACCTGAATAATAGAGTTGCAGCCTCTAAGGATGTCATGTGGCTTGATATGTTATCACATCGTTTTTTAGCAAGCGAAGTGAAAATGCGAAAATAAGTGGGTACATTGGTGGAATCCCACTCAACCAACACAAGATGGACAAAAACTTTAGTTGCCAGACATGCTAATTCCAGAAAGGGTCAATTTTAGAAATCGAGGAGCCCAAGTTATTAGCAACTTTTACCAGATCCATGCATACTTATTGGGGGACTACGGTTCTCCTTGATCCATCACAAGCTTGTGCACGTCTTTCAAAAACTTCACCCTTCAGCAATGCGCTATTAGCTTTTCTTTGGATAATTAAAGTGAAGATGGCAGATGGTAAGGGCATTATTGGGCTTATTGGTGTAAGCACACTCGAGATTGCCACATGGGTTTGTCTTTGGAGAAGCAATCCTACTTTAGCTGACGATTTGGAAGGATATGAATTCTTTCTTCATTGATCTCAAATTGAGTGATGAAAAAAATAGTAATAAGCCAAGCAAGACCTTAAGCGGTGATCTAGGCCCATCGGGCCAAAGTAAACCCATGATGGGCTCAAAGCCAAGGGAAAAAGACTACGCTAGCTCCAATAAAGTAAAGACAATATGGTGAACGGTCGTTTGCCTTCATCTAAGGCAAATGTTAATCAGCTTCAATTTGTCATGACCCGCTCAATTGAAAGATTTCTGATCTTTAACTCCGCTTGGATCACATCTAAACAAATAGAAGTAGGACGCAATGACAAGGAATGTGTGCCGTGGTGGAAAAATATTGATGCGTGTATTTCCGGACAAATTATTTATGGAAAAACCTATGGAAACACGTAAGGTTTCAAGTAAAGGATCCTGGCATATTGGGTAACTATTATTAAATTAGGTAAAATACGTTATGAAATGATGGAGCAATAATAAAGACCACGTATCTTCTTATTCGAGGTAGAGTACGGAAGAGGGAGAGACAGAGAGATAGCTTTCCATCCTTCTCAATAGACGATGCAAAATGGGGTGGAATCAAGGTTAAAGTAGCATTATCTCCCATCACCTTCCCACAATAATTGAAGGTCTTCCATTATCAACTCATGCCTCTATAAACCGTGACAACGACATCTTACGATTGTAATAAGTAGTATCTATAATACAATAATGAAAAATAGTTGATTTGTTCACTTGATTTGAAAAATATTATTTTTTATGCGGAATCTCGACAATCAGATCTCAAGCACTTCTCATGTATTCCCCCTCCATAACGCTGGCTCAGTGAGACTCACCATGATCATCTTCTTAAGAGCTCTTTATGTGTAGGGATATGTGCATTAGGGTTAAAGGAGAGACTTAAATACTATTTACAAAGTTTTTAGCAGTTCATCTTTTCATGAATCGGACTCTTCTTGCCCCATATCAACCATATTCATATTAGATTGATTAAGGATATTTATATCTAACTTTATTGACTGACCCTGTAAAATGATAAATTACAATTCTAATTAATTTAGCATAAATTAGAAAAACTCGTACATTTTCTCACTTGGGATGTATGTGCATACCCTTATATTGATCTAGGGATTATTCTTAATTAATCCCATCAAGTTTCAAACACTTTAAATTATGACAGTAATTGCATAAACACACGCAAAACCTTCTATGATCATGAGTGCTTTCAACTCTATTGATATGTACTCAATATGCTAGTGTGACAAATGAATAACACATTATAAAGAGTATTATCTTATGTGTCATCCCTTTTGTTAGTCAATGTTCTCTCTGCACCAACAAATGTCCTTATGGTTCCAATGAACCTACATATGTCTATGTGGTTCTAACAAACCTATATATATATGTATAATATATATATATATATATACATACACATGTAGTTAACTTTGCTTTATGTGTAATAATACATATTCTTAAGACTAATACTCGTAAATGTGGCCCCTCCCAAGGCTATAACTCGTGTGACATGAGATTCTTTTTTTTTATGTTCTTTTCACAACCTAAAATCAATTATCAAAAGTCGCCACTAGTCTTTGTTGGGATCAGCTAGAAACCCAACATAGAAGATGGAGAGCTTTCTTGCTTTCTATGGAACTATATATTTTGGGTTCGGGAATTTGATTCCATTAATGTTTATATTAATGCCCTTTATATACCACTAACTTAATTGGTTGTTATTCTAAATGCTTATGCAATTGTGATTAGCTATTTACATGTGCTTTAAAAGTCACTAAGCCCACTAGGTGTCCATGCAAATTATTTTTGTAGGAGGTTCATTAAAAGTCTAAGCTAATCCTAACCTTAATCTTAATCTAGAAATAAATAAGATATTGAAATGCGAAGCGTGGAGTGAACACTCAATGAAATGAAAAGCAAGCTAATCTAGGTGCATAAAAGAAAAAGCCGCAACTTGTCGGGTAATTATACAATGGAAAATTTTTAAACTTGAGATGAGGTTGGGATTGAATGGTATAAATTGAGATTGGATTGGACATCGGTCCTCATCCACCATCTTCATTAGTCATCTCCTCTGTGGCCTATCTCGCATTGTCATAGTTGGCAACATCATCAAGCGATATCATTTTGTTCAAGCAAGTAATGCATACAAGTAACAATCAAGCATCATGATTAAAAACAATCAAAAGAATGTCCTCGGGGTTGACCTTTGTTTCCATGCATCTCAATTTCCCAAATCATTGTAATTATTTAAAGTAAGATTAGTGGTTACTAACAATTGGCCATATACTTTTGCCATTTGAAATTCACGTGGGTACTGTTCACAGACACTATTCATTGTCTCTCCTAGCGGATGGGTGCGTTTCTTTGCACATCTGGTTCGGTTTTTGTGATTCTGGAAGCTATAGGTGGCGGGTTGAGCTGGGATCTGGAGGGAAGCTTCCTCTCATCACCTTCTTCAATCCCACCAATCCTTTCAACCCGGTACGCTCTCTACAATTGATAATGTTGATTCTAGATTAATGTTTTCTGGGTCTATTTTGGTGCATTATGGTCTTTTGGCCATACATGATGGCAATGACCGGTATTCCTACACCCCATCTAAATCAAACTCAAGAGATGGCCACCAATTTGTGGCCCAAGGAAGCTGTGAATCGGCCTTTTGTTCTACAATCCGTTGCGCAAACCCCAAATTTAATAGTGTCGGCAAGCATGGCCCTACGGGTTAAACGTCGGGTTAGAAGCCGAAATATAAGCTCTATAGTTAAGGAGAGGGAAGATGATTATCCTGAGGAATAAACCATTCCGTTGATAGCTGATTCTACTGTGAAAGGAAAGGCAAGCATCGACGCTTCACCTGCTCGATAGAATGCTCGATCCAGTAGCCGCCCACCTATTCGACGGAATGCTAAGCTTGGTAGCCGCCTACCTGTTCGACAGAATTTCCGATCTACTACTTATTGGGATGGAAACCAAGGGACGGGCACGAATGGAAGGATCACCCAAGGCAATGCCTCGACCTCGATGGAACTAGGGAAAGCTTTAGCTTGATTGTGGGAATGAGGCTAGATTGGTCATCAAGGGATACAATCTCACCTATATTCCCTTTTCCACTGATGATAAGGTGCATATCTTGAATGATATCCTTCTTGCTTGTGATCTCAAATGGCAAGAATACCTAGTTGGCTATTATGTAGGGAAGAAGCTCCCATTCAAGCTTACGAAAGCAACACTTAAGAATGCATGGGGTGGCCAATTGGTGGAAGTGATGGCTAATGAGGATAGCTTCTACTTTTTTCATATTCTGGACAATGACTATCGGAGGAGAATTCTGGATGGGGGCTACTTACGGTGGCCAAGGTCCCCCTCATTCTACAACAATGGCATCCTTTCTTGGAACTTAAAAAAGGCCGGCACAAAGATCAATCCCGATGTGGATCCGTTTGAGGAACATCCCTGATGCTCTTTGGTCGGCTAGAGGGATCAATGCCGTAGCTAGCGCAATTGGCAAACCTGTTTATGTGGATCAACAAACGGAGAAATGAAGATGATTTCTTATGTTAGAGTATGTGTGGAGATTAATGGGAAGAAACCATTGGTGAAATCTATTCACATATGCTTGAGTGGTGAAAGTAGAGTGGTCTCGGTAGAGTATGAGTTGAAGCCGATCTTGTGCACATTATGTGAAACATTTGGCCATCGATGTAGGAAGGATACCAACCCTCGGTGGACTACTAATCCCCAGATCCCGTTGATGCCTCTATTGCACCCCAGGCCATGTCCAATGCACGAGCTGCTCCCGAGGAGGATACGGAGGAGGACCTAGCTATGATGCCCAAGTCCCAGGGCAAAGATGGAGTTTCGGTGGGTGAGGTGATACACTTCTTTGATGATTTGGATACAACTAATGTGCAGAGTGGCATTCCTGTGTTTGCTGATCATTGGACTGACACTTCCCTCGCATGGGGGAGAGGTGCATGGGAGATAGTTATCCCCCTAAAAAAGAAACATCCAAAGTGTTCGGCAAAGATGGCGCCTAGCCATGGGGAGTCTCGGCTTCTTATTGACCTACGACCAAAGCAGGGTGAGCCTTCCGCCCCAACTGTTTAGGCCTCACGGGGCCATCCATCTATTGCACCTTGTTTAGTGGCCTCCTTAGTTTCTGGTGATGAGTCAGAGTATGCGGCAAGATCTAGCTCCGAAGAGAGGCAAGCAGGAGACGTTGCACTAAATCAGGAGGAGTTGCGCTTGAACCTTGGGGAAGCTAACACCCAGGTGTAGGCGACACATATTACGGTCCCGGCTCCTTCTTCGGCTGCTTGGCCTACATCCAAGGCCATTCTGAAGAGAAAAGGTCATCGGGCTAGGGAATGGTAAGGGCCATTCTTTTTGTACGTATGTATATAGGAATGTGTAATATAAGGGGCCTAATGAACCCAATCAGACAGGCGAATGTGAGGTATTTGGTAAGAACCAATAATCTATGTTGTATTGGCATTTTGAAAACCAATGCCTCAGAGTTGATATTTAATGCTATCTCTACCAATCTAATACATGGGTGGATTTAGGTTGCTAACTATGATCATTCCCAAAGTAGAAGGTTTGGGTTGGTTGGAACCCTAGTATTGTGTGATTTGACTTTTCTTCGGAGTCCTTTCAGGCCATCCATGGTTTCATTGGAGTTTAAACTTGGATATAGGATTTGCCTTAACAGTGGTGTATGTAGACACACGTTCATTTCCAAACGTCTACTATGGGTAGATCTTATCCAAAGGGAGGAAGCAGTCATGAATATATCATGGATGGTTGCGGGTGCTTTTAATGCTTTACGGGATGCATAAGATAGAGCTGGAAGCTTTGTGTGACATCCTGAATTTTTAACTCCGTCTCGATAAATAAAATGGGCTTTTCATCGACGTGCTTATGGTCCTTTTTCTCGGAGTTGATCACTCACGAGTTAACTAACCTATTAGGTGAAGCCGTTAAGGGATATAATCGCGATAAAATCCCTAAAAGCTACCCGATAAGTTAGATTGTACTAGAATCGCGTTTGGTTGATTTTAACCACGAAATTGAATTCGGATTTGGGAATCGAACGTTCGAGCATGTAACAATTTATTTTTAGGACGTCGTCTCATCTTTTGGGAAAATTCCGTCGAGCCGGGAATTTTGCGAAAAAATTCAAATTGGACAAAAAGAATTTTTGGAAATTCGGAGGGGCCTCTTTAATTGGATTTTTGGGCTACCAAATTGAGTAATTGGGTGAATAAATGGTGGAAATTCGTTAGGGCTGGTCATGGGGTCTATTTGGGCTCCAAAAAGACTTTATTTTGTGAAGAAATGAGAAGAAAACATTCATTGGAGGACCCATGGACTTTAGGGGTAGAAGACTTTGTGGCTTTACACTTGAGTGCATGAGATATTTGTAGAAGACCACCATTGGCCACAAGATAGACTTGTTTGGCAAGTTCTCTTCCCCATTAATCTTCCCATGCATTGCTTCCTCCCCCTCAAGAGAAAGCCAACTCCTTCTTATTCAGCTCCTTCTTCATTCTTCACTTCCTTCAAACTCCATTCCTCCAGCTGAAACATAGAGCTTTCAAACTAGCTCCCTCAGCCCCACTCGTTTTCGCGCCACCATCGCCGTGAACCGATTATTCTCTAATCAGACAAGTTAACTCTCTAACCTTTCTTAGGTTGTGATTACTCTTAAGGGTTAGATTGGTGTTGATTAGCTTGATTAGATTAGTTTTAGGTTGGATTGACACTAGTAAGGATGATTTAGTTTAGTTTAGTGGATTTACCTTGAATTTTTCTACTGGACCTTTGCTGTTTGCCAATTTTGTGGATCGAAATTGTATAAGATTTTGAGGTCGATTCCTTCTTGAGCAATGCTTTATACATATTCAGCTATATCACATATTTTACTCAAGATTTAATGGATTTACAATTAATATTATTTCAGCTTCATTTTAAGCAAAACAAAACCCATGTTTTTGTTGGAATTTATGACCTTTTGGTGTTCAATAGATTTTATCAAATCTTAGAGTCCTAATTTCAAAAGAGTTCCTTCATGAAAGTCGTTTCTTACATCTTTTAGTTTAACATAGTCAAATTTCAGATCAAACAAACAATTTTTGATTCTCGAACCAAGCTGATTTTTGAAAACATGACCCCTGAAAATGGACACAGTTTTTTGTACATATTTGGGCGAATTACTGCTCTCAATACAGAAGGATTTGGATCAAGGTGTCTGCATGAAAAATATTCCTTTAAGTCTCATTTATAACATATTAAAATCTTAGAAGTTTTTGACTCTTTTGATTATGTTTCTGGATTTAAACTTGGAGACGCGCGAGTGGCCCTGTTTCTGCTGATTAGGGCCGATTCGGGTTTGGTGATTGTTCTTGATATAGTGCTTGTTGGATAGTGCATATTTGGTGATATGGTTGATTTGTGGCATGCTTAGAACCTTTGCGAGGATAACATATGGGCTCGGGAGAGGGACGACAATAAGTAACGCCTCTGCCCCCGCTTTATATATTGGCTTGGGAGAGGGACGACAATACGTAATGCCTCTACCCTTGCGGCTTGGGAGAAGGATGGTGATATGTAACGCCTCCGCCCTTGCATTGCATGTTGTGACAAGGACCCGAGGCGAGAACTTTTCGCGGGTCAAGAAATATCTGAATGATTTATCGAATAATTGATATGTTGAACCTTATAATCATGACGTTTGTGAGTATTTGACAATTGATGTGCAATGTGCTAGTTGGTAGAAATGTTTTCTTTACATATATGTGTATGAGTTGTACTCATGTGCAAGGAGGTGCTAAGGCAAGGTAAGGATTGTTTGATGTGTGTTAGGCCACCTCTAGGTGAATTTCTTCCTAATCGGGGCTTATGGGGTAGACTTGCTGAGACATTGTCTCAACTCGTTGTGGTTTACAATTTTTCAGGTCCTTAGGTGGAGGTGGAACATGAACCGTTATGGGGTCCCACAAGAGATGGACTTTTGAGCACGCCTTTTTGGCTGGACCTGGAGCCCTTGGCTGTAGATCCCGAAGACTAGATAGCTCAATAGTTCATTTTTGGTTTAGTCTGTTGTGTATCTGAACTCGGGGTGATTTCTAACATATGTTTTGTGTAAATTTGGTTGTCCTGCTTTCCTATCCATGTTTGACTGTTGTACGAGGATTGTTTAATTCGCTTCCGCATGTGCATAATCGATTGGGTCGGCGACGCCTTCTGGGAATGTCGCAATTTAGTCGACCACCGAGGGATGTGCATGTTCTCGAGGTTCGGGACGTGATACTCTGACACTTGGTTCCCGACGTATGATGAATTTTATAATTGCTTGACAATGACAGAATTGGATGACCTCATATATGTGGGGTGTGGATTTACTTGGGCATCATCGTCTGGTGAAAATCGAAAATAAAGGAAGATAGAGGGTCCTGATTAATGCATGGTGGAGTATGCTCTTTTAATATTCTGAAGCTGCATTCTAGGTATCTCTGATGATTCTCCCATGATAGTCTGCATTATGCCTTATATGGATGTACGGAGACCATTCAAGTTCTTCAACTTTTGGATGATGCACCCGGACTTCTTGTCGCTAGTCACTCAGGTTTGGGATTTATGAATTGATGGTACTCCCATGTTTGTGTCATGCACTAAACTCAAACTTCTCAAAGGCCATCTACAACAGCTTAATAGGGGTCATTGTCAGATATATCCACTAGTATGGGATCGGCACGGAGGGATTTTTAGTCGGTTAAGGACTCCTTACAACGGGATCCCTTCAACTCCTTATTAGCCCAAGAAGAAAGAAATATCATGGAAACATTCTCAAATTTCAGGCTGCAAGAAGAGTCTTTCTGTAGACAAAAGTCTCGTATCCAATGGTTGAATGAAGGTGACTTAAACACAAAATTCTTTTATCAAAAGGTCAAGAATAGACACTTGAGGAACATAATTATTTTGGTGGAAGATAGTTTAGGTACTCAATTGTCTAGTCCAGATAATGTCAAGGGACTTTTTGTCTTACACTTGAAGAGCTTTTTGCCTCTATTGACCGTTAGATTCGCCCGTCCATACGGGATATACGAGTATCCCTTCAATACACCCTGATTGATAGCCAGGTACAACTCCTTCGGATGGGTTCAACATTGATTTCTTTAAATGGTCTTGGGATATAGTAGGCACATTGATTATTTATGCGGTCATAGATTTTTTTGAATTTGGGAAACTGCTTTGCCAGTTGAACACCATGGTCATAGATTTGGTTCCAAAAATCCTCAAAGCCTCCTTAGTGGATGATTATAGACCTATTGCATGCTGCAACACAATTTATAAATGTATCACTAAGTTAATGGCAAACTGACTGGCTTCTGTCTTACCCACTCCTATCAGTACGCCTCAGAATGCTTTTGTCAAAAGTCGTCGTATTAGCGATAACATATTGCTAGCTTAGGAGCTATTCGGTGGATTCCATCATGACTCCATATTTACCTAAGTGTGTGATGAATGTGGATTTTAGGAAGGCTTATAATACTGTGGATTGAGAGTTTCTGGAGTCTACTTTACTAGCATTTGGGTTTACAATGAAGTGGTGGAGCTGGTAAGGGTTTGTGTGCACATGCGAAAATTCTCCATTGCCATCAATAGGGAACTTCATGGATTCTTTGCTAGTACCGAGGATCAATGGCAAGGGGATCCATTATCGCCATACTTATTCACCCTGATTATGAAAGTCTTTACTAGCATCATTTCTAGTCAGACTAGTAAACTTGGATTCAGATTCTTCTGGGGATGTGAGACCACGAGACTCTCACATTTATTTTTTGCTGATGATGTGCCTCTCTTCAATGAACCTAATGTGAAGTCCATATCACTTGTGAAGTTGGAAATTACTACATTTTCCAAGTGGCTAGGCTTGGGACATAATTTGAACAAGAACGAGGTATTTCTAGTTGGTGGTTCTCAAACCCTTCAATTATCCATCCAAGATATGCTTGGCTTTTGGGTTGAGATATTACTTTTTTCGATATCTGGGGATTCTCATCGTGGCGTCATGGCTTGGCAAGGTTGACTATGTGTCCTTGGTGAATGCCATTACTAGGAATAGCACAATCTTGGACGCAACGGTTCCTATCCTTCCCAGGCCGCTTGCAACTAATCAGGTTAGTACTTCATGCTATCCATGTCTACTGGGCCGAAATGTTTATATTACCTATATCGGTATTATATAGAATTGTGTGAGTACTTAGGCAATTCCTATGGAAGGGACCAGAGCTTGGGTCAGGAGGGGCTAAAGTTGCTTGGAGTGATGTTTGCCTTCCCAAGGAGATGGGTGGTCTAGGTATTCAACGGCAGAAGGAGAGTAATAAGGCTGCAATGTTGAAGCACATATGGCTTCTCTTTACTTATAAAAAATCCCTATGGTACAAATGGATCCACTCCACATTCATAAAGTAGATATAGATTCTGGGTGGTCAAGAGACCTATGTGTTGCTCATGGGTGTGGAAAAAAATATTCGAACTTCGTCGAGAATTCCAACGTTTATTCTAGTGGCATATTGAGAATGGACAATCGGTTTTGTTATGGCTTGACCTCTGAATTTACTTTTTTTTTATTGTGAATATACTGGTCGGGATTCTCTAGAAAAGCTAAAGTGGCTAATCTAAGTCTAGCGAATGGTTGGCCATCTCACCTATTGGATATGTTGGCAACTTGGGGAGAGCCATTACCCCTCCTATGTAGCGACCCAGACTATTTTCGATGGCTTGGCAGCTCTTCAGGTATCTTCTTTGCTGCTTCGGCTTGGAGTATTGTTAGGCCTAGGAGTCGAGTTGTATTGTGGCATACATTTATCTAGGACAAAAAAATCATCCCTCGACATCAATTTCACCTCTGCTTATGACTCGAGATAGGTTACCCACCTAGGTATTTTTGTTATCATGACTCAGAATATTGGAAGCCAAGTGCATTTTTTGCAATCATAGGCCAGACTTGATAGACCACTTATTTTTTGGGTGTCAAGTCACGAATCAGCTAGCACGGTTTTGGGCGGGGAGATGCAATCTACCATGGCATCATAAGACTCTCTAATTAGTATACATGACATCATTTGTTGCAACATCGATCTACATTATACGACGGCTTCTTTAAAGTTTTTTAAACATATTTGGTTCGAGGCTATGTTTAAAAAAGATACATTGATCTAAATTGTCATGTAGCTCAATAGCTGTTCAATCACCTTAAAGTCTTCACGGAATGGCCTCAAATCGTTCCGTAAATCTAAAATCACATAATTGAATTTGAGTGTGAGATTCGATCTAAGGAGAATATAATGAAGACTAAATAAACAAAATTGAAGAATCGGGTAGCCAATTTGAGGAGCACTGCTCACCACTAAACTGAGAACAACTCTAGGACTCTAGGATTTGGATCATAAGGCTAAGGAGACCATCCGACATCATCGGCTTATTGAACAATAGTTAGAAGTCACTGGACAGACCACAAGCATACAAATCGTACATCATGCCAAGAGGAAGACAAGGCTAAATGGGGAGCTTTGGCGAAAGTTCTAATGAACATCAGCCACCACAAGGTAATAAGGAGGGAAAGGATGGCTTGCAAGCAGCGGGGCTGCCGCGGAGTAGTTGGCGACCGGCTGGCATATGCAAAAAACCGGTGGATGAACAATCAAAGGAAAATGGTTATATATACCTTCTAGTTTGAATTTCAGCCTATAGATTAATAAACCAAGGGTCAAGATTAAATTCCTTCATGCATAAGAGAGGAATATTCCATCAGTAGAATATTCCTTTTTTATTTGATTGGCTTAAATTTAGTCACATGGATTGCTGAAGTGTCACATTGAATAGCCAAGACCTAAAGTCTAATGAATGGTCATGATTTATTGCCAAATCATTAAGGAATTTTCCTATTGGTTAGACTTGCAAGGTAGTTTTCTAATTTCAAGCACGACATTCTTGTAATTTTCTACACAAGGGGAGAGAAGGGTGTCCATCGAAGCCAAAATTGGTTGAAGGGATTGCTAGGCACCAGAAAAAAATGGCTAGTTGGCTTAGGTAATCGGCTGATCGGACTGGTTGGGTCAGGTTAACCCAAACCTTGAATGGTTTAATCCATAGACCAATTTGTGTTATTTTCCTCCAATTTGACTAGATTAAGCTACAAGAACTTTGGGAGTGAATCAAGTGAAATTGAATGCAATTGGATGAAATTGAATTGACTTAGTTCAATTAATTGGACACAAAATGTTTAATTTCTCCTTGTTTGAACGAAAATGGCATCCTAGACTAAATTAATTATGATAATTGAGCTTCAGTCGGCCAAATTGAAGACCAATTATTCAAATTGGATGCTAGACTAGAGTGGGTCAATTTGAATTGAGTCCATCGGATCAAGTCCTCATAATTTCTTCAATCATTGATTGGCCAAATCTACCAAATTGAGTCTAGTTGAAATGATTTTATGAAAATTGATTTTGGAATTGAGTTCCCTTTGAAGAATTGGATCTAATTGTGCAAAAGCCTTATAATTTATGAAGAATTGATTGGAATCACTAAAAGAAGCAAAAATTGAAAAAAATTAGTTGATATGTAGCAATCTAAAAAGTGACATGACAATTGAATGTAGTATGTCCCACATATCAAATGTAGTAAAATAGACTACTTCAGAAAAATTTACAGAAATGGACCAATTTTGTTTTTTGGCTACTTGTAACGCTCTAACACTTTATTAATCAGTTTCATTATTAAGTCCCTTGGCTGTGATATAGCCGATGATTATGCTCAAGGTGCTGCAAAAGCGGTTTCTTAATAATTCAATAATTCTATCCTGATTCATCAAAACCTGGGGCCGTACACTTAGGATAAATAAAAACACATTCTTCATTCACTTGGCCGTGGTGCTTCAAGCTTCTACATGGACATAAAGGAAAGTGCAAGGTGACGATAAGAAAAGAGAAGAGTCCTTAAGACGTTATCTTCTTGGTTATAAAAAGGGCCACCCAAAAAGATGTTAGGCAACAACACAACACAACAAGCTATCGCCGACCTAGAGACAACCCAAGGACCAGGTCAAAAGTCCCCATCGGAGTTACTTTTGCCGTCGCTCCCTAGGTTGTCATGTGCGGATGGAGGCAATGGCCCAAACCAGCAGTGGCCATCCTAGACAAAGTAGGTGAAGAACTTATAACGCACGTGACAGGAAAACAACCCAGTGTTGACGATAATTATGGTCTCCTCGCCTAAATTCCCTAGGATAGCAAGGGTGTGTGAATTCCACGACATTAATCCACAACTCTGTGGGTAATCCGTACTTAGGTGCATGACAGAAGGGATAGGCCATGTTTAATAGGAAATAGATGTTAGCCACAAAAGTAAACAATATGCTTAACAAGTAATGCTTTAACTCATAACCCAAGAAGTCGCACGACTTATGTAAATGTGAGATGTCATGAAACACATACTTTGGCACATGCATGGAAGTTTGCCAAAAATCGTCATCATACACTCCAAGCATAAGAAGATCTATTCAAATGTTATCATAACACCTTTCCTCGGCTATTTGGTGTTAGCCTTTTCGACCTATCACGAGGAGGCTGTATATTCACTCCAAAGGCATCCAAAATCGTATTTCCAGGCATCTCGGCCAGAGGCATCGTGCACACTTTCGACAAAAGTCCCCATCCTCATTCATCTAAGGCATTCCCTTACTCTGAAGGCATCCAAAAACGCACTCCCAAGCATTTCATCCATATGGCATTAGTGCTCGCATATGATCCTAACCCACCATCATCCGAAGCATCCCAACTCTAGGGGTAGCCATTCCAGATGCATCATAAACAACAAACTATCAGGTCAAACATCCGGCCTTGTTACACATGTCTCATACCATACTACTTGACTAAATGTAAGACAATGCAATCTTATCATTTTTAGCTTTAGTACACATTCTTATCTAAATCATACACATCCCATTCCATGCAAGATCAAGACTAGCATGCGTACATATGCAATTCTTAGAGCATTTTTGAAAGATCTAAGTATTCCTAGGATTCATGAGGATTCTTGAAAGGTAATCGTAGAGTAGTGCATGCAACTCTAAGTAAAAATCATCTCCCTTGGTCATATTTTCCTTCAAAATAGAACTCAAAAGAAAAGAGACAAGGACCCCCAAATCACGAACTAAGGCATCACTTGCCTAAACTGAATGAAGTCAGAGGGGGTGGTGGTTCACGGCAGAGTTTCTTCTTTCTTTCCTCACGATGGCAGTGGCTCAAGGCTTTCTTTCTTTCTCTCTCTCTCTCTCTCTCTCTCTCGCTCTCTCTTCTCATAGTTACGACAGTTCATTGGCAGCTTAGGGGTGGCTTCCTTTCCATGGAACAACGACTCTACTCCTATGATTGGTCATGGTGACTCTCCTTCCTCACAGACAACAATCCTCTCTCTCTCTCTCTCTTTCTCCCGGCTAAGACAATGAGTATTTGGCTTAAGAAAACACGAGTGAATAAAAGGGGAAAAGGAAGAAGGGGATGGCTGATTATGTAGGCTTTAGCCAGCCCTTGCTGGCCTTGCCAAGTAGCTAAGTTGGGCATGCCGATTGGCACGATGGCTAGTTGTGGTAAGACCATCAATTAGGTTGCCGAGTGGTGGGCGCATGGCTATCAAGTGGTGGCCGTGTAGGCCTCCTCCAGCTAGGCAATCATTATGAGATTAGGAGGGCTAGATTGAAGGGTAATGATTGTGTGGAGGGGAAATCATGAGGCTTGAGGCATGTGTGACAAGTGACCTGTTGGCTTGTAAGAGTGAACTTGGCCTTCATTGGCCCTCTTAGTTGGCTGGAAAGGAAGGGGAGAGGGAGAGAATGACGGTTGTGGTCGAGCAGACAGTGGGGCTTGCGATGGTCGTTTAGGTGGCTTTAAGTGGTAGCCAGCGTCCCTTGGGTAGCCGGGCGTGTCGCTTGTGGTCGGGTGATTGGGAGGTGGAAAGGCCTTTTTGGTGCTATTTCAGGTATCAAGGTGATGGTTACTTCTATTTAGACTAATCTCTAATGTCTACACAAGGAATTGAATTCACATATTTGTTAGAAATAGCTAGAGGAGTAAGTCTGAATTTGCTGGACAACTCGGAATTCTACTGAGTTAAGTAAGATAGACGAACAAGGCGAAAGGCGGTGGCAGATACAACAGGGTCTTTTGGGCATGCCTTGGGGTTAAGAACATTGTAAATGTCATAAATTGTGTGTGGCACTCACTTTAGTGTCAAAAGTTTCATTCGAATCATTTGAGTGCCACTTAAAAAAATGAATACTTTAGTTACTACTTAGATTTTTTTGGTTGAATATCTAACATGACATTTTTTTATTAATATTTTGAGCCCACGTGGCTCATTGGAAATGCCAAGTCAGCATTTAAAATAAAAAAATTTAAAATTTAAATAAAAAATCATTATTAAAGGCAGCCTCATTTCCTGCCACCTCTTCTACCTCAATCGCAGCCTCTCTTTTTGCCACCTCCACTGTCGTTATCGCTCAACCTCCACCTCCTCCTCCTTCGACTTGCACTCCCCCGCCCTTCTTCGACTCATTCGACGTCGGCACGATGCTTTCCACATGTACTTGCCGTATGGCCTCGACAACGCGGTCCTCAAGACCATATCTCCTTCTACACCACCGGGATATTACTCTTGCCTGTTGACACCTAAATTTTGACTAGTCATTGAAATTAATTGCATAAAAATCAGGGGTCAGTCCAATCCTTGAACAAAAATTATTTGTATCGCATGGTTTAAGCATAATCTGATGATGTGTTGTCACACATGTCATCGGGGGAGCTTCTAGAAGATGTGCAATTCAAATTTTGATGGCGATGCACGTGGAAAGATAAGGGTGGTTGCGCTATGGATAGCGAATGTATAATAAAATTTCAAAATCGACAAGTGGTTGAGTTGTTGATAGTGGTCGGATATATATTCTCTCGGAAATCAAATTTCAAAATCACCTTACTTCTAATGTTAAAGATTTTGGGTTATTATCTCTAAGTCTTTATAAATAGAAGGGGGGGGGGGTGTTCAGAACGGGGGGCTAAAAAAATCGGAGAAGTGAGAAGATATGAGAGAGTGAGACGAGTGTGACAGATTAGAGGGAGTCTTCTTCTAGGGAGGTCTTTCGTGAAAAAGAAAGCGTGATGGACAACCTACAAAAGAAAAGTCAAAGAGAGATTTTTTGGAGAGAAAAAGTGGTTTGGGCGCAAAGATAAGTCTTCGGTCAAAGGGGGAAAGAAATAAAACAAGAGAAAAATCGAGGGAGAGGAAAAAGCCAGCGAAGAAAGGGCCGAAGAACACACATGCAAAAGAAAAGCTGAAGAAAAGTTTAGCAATATTGAAGAAATTAAAGAATTCTAGAAATTCTCTGCTTGGGTGTTTGATCTTCACGTCCTTTTGAGTCACGATTGTCAGCCGCAACACGAATTCCTATCAAGACGAGCAGCAATTCCAGTTTCGAACCCCTGCCCTGCCAAGACCTTCGTGCCGAGCCGATTTTTCCGCAAAGGTCCAAGGATCGTTCAAGAATTGACATCGTTGTTTGCCGCTCATGATTCGCGTCCATTGATTCAAATTTGGGAGCATTCGCAAACTAGGTAAGCATCTATTCCAACTTTGAATTCGATATCGTTCTTTTTTCTAATTTGGACTAACGTATCTTTTTGGTTGTTTTAGGCATATTCAATAGGGTTTCATCGTTTGAAATCTAAAATAATTATCAATTTAGTTCGTAAGATGACGGACTATTTTGCTTGATTGTCTTAATTTTTTTTTGGGTTGGGTAAGCATTCTTTGGGATTGTGATTATTTCAAGATTTGTGATATCCGTTTATTTAAATCGCGAGACAATGGATTATTTTTTCGGATATTGCAATCTTTCCTTAGGATTTGATTAGATTTGTTTATTTAGTTTAATATTTTATTTAGGGCATCTCTTAATTGCGAATTATATATAAAAAAACATAAAAACATAATCTTAGAGTAAACTAGTTTTTCCATGTGCATTAAATTAGGATATTCAGTTTATTTCGATTTTTTAAGTAAAAATAAAAATAAATGCATGTCTATAGTGTAGGTCATGTCATGCGCATGTCATATAATTTGCACGTTAGAAAATTACATGTCCTATAGAGATTAGGCGCATAAATTTCATGCCATGTCATCTAGAAATAGCATGTTTAAGTCATAAAAACTTCATATCATGTTAAAATAATACATATAGAAGTCTAGGGTTATGCAATGCATGTCATATTAGGTTAGAATTCATATTCATATTAGATCATTTAATTTTAAACTTTATTAGAAAATATGTTCTTACATTAGGTTAGTAGCATGCTTGATTAAGGCATTTATCTAATTTCGAATTTTGATCAATAAATAGAAAAACATAATAAAACATTCGCATGTCATTTAGATAATTATATGTCTTCGATTAGTCTTGTTGAGTCGCATGTTACATTTATTAGTTTAATTTAGAATTTCATAATATATTAGGTTAGTCACATAAAGGGTTAGAATTTCATCACATGCATCGCATATTGGGATAGATAAAAAATAAAAAATAAAAAATGTAAACTTCACACTTGCATACTTAGTTAATTTGCATGTTAGGATAATAAGAAAATAAAAAAAAATCATCACATGACTTTCTTTATTAGATTATATTTGTTTGATGATTTGTTGAGCATTTACATACATGTTTGCGCACCCGCGTGATCACCTTGTATGTTAGGGAGTTAATTAAAATCAATTTAAGCTGCCTGTAAAATATTCTTTTGGAATTAATGAAAAGGCACCGAAAGGGTATTAGAGTAATCTAGCGTAATCAAGTGCCCGTACCCATAGTCTCTGGTTCGTAGGAGTAAAGTACAACTCCCAGTGCTTTACATGGATTTATAATCGACCTACCATAAATAGATTAGTGGTGACTCCATTTGAAATCAATTTTGCATGTTAAAAACTGAAACCTAAGTCGCGAATTGGTATGAGCTCGAGCTAAGTTAGACTTAGTAATTCATTAGCCAAACCCTATGTGGTGCACCTTCAAAGGGGTCACGACAGCTTGGCGACTCCGCTGGGGACTTGTCTTAAAGAAGTTTAGTGGACTTAGGCCAATTTTCAAATTTTTTCAAAAAAATAATTTTGTTTGGTAGCAAGGATACCAGATAAGTCCCTAACACGTGTTAAATGTTCCTGCAGAAAGGAGTTATAAGGGGTGGAGTTTTTGCTAACCCTTTTGTCTTGCAGAAAGGTGTTTAAGATGAATGTTTTAAATGCTTTACTAGAAGCGTTGCTTGGCTTTAATTGTTGTGCATGCATCTATTGCTTTAGCACTACACTATGGCGCACACAACTTGCTGGCAAACCTGGGCTGCGATAGGATAATCTTAGATGGTGTTGAGAAAGTCACAACCTCAAATGTGAGACCACGATATAGAGGTTGCCTGACTCAACCCCGAACTTTTCTTCTTGACGTCAAATTGGTTTGTCCTTATCCGCAAGGCTACGTGATTATAGGACATTCTTTTTGACCGGGTCGAAGTTAAGAGGACCTGATACAAGTATGCGAGATTGCCACTGGTCTGATCATCATTTTAACTTTACTTTTGAGCCAATTAGAGTAGAAATCGAGCCCCACGACTCATGTGCATGTGTATGTGATTACCACCGATCTTCTTGTAAAATAAGTTTTCTAATCCCTCATCTTGCATACTATTTATATCACTGTATTTTTATCAGTCTCTGACATTAGATTGCCCACTAGTCTTGGTATATATAGGTCAAGCTAGATAAAAATGGCTAGAGTTTATTTCTTGTTTAGGAGGCTTCATTTAATTTCTTAATTTCGATGTGCACAGAGTTTTGTTTCAATTTCAAATTTTGATAGCTAGGAAGATTTTTTTTTAAATGGAATGATTAAATCATTGTCATGGATTGACATTTTTTCTTTTCCTAAAATCTTTATGTTTATTTTGCAAAATTAGGAAAATGGTTATGAATGTGAATGATGCTTGGGTTGTCTACTTCCAACGTCAAATTGATGAGATGCGTCAATCATTGCTACACCTCAAATTGCGTGAAAACTCATCCTAACTTCGTTCCATCCTCCCGAGCCAAGATCAATACTTCTGAAATAGACTGCACATGCTCATTTTAAGGGTTGAAGCAAGTTGGACAGGTAACCAACAGGGGCAAGTCATTGTAGTGCCTAGTCAGGCATCATGTGAACGAGGCAAACCTTGATTACCACGGAGGAACTATAATACGTGGAATTACACATCGCCTCTCGTGCCATTGTCTTGGATCTTACTTGTCCTTTTGGAAAAAGGGATGCTTACTAGGGAGCGACTTACCAAGGAGCGAAGGTGTGCTAATCATGGCCCATTCAAAATATGTGATTTTCATTCTGGTAGGATAGGTCATTCTACTGATGAATGTTTTAGCCTGAAAAACAAGATTCAAGACCTCTTAGATGTTGGGGCATTCACGTTTCGTGCTCCATGGCTTTGCCAAGGTCGAGACGATATTCTCATAGTGCCGAACATCTTGAACACTGTTCATGGTCTTGTAGTGATGATGCGTGAAGATAGAGTAATTGATACACTGGGGCAACCAAGTGGCAAATATGATTATTTTGTGGAGTATTCAGCACCTCCAAGCTTTTTTGGTAATCCTCGAGATATTGTCCTAGATGGATGGGGTGGTATGGATGATCTGACATTTCTAAAGGAAAAATGGTCCAAATATGATGGAAGGCATGGTGACACCATTGAATGATATTTTTCAAGCACCATTGAAAATAAACAATTGAAGGAGGTGGGTGCAAGCTCGTTGAAGTAGCATTATTATTAGTTTTTTGCATGCCCCCTGCGTGGGAATTTTTATTGCTTTCTAGGATCTACACCTTCTAGAATTGTTAGGACTTCCTATTTTTTTTTTTCCAGGATTTGCTTGCTTTCTAGGATGCCATTGGTTGCTGCAATTTACATTCAATAAATGTAACTCATTTGATGATTATCAATAAAATTAAAAAAAAATCATTTTGATGGCATGTTGATGTATACCAAACTGGCCTGGTGATGATACCCAACAATTAAAAAAATATATCCAAGGAGAATGCTGAGGGTTGGGCTTCTTCATGCATCCTCGTTCCAAAAGATTTTCAAAAAAAAAAACTTCAAAAAAGGAGGTTTAAAGAATGCATGTCAAATAAAACTTGTTTGTTTTTCTGACCATTTACTTCATGTGACAGAGCTTACTTCTCCTCGTGTATGACAATAGTATGGCATGGAGATGAATTGCAAAGATTGATATGGCAAATTGTGGAGCATTTTTAATCCAGCAGATATAACACATTAATGGGTGATAGAAATTTATCCAATCCTATATAACATTTATTTAGAGCCATATTCATGCACATTCTTTGATACATGAGGCAAGAACAAAAGAAATGCGGCGTCAAGGATCAAGTTTCTGTGGTGATAATTAGCGTGTTCATACCTAAGAGTAGTTAATGGAAATTCATTTTTAATAGCTTTCCCTTGCGTTCGATATCATGTTCATGCTACGCTTGGATGATATTTCTGGGTGAGATAAATTGTTTGTGCTTAAAAGCAATAAGCTTAAAGTGTTCACATATGCTAAAAAGGATTTTGCATGATGGTTTTGCTTGTTTCATTCATCTTTCCACCGAGGATTGCCAAAATAAAGCAAATTTGATGAAAAGTGCAGAATTGATTGAGAATGCTAAATGAGATGTGTCGGGATGACGAAAGACAAACCATGTTCATATATAGTCCCAAACTTATACACTTGTGAGATGAGCTTGTAAAGTTACATGTTCGTAAGGAGAAGAGTTCTCTCGCGTATAGTACAACAACTGAGATAATGAGGGGTAGTTCATTTCTCCATTCCAAACACTATAGGTGATCCGTTGATAACCCATTTTGAGCCCAAACACTTGTGAAGTTTCTTTTTCCATATTACCCCTGTCAAGAACCACCCCACACCGAGACAAACTGGAGGTACAATTGCATCATTGATGTCAAAAAGTGAAAAAATAGATCTTACTTTCACTTGCATCAATCTTTGAGTGTTGCTATTACATGTGAAATCGAACGGTAAATCAAGTGCCTTAGGAATGATGAAGAGCATTCATTTCTCTACCCTAAATACTCTTATCCTTTGCTAGCTACTTTGAGCCTGTAATTTCATTTCACTTAAACCCATATTGGTGATGATCTCTTACATTAGGGTATGGCAAAAATCAAGGCCATAAGAAACATCAGAATACAAGCATCCACACTAAAGCAATATGCTTTAGTACAGTCTAGTCCATAAAGTGAAACAAAAATGTGAAAATGGGGCATGAATAAGTAGCATGCCTAGTAAAAGCAAGGTCAATGCCCATATCTAAAAGAAAAATGAAGGAACCTAGGGGCAAGAAAAAACAGTGTGTCTAGTAAAAGTAAGGTTGACGCCCATAGAAGTCAGAGCCAAAGGCTCAAGTTTGTAAAAGTGAACCCTTGATGTGTTTGAGCTTTTTCCAAAAATGTTGAATGAGGTAATCTTGTACATAATATTCAGTAGATTTGATATTGGATAGCTTCCCTAGTGGAGCAAAATTAGAAGCTCGAAAGTTAAGTCTGAAAAATTCCCTAGTGAAAGGAAGGTCGGTGACTAGATCACAAATTCTTCATCCCATATACATTTTTGAGCCTAATGAATCCTTTCGTTTCTCAACCCATTAACCTAGTTGAAGTTACATCTTTTTAAAGTCTCTTCTGATTATGGCACTCGAATTAACATGAGGTTTTTAATATTTTAAGCTTAGCTTGAAGAAGTGCAAGCAAGATTAATTCTGTCTCATTGTGCAAGGTTCTTGACTTGTAAACCTGGTGACATATGTTGAAGACATTTTTTTTTCCTAAGTCTTGACTCAAAAAGTCCCCTTTGCTTAGCCATTGACCAAACCTAAATTACGGTCCTATTAAAAGACCTCTTAGATCGGTAAAGTCGTACCACTTGCGAGAATACTCGAACCTTTGTTGATATGATGATGGTGAGATTGAGTGATACAATTATTCCCGCATTAATGGCCGGGACAACAGCCTTCCAATGAGAGCGAGCGAAAGTCATTTCTAACCGTATCTCATTTGACATTCTTGAAAAATTTACAGTATTGAATGGAAATCATCTTGTTTAATGATTCACCACAGTGGAAACGTGATGATGCAAAATCAATATGCATAAATTTGAACTTTGAAATTTATCTCTTTGACAAATATATGCATATCTCTTTTCTCGATAGATGATAATTTTTTTGAGAACTAGAGAGTTCATGATGATCAAGTTTCTTTCTGAAGCCGTGAGTTTTTTCCAAATATTCTTGAACTTTCTTCTTGCAGGGAATCAATCCGGCGTGCTACCGTCTAGATTCTCTTTATTGACACGGCATGCTTTCGTAATCCGGAGTTTCTTTTAACCAACTTGGCGTGCTCTCGTAGCCCAAGTCTCATTTCATTGACATGACGTGCTTTCGTAGCCCGAAGTCACTTTTCACCGACACAACGTGCTTCCGTAGCCCGGAGTCTCTTCATTGACACGGCGTGCTTTCATAGCCTAGAGTCTCTTTTCATCGACTTGGCGTGCTTTCATAGCCCAAACCTAATTTCAGTAAACATATATCTCACTTTAAGTGCCGATGGCGATTTATCGGTATCTCATCTCGAGTCCACGTGGCGATGTATAAGAATTCGGGCTTCATTTGGAGTGTCTATGGGAATGTATTATACCAAGTATCCACCTAGATATGGATGGCGATGTATTGATATCTCCATTGGAGTGTCTGTGGCAATGTATAAACATCACACCTCAAGTGCCGATGGCGATGTATTGGTATCTTAGCCTGAGTCTCTATGGCGATGTACATGAACTCGGACTTTAATCATAAATTATTTCATCGTTTGCCTCTGTTGTAATCGATTAAAAAGTTCGGGCCTCAAGCAAACAAATCATATGTTGCCTTTTAGTTGTGACCGATTAAAGAAGGTCGGGCTTCTATCAGGTAACTTCGCCGTCTTTCTTTTGTGACCGAAGTGAGTGTTTGGGCTTAAGAAAGCGGTTCATGCCTTGATCTACTTTACCAATCCAGCAAGGTAAGTAATTTTAGGTATGTTGATCTTCCTTCACATGCACCATCTAGCATGTCATGTTATCCTTTTGTGACCGAAGTGAGTGTTCGGGTTAAAGAAAGCGGTTCATGTCTTAGTTTATTTTCACTGTCTTTCTTTTGTGGCCGAAGTGAGTGTTCGGGCTTAAGAAAGTGGTTCATGCCTTGATCTATTTTACCAATCCAGCAAGGTAAGTAATTCTAGGTATGTTTTTCTTATCCCATTTATTTTCATGCATCATGTCACATTTTACTGTCTTCTTTGGTGATCGGAGTGAGCGTTCGGGCTTAAGAAAACGGGTCTTACCTTGATGTTTTTGCATGCATCATGTCATATTCACATTTGAAGATGAGAGCTAATCTCAGCAAAAATATCATTCATAGCATTTGCATGGACAAAATTTAGGTTTTAATAAGTCTTTGAATGTAACCTCTGCGAGCTCACCTTCAAAGAGGGGTAGCTGTTGACACCTAAATTTTGACTAGTCATTGAAATTAATTGCATAAAAATCAGGGGTTAGTCCAATCCTTGAACAAAAATTATTTGTATCGCATGGTTTAAGCATAATCTTATCATGTGTTGTCACACGTGTAATCGGGGGAGTTTCTAGAAGATGTGCAATTCAAATTTTGATGGAGATGCACGTGGAGAGATAAGGGTGGTTTTGCTATGGATAGCGAATGAATAATAAAATTTCAAAATCAACAAGCGGTTGTGTTGCGGATAGCGGTCGAATATATATTCTCTCAAAAATCAAATTTTAGAATTACCTTATTTCTAATTTTAAAGATTTTGGGTTATTATCTTTAAGTCTTTATAAATAGAAGGGGGGTGGTGTTCAGAACGGAGGGCTAAAAAAATCAGATAAAGTGAGAAGATATGAGAGAGTGAGATGAGTGCGAGAGATCGGAGGGAGTCTTCTTTTGGGGAGGTCTTTCGTGAAAAAGAAAGCGTGATGGACAACCTACAAAAGAAAAGTCAAAGAGAGATTTTTTGGAGAGGAAAAGTGGTTTGGGCGCAAAGATGAGTCTTCGTCTAAAAGGGGGAAAGAAATAAAAGAAAAGAAAAATCGAGGTAGAGGAAAAAACGAGCGAAGAAGGGGCCGAAGAACACACCTGCAAAAGAAAAGCTAGAAAAGTTTAGCAACATTGAAGAAAGTAAAGAATTCTAAAAATTCTCTCCTTCGGTGTTTGATCTTCATGTCCATTTGAGTCACGATCGTCAGCCGCAACACGAGTTCCTATCAAGATGAGTAGTAATTCCGGTTTCGAGCCCCTGCACCGCTGAGAGCTCCGTGTCGAGCCGATTTTTCCGCAAAAGTCCAAGGATTGTTCAAGAATTGCCATTGTTGTTTGCCATTCGTGATCCGCGTCCGTCGATTCAAATTTGGGAGCAATCGCAAACTAGGTAAGCATCTATTCCAACTTTGAATTCGATATCGCTCTTTTTTCTAATTCGAACTAACGTATCTTTTTGGTTGTTTTAGGCATATTCAATAGGGTTTCATTGTTTGAAATCTAAAATAATTATCAATTTGGTCCGTAAGATGACGGACTATTTTACTTGATTGTCTTAGATTTTTTTTTTTGGTTGGGTAAGTATTCTTTGGGATTGTGATTATTTCAAGATTTGCGATATCCGTTAATTTAAATCACGAGATAGCGGATTGTTTTTTCGAATATCGCAATCTTTCCTTAGGATTTGATTAGATTTGTTTCTTTAGTTTAATAGTTTATTTAGGGCATCTCTTAATTCCAAATTTTATATAAAAAACATAAAAACATTATCTTTGAGTAAACTAGTTTCTTCGTGTGCATGCCTAAATTAGGATATTCAATTCGATTTTTTTAAAATATAAATAAAAATTATATGCATATCTATGGTGGAGGTCATGTCATGCGCATGTCATATAATTTGCACGTTAGAAAATTGCATGTCATATAGAGATTAGGCGTATAAATTTCATGCCATGCCATTTAGAAATTGCATGTTTATGTCATAAAAAATTCATATCATATTAGAATAATATATATCGAACTCTATGGTTATGCAATACATGTCATATTAGGTTAGAATTCATATTCATATTAGGTAATTTAATTTTAAATTTTATTAGAAAATATATTCTTACATCAGGTTAGTAGCATGCTTGATTTAGGCATTTATCTAATTTCGAATTTTGATTAATAAATAGAAAAACATAAAAAAGCATTCGCATGTCGATCAGATAATTATATGTCTTTGATTAGTCTAGTTGAGTCGCATGTTACATTTATTTTTTTAATTTAGAATTGCATAATATATTAGGTTAGTCACATTAAGGTTTAGATTTTCATCACATGTATCACATATTAGGATAGTTTACATATAAAAAAAATAAAGAAAAAGTAAACTTCACTCTTGCATACTTAGTTAATTTGCATGTTAGGATGATAATAAAACCCCAAAAAAAAATTCATCATTTGACTTTCTTTATTAGATTACATTTGTTTGATGTTTTGTTGAGCATTTATATACATGTTTACACACCCGTGTGATCACTTTGCATGTTAGGGAGTTAATTAAAATCAATTCAAGCTACCTGCAAAAATATTCTTTTGGAATTAATGAAACGGTACCGAAAGGGCATTGGGTAATCTAGCGTAATCAAGTCCCCGTACCCATAGTCTCTAGTTTGTATGAGTAAAGTACAACTCATGGTGCTTTACATGGATTTCTAATCGACCTACCATAAATAGATTGGTGGCGACTCCATTTGAAATCAATTTTGCATGTTAAAAATTGAAACCTAAGTTGCGAATTGGTATGAGCTTGGGAGAGCTCGACTAAGTTAGACATTGGGTCAAACCCTATGTGGTGCACCTTCCGAGGGGTTGCGACACTATTGTAAGGGGGAGGAGAATGTGATGCAAAATCACTGGTTCATGTGCTCTTGGTCTCCTTCTTTAGCCAAGGCCACGTCAACCCGCTGCTCCGGCTTGGCAAGCGATTGGCTTCCTCATCACCTCCACCACCCCCAATAGCATCAACAAGTAGATGCACAAGGTCAGCAACATCAGAGATGAGCCCACCCTTGTCGGCGATGGGTTCGCCCCGTCTCATGCTTCATCAACGACCCTTTCATCCCATGGGTCTTCGATGTGGCCGAGAGCCTTAGCCTGCCTTCGGCAATGCTCTGGGTCTAGTCATGGACATGCTTCGCCGCTTATTACCATTACTAGCACGGTCTCATTCCATTCTCAAGCGAGTTTGCAATGGAGATCGACATGCATCTTCCATACATGCCACTCTTCAAGCACGACAAGGTCCCGAGCTTCCTTTATCCGACCACCCCTTACCCTTTCCTCTGTTGGGCAATTCTCGGACAGTACAAGAACCTTGACAAGCCTTTATGTATACTGATGGATATGTTCCAGGAGCTTGTGTAACATTCTCAATTTAAGGCCGTGATTAAATAAATGATTAAGGTGTCAAGACCTAAATAGTAAAGTGGGGGTAATTAGCCCATTAAAGCCTTTGGTGAGGACAATCAGAGATCGACAAGCCTGATCATCTAGACTACTTGGCCTTGGGCAATTACTCGACCATAAGGATTGAGCAAGAAGGTCTTGTACTAACATAGATTTTTACACGATGACTCAAAGAAGAGTTCAGTGGATGATTATTGCCAATTCATGAGTGGCGATAATTAATCTTGAACCAACTTTGAGATTATCTGTACAATTATGTGGTTAGAAAAACATCTTGTTGATTACCTGGCAACCGAGAAATACTCTAAGGATCAGCGAGGCTCAACGTGGAATAACCGCGAGACTTGCGAGGTGACACCCTATTGATCATCACTTAAAAAGGACTAGTTGAGGTTACAGAAAGACGACACTTAATCAGAAAACCATTAGATTAATTTTGGGTACTAAATTGAGAGAGATGGGCTTTAACCCCAATTAAGGAATTAGAGGTGGGCCAACCTAGGAAGGCTAGGCTTGACCCAAGAGAGGTGGACCAAGAAGCATGGCCCAAGGTGGGCCAAGGCCATTCGGCCAAGGGAGGATCGAATAGGGAAATGGGGAGGAAAAGAGAAAGAAAAAAAAGAAAGAGAAAGAGAAAGGAAATAGAATAATGAGATTTGGTGGTGCCTTGACAATTATTGGAGTCAAAGGAGACAAGAAAACTAGAGTATTTTTTACCTAGAGGATTCAAGACGTACAAGTGTAGGTTGATTTAAAATGACATAAGCCTAGATTGAAGTACCTAATATCTACTTGAAGGAGGCCACACGTGGGGAGGAAGAAGGGAGAGTGGCCGGTGGCAATCCAAGGGCAAAAAAGGGGGAAAAACAAAATAAAACAAGTCAATAATAAGGCTATCTTGATATTAGAATTAGGCATGTGACCTAGTGAGCTTAGGATGATGTAATATGGGTGATCTAATATGCCTAGAAGTAGGATGAATTCATCCTAAATAGGCAATTAAAGGGCTAATATAAGAAATAAAATAGGCACATGAGCTACTATTTAATAAATACTATAGCCTTAGTACCTAGAAGACAAGATAGACTAATTAATGACCACATGGACAAAATAATCAATAAGAAATAGGGGAGGAGTTCGGCCAAGGCAAGAGGAGGAGGAAGAATGAATAAGAATAATGTATAAAGGACAAAGACATTAATGATTAAATAATAGTCTTATAGTTACTTTATGGAATTAGACCTTAGGCAATTAATGCTTGAGATAGCACTAGCCTTGGGCCCCAATTTTTCTTGCTTATAAATAGAGGGCAGATCACTTCATTTGGACACACACCTCAAGCCAAGAACACACAAACCACTTCTGCCTTCTTTTGAAAATTCGTAGCTCAGCAAACCTAGCCACTGTTCTACCTTCAATCATCCATTAGCAGCCATTTGCTTCACCAAAACCCTCTACCACCTTCTTATATACTTCCATACTATCCCTCATGCAAAATTTCAGCCTTAACGGAGCTCTGGTTTCTCCTGAACCAACTCTGGAAGCTACAGACCCTTCAACAGGAATACTACACTGTCGACCTTTTTGTTTGGCCCTGGTTGACCGACCAAACGACCTTTGAATCGAGTGAAACTAGGCCATTCTCTTTGTAACATCCAGAGATTTCCAACGCCACCGACCACGCTCCAAAACATTGAGTATTCGCCATTGTAGAGCCCTGAGAATCCGTCTATACAACCACTGTGCTGGACGACGGGCTGCTGTTTGCCTGCATTAATTAGTTTTTGCTTCTATTTCTTCGACTCTTCTCTGTGTTTTTGAGTAACATGTGTCTGTAAGTGGACTTTCTAACCCTTAGGTAGGGCGTGGTGATGCGTGGTTAACTTGTAGAGTGATTTTCCTAATTTATCTACGCGCTTTGGTCTTACCTCTCTTGTTGAATTTACTTTCTATTCTGCCATCTGAATTTCCCACATATTTCTTGAGTTGTGGTACTTATTTTGACAAGGCTACATCTCTCTTAAGCTTCTAAAATTATTCTTGAACTTTAATGTTATCTATTTTGCCCAAAAAAGATTATGTTTTACCCTCAAAGAAGTTGTATATTTTCTTGAGTCAAGAAATCCCTCTCTTTTGCAAAATGATGTCTTTAATTGCAAGAGCAAGGTGAAAAAAATGATTCTTGAAAATATTTTTGATTGTGCGTAATGCATTCGCCTCCTCGTCAGATGGACTTCGAGGGAGTAGATCTTGCGGGGTATACCTGGCTTCTAAGTTGGATGGGCCGTACTAGATGGGGCTAGTGCGTTGCGTGGGCTGTGGTCCAAAAGGTCGGATCATTATGGAACTGGCGGCTGAGGAGGGCCAAAAGATTTTAAAAAAATTATAAAAGACTAAATGCATGCAATGATGTGTGGAGTCTTGTTGATTTTGGGGTTCATGGGAATTTTTGGAAATCCTTGGAAATGTGATCTTTTCAAAAGAGACAAGGTTTTGAACTGATTTGATGACATTCTTATTTGTGGTTTTCAAACCTTTGCTTGTTGATTGCGAGACCGCCTCCTAGGCGTGATTTATAATTTTTACTTATTGAGTTATTTCACCCCGTGGTTATTAACATTTTCGGGATCATACCATGGTTAGCTCGTTATTCATTTTGGTGTGCCCGTTGAGACGATTACCGAAGTAGGAGCAATTGACGGCGAATGTCTCCTCACTCCCTTTTGTTGAGAGGTTAGGCTAGAGGGGATAGGATAACCAACCCCCGCTTAGCTATATCGTAATTAAACGCACCTTGGCGAGTGTAATTTGTTGTAATCACACTTTTTGTGGGGTAAAAGATTGGTGGTTGCTAGTTGATGATGTTGTTGGGTGAATGCCTTGTATTTGGTCATGTTTGGATATCTCCTTCTAGAGCATGTAAAATACTCTATGTGTTGTTTGAAATACGTGGTTGTGTTATGTGATTTGCCTACTTGACTATCCTATTTTGTATGGGAAGCTTCCGCTTGATTATCGGGTAAAGAGGAAAAGTCGGCAATGGGTCCTGGGATAATATTGTTGCAAGTGATAAATGAATTAATGGCAATGTGGGGATTTGTCACGTGCCCAATGGACCAGGGCGTGATAAATCCGACTGTGGTGAGCCCTATTTATGAATTAGTGTTCGGGGCATCACAGCTTGATCTTGAGATAATTGAGTACATTTCCGATATATGCTTGATTAAGATAGTCGGGCCACTATTCAAGAACCCAAAGGCCCCGATGGCTAGTTTGCAGGGTCAGTGGTGTATGTTCGGGAGTATTGTGTATATGAAGTGGAACCAGTGGGACAAGATCGCCTACGAGCTCTTGAACTCAGGCGTGAATTTCCTATGGGTGATGAAGCTGCCACACAAGGACTTTGGCTATGATGATGTTGGAAAGGTTCCTTGAGAAGGTTGGCGATAATGGGAAGGTGGTGTAGTAGAGCCTGTAAGAGCAGGTGCTAGCCTAGTTGGCAGTGGCAGCCTTTGTTAAGCACTACAAATGGAACTTGTCTATGGAGTTGCTCATGTTGGGGATGCCGGTCGTGGCATTTCCACAGTGGGGGCCGGCATCGCCCACACATGGTGACCCTAGGTTGGGGCAGGCAACGTCAACCCCTGACCATGGGCTGATGACCCTCGCCCGATTTGGGGGAGGGTCGGGGGCCTTGCTTAAATCTAGGGGAGGTCCTACAAGGGCCCTCGCTGGCTATCGGCATAGATCGCCCTCCCCAAGATGGGGTGAGGGTACTAGATTTTTTTTTTTAAATTTTTTTAAATGTTGATTTGTCATTTCTGACTAGCCACGTCTTTTTTTTTGGTTGAGTTGGCACTTAAATGATTATTTTTTCTCCGATTTCTAGGGAAATTCTTTTACACTAAAGTAAGAGCTGCACACAACTTATGGCACTTGTAGTGTCCTTGTCCCCATGCCTTGGCTGGATTGATTCATTCCGGGGTTGTTTGAGGCTCATATAAGTCAAATATACCACAATCTATCTAAAAAATCCTTTGTCTTTATTCAGTTGCTTAGTTTATAGAAGGTCTCCGGTTTTAAGGATGTTACAATTACTAATCAAAATCTCTAATTGGGAAAAGTCAATTCCTAATTGATTTTTATGAAATTGAAAATGTGAAAATCAAATTGGAGAAAAAATGAGTTGATATAGGGATTTTTTCAATTTTAACCTTTGGCCCTTACCAAAAAAAAAAAAAAACAAAAAACCTTTGGTTAACTTAAGGATTGACAAAAAAGCTAACTCTAAAAATCTCATGGTATTTTTGATGAAATATGTTTGTTGAAATAAGTGTCTTATCTTGAAAATAACATTGAAAATAACTTGAAAAAAATGATAAATTGACTCTTTTTTATAAGACATGGACTCTGTTAGGATTAGAAGTCTTAATCTCAATTTTTTTACCTTTATATGATGCATCGTCTAAAAGTTATGTGTCAACAATGCTGCCTCTTAATATAATTGTTTTGACGAGCCGATGAATTTCCATCGGACAAAAAATTTCGAAAAAAGGGGCAGAAGTTGAATTCTAAACTTGAACTATGACCTTCTTGATATCACATGTAAACTTCAAAATAATATTGACACCTAAATTTTGACTATTTATTTAATCTCGATCTTTCCATACCATGGACAAGCGGAGCCATGACTAGAGTCGTAGGTTAGAGTTTTGAACGAAAGTCTTGGATGAAATCTTCATTTGAATATCAAGATATGCACATAGAAAAGTAAAGGTGGTGGTTAATGTACAAATAGAGATTTACTTGAAGATTGAACTTCGAAATTCTCTAGAAGAAAAACTCTTATTGTGGAGTTCAAAACTTGATTCAGCTAATAGGTAGGATTAAGGCGAAGCTTCTATATAGGGCGAAGCTTCTATATCAGCCGAGAGTCCATCAATTCCATCTGTTGCACGAGAAGGAACATGAGAACTTGTACGCCCAAAGCAGAAAAAATAGACCAAGTCTGTTCTTAGAATTCAGACTACACAAGGACAGTTTCGGCCCCTCCGTGATCAGCCATGGCCTAAGGATGGCAACATGCTGGCCCCCGATGCTGAGGACTTGGGAAGTCGCTTGGTCACAAGGCTAGGAGGTTGATTTAGTTGCTTAGTCAACACGGTATCACCTAGTTGGTGTGCCTGGTGTAGTAGAGTCACCAGCTTCGGATGTTGAATTGAATAACACATCTAGTGCCAGCACTGATGAGAGCCAAATGGGAAGCATTGGTAAACAAATGCATGTGCTCTTTGCGGTTCAGAATGAAACTTAAGTACAAGAGATTCTAAAGGTAGACCCGGCTCCTTCTCCCTTACTTTGACCTGTGCATATGACATTCCGAGGAGGAAGGCTGCCAGGCAGGGAAACGGTAATTCCTCTATCATTTTGCAATTGTAAATATGTATACATGAGTTTGGAACATTAGGGGTCTTGTTGACCCTTTCAAACAGGTGGAAGTTAGACAATTGGTTAGAGTTAACAACCTTTGTTGTATGGGCATCTTGAAAACTAGGGAAACGAAATTGATATTCAATACAATTTTTGGTAACTTAATATCTGGATGGAGTTGTATAGCTAACTATGATCATTCTCAGGTTGGTATGATTTGGGTGGGTTGGGACTCGAGTTGCGTGACATTTGAAGTAGTCGTGGAGTCCCCTTGGGCCATTCATGGCGTTATTACTAGTTTAAACTTAGATGTAAGGTTCGCACTTACTGTAGTGTATGCTGGTCACACGTTCATCACAAGACGTACATTATGGGTTGAACTCATTCAGAAGGCAGCAGCGGTTGTAGATGTTTCGTGGCTAGTCGCGGGTGACTTCAACGTTATAAGAGATGTATTAGATAGAGTTGGGGGTACTAACACATGGCCCCCGGTATTTGATGAATTTCGCGAATGTATATCCACGGCGGAATGGGATGATCTACGATATGTGGGTTGCCGGTTTACGTGGGCTACTTCGACGGGTGAGCATCGTAAGCAAAGGAAGATAGATAGAGTATTGGTTCATATGCAATGGAGTATGGTTTTCTCTTACTCTGAAGTGGATTTTCTTAATCCAAGTATTTCTGACCATTCTCTTATGATTGTACGCATCATGCCTTTTGTGCATACTCGGAGACCTTTTAAGTTATTTAACTTTTGGAGGATGCATTCGGGCTTCTCCTCGGTAGTTGCATGCGTTTGCGACCTACATATCGATGGCTCTCCCATGTTTATGCTATGTTCTAAGCTTAGAATTCTCAAGGGCCGTCTAAAACGGTTTAACAGAGAATCTTTATCGAATATTTCCACCCGAACTGGAACGGCACGAAGGAATCTCCAGGACATCTAGGAGTCATTGCAACGTGACCCCTTCAATCTCATATTGGCCAAAGATGAGAGAAAAAGGTTGGAGAAATTCTCTAGCCTTAGGTTACAGTAAGAATCTTTTTACAGGCAAAAATCAATAATTCAGTGGTTGAAGGAGGGAGACTTGAATAGTTCTTCTATCAAACAGTCAAGAACAGACACTTGAAGAATATAATCATCTCGGTGATTGATGAATTGGGTGCTTAGTTGTATGGCATAGATGTAGTCAAGGACCTATTTGTTTCACACTTTGAGGAACTTTTTCCATCTAATGGCAGTAGAACTCGTGTGTCTATACATGACATTCGTACCTCCATCCAACACACTCTATTGGATAGCCAGGTATGACTTCTATCTAATCCTATCTCTGATGATGAGATTCGTAAGACCTTATTCTCCCTAGTCACGATTAAGGCCTTGGTTCCAGATGGATTTAATGTGGATTTTTTAAGCAATCCTCGGATATACCATTCTGTTGTTGCTGCTGTTAAGAATTTCTTTGAATCAGGGTGTCTACTTCGTCAGCTGAATACTACCATCTTATGTTTGGTTCCAAAAATTCTCAATGCCTCATTAATGGATGATTAAAGACCTATTGTTTGTTGTAATACAATTTATAAATGTATCACTAAGTTAATGGCGAATCGGTTGGCTTCTGTTTTGCCCACTCTTATTAGTGCTCCTCAGGATGCATTCATTAAAGGTCGTCGTATTAGTGGTAACATTATGCTAGCCTAGTAGTTATTCAATGGGTTTCATCATGAACTATACCTACCTAAGTGCGTGATGAAGGTAGATTTCAGAAAAGCTTATGATACTATGGATTAGGTTTTTCTGGAGACTACTTTGATAGCTTTTAATTTCCCTGAGAAGTTGGTGAAATCGATAATGGTTTGTGTACACACGCCTATGTTTTCCATTGCTATTAATGGGGAACTCCATGGTTTCTTTAGAAACTCTAGGTGTCTAAGGCAGGGGGATCCTTTATCGCCATACCTATTCACCCTGGTTATGGAAGTCTTTACTAGTATCATTGCTAGGCAGACTATTGACCCCGGATTTAAATCCTACTGGAGATGCAAGTCCATGGGTCTCAAACATTTATTCTTTGCTGATGATGCACTTTTCTTGAGTGAAGCAAATGTTGATTCTATTGCACTTATGAAGCGGGCAATCATGACTTTTTCGGAGTGGTCAGGTTTGAAGCCGAACTTGAACAAAATTCAGATATTCATAGCTGGTGGCACTTTAGCACTCCAGTCCACTATTCGAGACATACTTGGTTTTCGCCTTGGTGCTTTGCCTTTTTGCTACTTGGGGATTCCTGTTATTTCATCTAGGCCCCAGAAAGCGGATTGTGTAACACTGGTGTCTACTATAACTAGTAAAGCACAATCATGAACTCAGCGGTTTTTATCTTTCGCAGGTCGCCTGCAACTTATTAGGTCAATCATTCATGCTATCCAAGTCTACTGCGCTGGTATTTTTATATTGCCAATATCTATTTTGGACAGTATTGAAAGAGTGCTTAGACAATTCTTATGGAAGGGTCCTGAGATAGGGATAGGTGGAGCAAAAGTTGCCTGGAATGATGTATGCCTTCCCAAAGAGGAAGGTGGTCTTAGTATTCGACGGCTCAAAGAGAGTAACAAGGCTACTATGGTTAGACACATTTGGATTCTTTTTTCTGATAAAGAATATTTATGGTGCAAATGAGACAATTCTACCTTTTTAAAGCATAAGAGCTTCTAGGAAATCAAGAAATATACTTGTTGATCCTAGGCAGGGAAGAAATTCTTGACATGCGACGTGAATTTTCTAGTGGCATATTGGAAATGGAAAATCAGTGTCCCTTTGGTTTGACCACTGGCACTCGAAAGAGCCATTGAACTTATTTTTCTCTAATAAAGACATATACAGATTATGTGACATCCTAATTTTTGAACCCAATCGAAGTAAGATGAAATGGGTTTTTCACCGATGCGCCTATGGTCCTTTTTTTCCAGAGATGATCATTTGTAATTAACAACCTATCTGGTGACTAAAAGCTACCCAATAAGTTGGATTGGACTAGAATCGTGTTTGGTTGATTTTAACCACAAAATTAAACTCGGATTCAGGAATTGAATGATCGAGTGTGTCATAATTTATTTTTAGGACATTGACTCATCTTTTGGGAAAATTACGTCGAGATGGGAATTTTGCGGAAAGGATTCAAGTTAAGCTTGAATCGATGAGGATTTGAATGGAACTTAAGGTGAATGGGTGCAAATTTGTAGGTACGAGAGGCTGCTGCATTTTAGCCTTCATTCTTGGCTTGTTGGAGAAGATTGGGAAGGGAAATGGCTGCAAGATAAGAGTTGAAGACTTATGGGGTATGCACTCAAGTGTTTTGGATATTTTGTGTCCACTTTGAAGGTTTCTTGTTCCCATTTACCAGCAGAATGTTAGAGATTACAACTTCATCTTGATATTTTTACTTCTTTCCACCTCTATCCCTCCAGCTAAGATACGTAGCTTTCAACCAGAAGCTCAAGCAATGGATTTTGCAAGGCTTTTTCAGCGTCTTTCAAAGTTATTTTGGAGTCGCTGTAAACTAAAGTTTTAGTCGCTTTCGCGCTACCGTCGTTGTAGACTTGTCGATTTGTTGACCAAGTTAGTTTACTCCCCATTCTTTTCTTAGGATGTGATGACATTTAAAGGGTTTAAATGAGTGTTAATTAGCATTGATTAGATTAGTGTTAGGTTGGTTTAACACTAGTAAAGGTGGTTTACTATGGTTCAGTGGTTTTCTCTCGAATCTGTTTACTAGACCCTTGCTGTTTTCTTATTTTGTCGATCGAGATGTGATGAGATTATGAAGTTGGTTCCCTTATGAAAAATGTTTTATACATCTTTAACTATGACATATATTTTATCCACGATTTTATGGATTTAAAAGGGTAATATATCAACTTTGTTTTGAACAAAATAGAACCTTTATTTTTGCTGAAACTTGTGACCTTTCGGAGTTCAATGGATTTTTATCAACTATTGGAGTTCGAATTTCGAAAGAGTTTCTTCACAAAAGTTTTTTTTATCACATCTTTAAGTGTATCGTTAAATTTCAGATCAAACGGATGAATTTTAGATTTCGAACCAAGCTGGTTTTAGAGAACACGATTTTTGAAAATGAACAAAATTTTTGTAACAGTTTGAGAGATTTATTGCTCTTTTTATACAAGGATTTGGGTCAAGGTGTATTCACGAAAAATGTTGGTTTATGTGTCCTTTATGACTTATTCCAATTTGAGAAGTTTACCAACTCGTTTGTTTATGTTTTCGAATTTAAACTTGGAGACACGTGAGTAACTTGGTTTTGCCAGCTAGGGTGGTTTTACGTTTAGCCGCATTGGCACAGTATGTGATGTGTTCAGCAAGGCCGGATGTTCGACTTTCTTAATGTTGGCTGGATAATGCATATTTGGTGATATGGTTGGCTTGTGATATGCTTGGTATCTATATGTGATGATATGTGAATATGTGATGACTGGTGAAAGATGATGTGTTGTGGTAAAGGGCTACCCTAAGGTGAGAACTTTTCGTGGGGTTTGAGCGAAGCCTGAGGCGTTGTTACACAGGCTACCCTGAGGCGTGATTAGGCGGAGTTTTGTTGAGCTTAACGAGGCCAATAGTCGCACATCCGAGGTGATAACTTTTCTCGAGTTGTGGCGAGATATGTTCTAGGCAAGGACTAAGTGCCATGCGATAACGTATACTTCGTGGGGGCCACCTCTAGAACCTTGTACCAAATATTGTATGAGCCACCACTAGAACCTTGTACCATAAACATGTACGGATAAAGACTAAGTGCTGTGCAATAAGTTATGCTTCTGGTAAGGACTAAGTGTCACGCGATAACATAAAACTTCGTGGGGCCACCTCTGGAATCTTGTGTTAAAAACCATGTGAGCCACCTCTAGAACCTGTACTATTGTCATGTGTGGTCAAGGGCTATGTTGCTACATGATAAGATGATTTTGTGTGAGATATTGCTATAGTTGTGAGTTTGTTTATGGAATGTGGATTGAATCGTTGATATTTGCGCTTGATTATGTGGCGAAATTGTGTGACATGGTATGAGACGTGTCATAACGATTTGGCCTTATAATCGGGACCTTTGTGATTATATGATGATTGATATGTAGTGTTTTAATCGTAAAAGATATTTGCTGTATGCTTATGTCTCACCGCCACTAGACTTAGACGGTCTCAAACCCATAGAGTCTCAGACCTAAACAGTCCGACAGTTTCTAGACCTTGAATTGTTTGTTGTGTATAGGTTACCCTCAGGTGAATTTCTTCCTAATTGGGGTAGCCCTTCGTGGTGTACTTTCTACAGGTGCCTGGATGGTGGTGCATCATGTGCATTGTTGAGTCTTGTAGAAGATGGTGTTTGAGCACACCTTTTTGGTAGACATGGAGCTTTTGGCTGTAGATCCTAGAGTTTAGATAAATCCCTTTTGGTTTAGTCTCTTATGTATATAAACCCGGGGTTGTTTATAAGATATGTTTTACGTAATTTGGTTGTCCTGCTTTCTTATCCCAAGTTTGTTTGTTTTTCGGGGATTGTTTATTTCGCTTCCGCATGTGCATAAAAGATTGGGTCGACGATGCCACATGGGAATGTCGCAATTTAGTCGACCAATAGGATGTGCGCACACTCAAGGTTCAGGGCGTGACATCCCCGCTCGAATTGGTATCAGAGTTGGTAAGTGTTTGGAGTGATAAGGTGCGATAAGTCTTGGGATAGTTAGGAGGAAAGGCCTTTTTCTTATGCTGATGCATGTGATTGATAGCTAATTGGTAGATTGTTTGGTATGAATCATTCAGTTTCCTAATTCGATATTGGAATTGGGAGACGGGTTTCTTTAAAGAACTTGTAGTATGAGTGATTAGGAGGAGCAGACTCCTAGAAAGATATTTGTAGCGTCTGCTACTAGGGGTAGAACGCCGACAAGGTTTGGTACCCGAGAAAGAGCGCTGGCTCAAGCTAGCGCTGGTAGGATAGAACTACCGTCGGTCGATGCTAGTGTATCAGTGCCTGGCGATCCTAGAATTGGTGCGATCTTAGAAGCATTCTAGACTTTGGGAAATCTGATGGCGCAGCAGGCTTAGAATCAAGCTGCTGCACCTGCTCAGGTTCCACCTGGGAATGTAATGGCTGAACGACCGATGCACAAGCTCGTTGAGCAGTCCCTGAAGTTGAGATCGCTGAGATTCACATGAGCAAGAATTGGAGAAAGCTTTTGCACTACTAAAGTGTTCAGAGGAAGAAAAATTAGTTCTTGCAGTCTATCAATTGCAAGGTAATGCAAGTACTTGGTAGAGGGCCACTGAAGGTAGAGTATTCCGTGAAGGTGTAGTTTCGGAGTGGAATGCCATTGTGGAGGTGTTTAATGGCAAGTACTTTTTTGACTCTGCTAGGGAACAAAAGATGACAGACTTTCAAAGCCTTCGTCAAGGTCTAATGTCTGTAGACTAGTATGAAGCAAAATTTGCAGAGCTATCCCAGTATGCGTCAAAACTAATTGAAGATCCAGTAGACTGAGCAAAGAGATTTTAGGATGGACTCAAACTAGAACTAAAAGACCTGTTGGTGCCGTTTAATTTGAAGGACTACAATGACTTATATGAATGGGCACGGCTGATAGAAAGGAATATGAACGAATGAGTCATCGCATTTGGATTGCGATTCAAGTCGAACAGGGATAGAAATCGATTTGGGAAGAAGCTGATGACTGGAGAAAAGTATTCCATTCCATCCAACTAAAAGGGATAGGATTAGAAAGTCAACGTCCAACTTGAATGGTATGTGTCGTTTCTGTAGGAGAAGGCATGGTTCTGTTCCATGTCTTGCCAAGACGGGAGCTTGTTCTAAATGTGGCCAACACGGTCACTAGATCAAGAATTGTCCACATTGGTAAATGGGACCACAACTGCCGCTACCGCCACTGATGGGTCAGAATAGAGGATATGCATCGCATAGTCGTTTGAATCGGCTTTCAGCATAAGGAAAGGTGTATGCCATTACCCGACGAGAGGCAGAGAACTTGCCAGATGTAATCAAAGGTACGGTCTCACTAAACGACCATGCTGCTTATACTTTATTTGACCATGGAGCTACTTATTCATTTATTACTGAACAATACGTTAAGTAAGTAGGGTTGAACCCCGAACTGTTGTGGTCAGTAATTAGTATATCTTACCCATTAGATTATGAGGTATTGTTTATAGTAGGCTGTCCAGGTTGTAAGTTAGCTATTGGTGAGCGAGAGGAAAAGATAAATTTGATGGTCCTAGTCATGTATGATTTTGATGTAATAATTGGCATGGATTGGCTCACCAAGCAAAGGGCTTCTGTGGATTGTTATCGTAAGGCGATTCAGTTTAATCTACCACTTGGTGAAAGTTTTGAGTTCATTGGAAGTCAAGGAGGACCCTTGATTACTTTAATCTCGTCGCTTGTGGCAACCCATTTGTTAGACGGGGGTTGCCAAAGTTACTTGGCAATTGTCGTGGATATAACAGTTGATGAGTCGAAGATAAAAAACATTGCAGTGGTACAACAATTGAGGAGTTGAAGGAATTACCTGGTCTGCCCCCAGAAAGGGAGATTGGGTTCATGATTGAATTAGCCCCTGGGACAGAGCCAAATTCTAAGGCCCCTTCCATAAGGCGTTGTCAGAGTTGAAGGAACTAAAGGTGTAGATGCAAGAATTGTTGGATAAGGGATTCATACGTCCTAGTGCATCACCTTGGGGAGCACCAGTTCTATTTGTAAATAAGAAAGATGGTTCGTTGCACCTTTGCATTGATTATCGGCAACTCAACCAAGTAACGATAAAAAAAAGTACATGTTACCGAGGATTGATGACTTGTTTGATCAGTTGCAGGTAGCGTCAATATTTTCTAAAATCGACCTGAGGACAGGGTATAATCAGTTGAGGATCAGAAATGAAGACATACCAAAGACAACATTTCGTACGCGTTACGGTCATTATGAATTTACCGTGATGTTGTTTCGTTTAACTAACGCCCCAATTGCCTTCATGGACCTAATGAACCGTGTATTCAAAGAGCATTTGGATCAATTTGTGATCGTGTTCATTGACGACATCTTGGTGTACTCGAGAAGTCCGAAGGAGCACGAAAGATAAATGAGGATAGTGCTTCAGACTCTGAGAGAACATGAATTATACGCCAAGTTCATCAAGTGTGAGTTTTGGTTAACTCGTGTAGCATTCTTAGGCTACATAATTTCAGCTGAATGGATTTTCGTGGAATCGACTAAGATTGAAGTCGTGATCAATTGGCCAAGACCGTCGACAGTAACAAAGGTCAGAAGCTTTTTTGGATTGGTAGGCTATTATAGATGAATCGTGGAAGGATTTTCACCAATAGCCATGCCATTAACTCGATTGCTGAAGAAGAAAGATAAGTTTGTATGGACGGATAAGTGTGAGCATAGTTTCCAAGAGCTTAAATAGAAGCTGATTACCGCACCAGTGTTGACAATTCTGTCTGGACTTGGAGGATATGAAATCTATAGCGACACGTCATTCAGGGGACCGGGTTTGCGTGTTAATGCAACACGACAGAGTTGTTTCATACGCATCTCGTCAGCTGAGACCTCATAAGTTGAACTACCCAACGCATGATTTAGAACTCACAGCGATTATATTTTCACTCTTAAGATTTGGAGACACTCTTTGTGCGGAGAAATGTTCCAGATTTTTATAGACCACCAAAGTCTCAAATATTTATTCTCCCAGAAGGAGTTGAATATGAGACATCGTCGTTGGATGGAACTTCTTAAAGACTATGATTGTGACATTTTGTATCACCTTGGAAAAGCTAATAAGGTCGCAGATGCATTAAGTCGAAAGTCATCAATTGCGCATATGGTGATTTAGGAATGGATCTTACTTGAAGGAGCTTGAGATTCTGTTTTCAAATTTGAGGTATGCCACCTTTCAAGTCTCATGACCACCCTCGGAATTGAACTAGAAGTGTAGATAAAGATTAAGACATTGCAATTAACGGACCTCGATATCCAAAAGATTCTACAAGGAGATGTAGAAAAGAGAAATGCTGCCTTTCATATTTCTGAAGACGGAACACTGAAGTTTCCTGGACGATTGTGTGTACCTGACGATGTAGAGCTTAAGGGAGAGATTTTGTCAGAAGCTCATCGTAGTAGTTACAATATTCATCTAGGAAGTATGAAGATGTATCAGAATCTGTGTCAACACTATTGGTGGACCCGTATGAAGGCAGATATCACCAAACATGTCGCCAAGTGTCTGATGTACCAACAAGTGAAAGCGCAACATTGTAAGCTAGAAGGACTGTTGCAACCTCTTGAGTTTCCCAAGTGGAAATGGGAACATATCACAATGGACTTTGTGATGGGCTTACCAAGGAGTCAGCGAGGTAATGATTCCATATGGGTTATGGTTGACAGACTGACAAAGTCTGCTCACTTCATTTTTGTGCGGAAAGATTATGCATTGGATAGGTATGCTGAGTTATATGTGCGCTAGATAGTGCGTCTACATGGAGTACCAGCGATAATTACATCTGATCGAGATCCGAAGTTCACGGCAGTCTTTTGGAAAAGTTTATAGATTGCCTTAGGAACAAAGTTGCAGTATAGCACGGCCTATCATCCTCAAACCGATGGCCAGTCTGAGAGGACGATTCAAACTCTCGAGGATATGCTGAGAGCATGCATGTTGGACTTTAAAGAAAGTTGGGAGTAACGGTTTCATCTAGTTGAGTTATCAACAGAGTATTCAGATGGCACCAATTGAAGCATTGTATGGTAGAACATGTAGAACTCTGGTTTGTTGAGATGAAATTGGGGAGAGAAAGATTACAAGCCTAGAGTTAGTTCAATAGTCAGTGGATGCCGTTGCCATCATTCGCGAAAGACTGAAGACCGGTCAAAGTTCTCAAAAGAGTTATGTTGATAAGCGTTGAAGGCCATTGGAGTTCCAAGTTGGTGAACATGTCTTTATGAAGCTGTCACCGATGAGGGGTGCTTCGCGCTTTGGCAAGAAAGGGAATTTAAGTCTGAGGTATGTCGTTCCTTTTGAGATTTTGGAGAGAATAGGCACTTTAGCATATCGTCTTGCATTGCCTCCGAAACTGGCTCAAGTACATGATGTCTTTCACGTGTCGATGTTGAGGAAGTATGAACTTGACCCGACTCACGGGCTGAATTTTGAAGAATTAGATGTGGATGACAAAGTGTCATACGTGGAGAGACCAGTTCAGATCGTGGATCGAAAGGAGCAACTGTTGCTTACCAAGACAATATCTTTAGTCAAAGTGGTCTAGCAAAACCACGGGACAAAAGGAGTTACTTGGGAGAGCGAAGGATCGATGAGACATCAATATCCCTACCTGTTTGTAGAAGAAGTGTAATGGTTTAAATTTTGAGGACGGAGTTTTTATAAGAGGGGAAGAGTTGTGACATCCTAATTTTCGAACCCAACCGGAGTAAAATAAAATGGGCTTTTCACCAATGCGCCTATGGTCCTTTTTTTCGGAGCTAATCACTTGTGAGTTAACAACCTATCAAGTGAAGCCGTTAGAGGATGTAGTCTGTAAAAGCTACCCGGTAAGTTGGATTGGACTAGAATCATGTTTGGTTGATTTTAACCACGAAATTGAACTCAAATTCGGGAATTGAATGTTCAAGCGTATCACAATTTATTTTTAGCACATCGACTCATCTTTTGGGAAAATTACGTCGAGATGGGAATTTTGTGGAAATGATTCAAGTTAGGCTTGAACTGATGAGGATTTGAATGGAACTTAGGTGAATGGGTGCAAATTCGTAGGTAGGAGGGGCTGCTGCATTTTAGCCTTCATTCTTGGCTTGTTGGAAAAGATTGATAAGGGAAATGGTTGTTGGATAAGAGTTGAAGACTTATGGGGCATGCACTCAAGTGTTTTGGATATTTTGTGTTGATTTTGAAGGTTTCTTGTTCCCCTTTACCAGCAAAACATTGGAGATTACAGCTTCATCTCGTTTAGCTTCTTCTTGATATTTTCACTTCTTTTCACCTCCATTCCACCAGCTAAGATACGTAGCTTTCAACCAGCAGCTCAAGCAGTGGATTTGCAAGGCTTTTCAGCGTCTTTTGAGCTTATTTTGGAGTCGCTGTAGACTCAAGTTTTAGTCGCCTTCACGCCACCGCCGTCGTAGACTTGTCAGTTTGTTGATCAGGTTAGTTTACTCCCTAATCTTTTCTTATGATGTCATTACACTTAGGGGGTTAGATGAGTGTTAATCAGCATGATTGGATCAGTGTTAGGTTGGATTAACACTAGTGAATGTGGTTTACTATGGTTCAGTGGTTTTCTCTCGAATCTGTTTACTGGAAACTTACTGTTTGCTTATTTTGTGAATCAAGATGTGATGAGATTATGAAGTTGGTTCTTTCATGAAAAATATTTTATACATCTTTAGCTATGACATATATTTTACCCAAGATTTTATGGATTTAAAAGGGTAATATGTCAACTTCATTTTGAACAAAACAAAACCTCTATGTTTGCTGGAACTTCTGACCTTTTGGAGTTCAATGGATTTTTATCAACTCTTGGAGTTTGAATTTGGAAAGAGTTCCTTCACAAAATTGTTTATCACATCTTTTAGTGTAATATAGTCAAATTTCTGATCAAACGGATGAGTTTTAGATTTCAAACCAAGCTGGTTTTGGAGAATGTGATTTTTGAAAATGAACACAATTTTTGTAACGGTTTGAGAGATTTATTGCTCTCTTTACAGAAGGATTTGGGTCAAGACGTCTCATAAAAAATATTGGTTTATGTGTGCTTTATGACATAATGAAATTTGAGGATTTTACGAACTCATTTGGTTATGTTTTTGGATTTAAACTTGGAGACACGGGAGTGACTTGGTTTTGCCAATTAGGGTGATTTTACGTTTAGCCGCGTTGACACGGTATGTGACGTGCATAGTAAGGCTGGATGTTCAACTTCCTTAATGTTGGCTGGATGATGCATATTTGGTGATATGGTTGGCTTATGATATGCTTGGAATCTATACGTGACGATATGTGAATATGTGACGACTGGTGAAAGATGATGTGTTGTGGTAAAGAGCTACCCTGAGGCGAGAACTTTTTGTGGGGTTTGAGTGAAGCCTTAGCGTTGTTACGCGGGCTACCTTGAGGCGTGATTACGGGTGATTTTGTTGAGCCTGATGAGGCCAAGAATCGCACACCTCAGCGAGAACTTTTCGCGGGTTGTGGTGAGATATATTATGGGCAAGGACTAAGTGCCACACGATAATATATACTTCGTAGGGGCCACCTTTACAACCTTGTACCAAAAATTATATGAGCTACCACTAGAACCTTGTGCCACAGACATGTACGGACAAGGACTAAGTGCTATGCAATAAGTTAAGCTCCGGGCAAGGACTAAGTGACATGCAATAACATAAAACTTCATGGGGGCCACCTCTAGAACCTTGTGCCAAAGGTTGTGTGAGCCACCTCTAGAAACTTGTACTATTGTGAGTTTTGCAGTCAAGGGCTAAGTGCTACACGATAAGATGATTTTGTATGAGACATCGCTACAGTTGTGAGTTTGTTTATGGAATGTGGATTGAATCATCGATATGTTGCGCTTGATTATGGGACAAAATTGTTTTACATGGTATGGGACGTGTCATAACGATTTGGCCTTATAATTGGGACCTTTATGAGTATATGATGATTGATGTGGAGTGTTTCAATCGTTAAAGATGTTTGCTGTATGCTTATGTACATGAACTATGGAGTCTCGCCGCCACTAGACTCAGACGGTCTCAGACCCATAGACTCTCAGACCTAGATAGTCTAACAGTTTTTTGGCCTTGAATTGTTCGTTGTGTGTAGGTTACCCTTAGGTGAATTTCTTCTTAATCGAGGCTTAGGGGGTAAACTTTGATTGTCTTAGCCCTTCGTGGTGTACCTGTTACAGGTCCCTAGATGGTGGTGCATCACGTGCGTTGTGGAGTCCCACAGAAGATGGTGTATGAGCATGTCTTTTTGGTGGACATGGAGCTTTTGGATGTAGATCCTGGAGTTTTGATAAACCCATTTTGGTTTAGTTTCTTGCATATATAAACCCGACGTTGTTTATAAGATATGTTTTATGTAATTTGGTTGTACTGCTTTCTTATCCCAAGTTTGTTTGTTGTCTAGGGATTGTTTATTTCGCTTCCGCATGTGCATAGAAGATTGGGTCGGCGACGCCACCTGGGAATGTTGCAATTTAGTAGATCACCGTGGGATGTGTGCAGGCTCGAGATTCGGGGCGTGACAGATTGGGTTTCTCCAGAGAAACGACAGTTGTGGATTTAAGGATGGTAGGTGGCCAGTCTCCTTTACTTGATATGCTGGCAATATGGGGTGAACCATTACCCTTTTTGAGCAACGAACCGAATTGCTTTATGTGGCTTGGTAGCTCTTCAGGTACATATTCTGCTGCCTCGACCTGGAATGTTATTAGGCCTCGTGGTGGGGTAGTTCTGTGGCACTCTTTCATTTGGGACACTGCTATTACCCCACGACAATGATTCCACCTATGATTAATGACTAGAAATAGGCTACCTACATAGGTATTTCTGTTATCCTGTCATAGAATATTAGAGGCGAACTGTATTTTTGATAATCACAGACCGGATTCTATAGATCACCTATTCTTTGGGTGCCTAATTACAAAACAACTTACACAATTTTGGGCTGGAAAATGCAACCTACCGTGGTGCAACGGAACTTGGCAACAAACTCTTCACTGGGCGATGGAAAGGATACTAGGTAAGTGCTTCCACCAAAGTATATCTTGATTTGCCTTGGCAGCTTTATGCCATATTATTTGGAAAGAAAGGAACAATGCCTTGTTCCGAAATCAAGTTGTGCATGTGTCGGCTATGAATAAGAAGCTAGAAAAGATGGTCAAGGATAAGACCAGAACATTCCATCCGGTTATTGATTCTCCTAGGAATAGACAGATGCAGTGGCATTGGAACATTGATCCTGATATATTCATGTAATAGATGTAATAGATCAAGTCTGTATGTTTTTAGCTTATGTAGGCCATTGTCTTAGGCCGTGTTTTATTACCTTCTTTTAGACTGTGGCACTCTTCCACTCATGTGTGTTGCAATTCTTAACTTGCTAAAAAAAAACAAAGGAACGTAAAATAAGATTTAAAAGTCATGGCTGCTTATCACTAGGTCCCTATAAATAGAGAGAGAGGTCTTGACTTTGTGAAAAAAAGGAGGGCGCAAGAGAGAGAATCAAAAACATAGCACGAAAGTGTCTTTTTTTGGGGGGGAAAGATGGAGACACTTCATCGAGAGAAAGAGGGGAAGAAAGAAGCCTATGGCACAAGGTCAAAGAATTCTTGGACGATAGAGCACTCACAAGGAAAATCCATTGGGCAAGAGGAAAATTCACTTGCATTCTTAGAGCAAAAAAAAAAAAGAAAAAGAAAATTAGAGAAGCAGGTTAGCCTCGGTGGAAAAAGGAAATCGGTCGTCCCCCACAGTTGTTCCTGCACCCCCATCAAAATTCCTGCTTTTTGTCTCAATTTTCTGAGTGGTGACTGATAACGCTCATTCATCTGTGAGCCCAAGTTGAAGTTCCCTTGAGTCCCTCTTCAACGATCGACGTTAAGCTAGTCCATGTTGCTGCTCGACCAAAACTGCTTGTGGAGTTGCCATAATCCGTCATGTGCTGCCATTTGTGGCAATGATTCAATTGTTCTTGTGTTAAGCCGTCCCTACTATTGACCTTTCCTGGCCGAGCACCCATCAGTCGGCTAAGCATCTGAGAAGTCTGCATCAAACTGCCGTCAGCCACACTATCAACTAGTCATCGTCTATCGTTCGTGGTCCATGTCCGTCGATTCAAATTTTGAATCGGTCCACAAAACTAGGTAATAATTTTATCCAAAATCAATTCAAATATAGTATTGCCTATCTTGAACATATTGCTATCCAACTTGAATTTTTTTTAGATATCTAGACATATAGGTAAAATTTGAAAGATTTTCTAATCCACAACGTGCATTGTCGATAGTCTGATCTCATGCTTGAAATGCGACTCCCAACCGTATGAAAAATTAACCAATCCGATATTATGCTCGAGATACGACTTATTGATTTTATTCGTTTTGAAATTTAGATGAAAAAGACACCAAAAAAGATTTTAAAGTGTTAATTTTAAGTTAAGATAGTTCTAGTTAGAATTTGCACTCTAGGGTGTTAACCATAGTTAAGACGAGATCTTAGTTTAAATTAGGGGATAAGATAAGTTAATTTATGATTTAAACTAGATAATGTCTATCTATAGATAATTAATTTTCATTAATATAGTTTATGAAACATCATATTATTAAGTCATGTGCATATCATAGAGTTGTACATCAAATTCATTTAGTTAGAAATTGCACATCATGTAGAACTAGATGCATAATTGCCATATCATCAATGTTGTTTGCCTGCCATATAGTTTGCTTGTTAGTCTCATTAATTAGGGAAATTGGTATATCAATCTTGCACGTTATTTATAAATTGCATTTTTAGTTCATGAAAAAATGTTATATCATGTTAGAACAATTAGTTAAGTTGGTATTAGAACTAGGGTCACTTAATGCATGTCTTATTGGATTAGAATTCATATTAGATCATCTAATTTTAATAAAAAAATGTTTTTATGAAAGGTTGGTAGCATATTTAATTTAGGCATTTATTAATTTTGAATTTCATTAATAAAAAAATCCCAAATCATATCATTCGCATGTCATTTAGATACCTACATGTCTTAGATTAATTTAATTAAATCACATGCCATGTGGACTAGTTTAATTTGGGATTGTATGTTATATGACATAATAAATTAGTCACAATTTGGGTTAAGTTTTCATGCATTGCATATTAGTGTAATATACATACAAAAAGTAAAAATTCAAAAAAAAAAAACAAGGATACCTGCTTAATTTGCATGTTAGAATTATAAGAAAAAAACATTTGGCTTGTTTTGTTATATCATATTTATTTCTTGCTTTGTTTCATTGATTATTTATATTAATGTTTACGTACCTGCATGGACATCTAGTACGTCAGTGTATAGAGTTAAAATGATTCTAAGCTGCCTGGCAAAATTATTTTTTTAAATAAAAGAGAAGGTACCGTAAGGGTGTTAGAGTGATCTAGCGTAACCAAGTCCCTATACCCATAATCTCTGATTTGTAAGAGTAAAGTATATCTCCGGATACTTTACTTGGGTTTCTATTCTATCCACCAAAAAATAGATTAGTGGTTATTCCAAATAAATTAATCTTGCATGTTAAGAACCGTAACTTAATTCGCAAATTGGTATGAGTTTGGCAGAGCTCGAGTTAAGTCAAACTTAATAATCCATTAGCCAAACCCTAGGTGCTTTGAAAGGTCGCGACAAACAATATCCCAAAATCATCATAACTAACATTTGGAATGGAAAAAAAGCTTATTTGCTTAATTAGAATCTATCATTCTTGATACGAAATAACGATAATCTAGACCTTGAGCGCTTCTCCTCCGTTGCCCTTCGTGTTATTGGGTTAATGAGATTACCTTTGGGCTTGTTTTGCTTAGAGCTTCTTATGTGAGTTGATTTGTGTATTAGGGTTAGAGAGAATAATTGAGCCGTAGTTATAGAGTTTTTAACCAACAAGGCCAAGCTTTACTTGACACACACCAGCAATGAGATTGATTCATAAATCATATTCTTAACTTTATTAGACCATTCCTATGACATCCACAGTATCACTTAGAATGGTTGTCGGGATTCTACAAATATATTGCTAAGATTAACCGTGCTATCGCTAAGATTAAATTGGAGATCACTTGGATCAATTGCGATGACCCATTATGGGATCACTTGAATCAGCCATGGGAGTGATCAAACTGGCCATGGGAATTGGCTATATGTCAATCCACCTAGACATGCATTGGCATGGACTAGTCGTGTCTCTACCATGTGCCTAGCCACAATTGGCTATGCCTTGACCTTATGCTCGGCTCTAGTCTGGCCACGCCATCGGCCAATCCATGGCTAGCCACGAATTAGCTAGCGAGCGGTTACAGCCCCAGCCACGAACTTGCCATGCTGGTCATGCATTCCATTACCATCAATCTACTTCCTAAGTCATCATGGTCCTAATGCTACACATGGCTTTAAAGGAGGTCATCTTCCATTAAGACCTTGTCAAGTGGCCCCTAATCATGAAATTGCATCTCCATGAGTCATCCCACTAACTTATCAATCCAACCCTATGCTATCATGACCTTAAGGCTATACATGACTTTAAAAGAGGCCATCTTCCACTAAACCATGCTAAATGAGCCCCTCTGAGGTGCCACATCCCCATAAAAATTCACTAAGATCATAGACTTGTATTTATGGAATCCACAAGTCACCTTACTAACTATCATCCTTAGGCCATCATGACCCTAAGGCCACATATGGCTTTAAAGGAGGCTACTCCATTAAAACCATGTCAAGTGACCCTCAGTCATGCACTTGTATTATAGAACACATGAGTCATCCAATTAACTCATCAACTTACTCTCTAAGCTATTATGACCATAAGGCCACAAATGGCTTCAAAGGAGGTCATTTTCCTTTGGAATCATGCCAAGTGACTGATCATAATTATGTTAGGGGTCATCCACCCTTTTAGGGTGTCACACCTCTTTCTTAGCTCGGCCAAGTGAGAGAAAGCCATTGGGGCACTTGCACTTTTTATTAAATGAGGGTAATAATGAAGGCCAAGTGATAGGTACTATATATAGGGGTAGTCCTCCTCATTCTCATCATCAATTTCATACTATCAAGCCAACTCTCCTCCCTCCCCCCCTCCCCTCTCTCTCTCTCTCTCTCTCCTATTTGCCTAATTGCCACCGCTCGCTTTGTTGCTTGCCACTCATCCTCGCCTCATTTGATTAATCTTACTGGAAGCAACCATATTTCTTTTGGGTAAGTGAACTTTCTTGAGATTAAGTTATGTTAACCCACTTAGCACTCTTGACTTGGCAAGTGCTTGGATTGATGTTCATTTAATGTATCGTCGTGCCATGGATGTCAAAACGTCAGATGATGCCCATCAAGCATTGTGATGATTCATAATTTGGGACTATAACAAAGCTTGAGCTTTCTTGTGATGCTTGCATGCTTATAAGGCTATAATTATTATTCCGTCGTCATTATGTGCGTAGTTTGACGATGCCTCATGACTCTGTTTGGTACAAAATGCCTCGAGGAGTGTTTTGGGATGCTGCAGGAGTTGCGATGCCTTATATAGGACAAGATACTCAAAGGAAGGATTGTTAATCGAGATACCACGGAGTTGCGATGATCCTGCTATGTGGATACAAGGATGCCTCAAATAATGAATTGGGATGCCCTAGGAGTATTCGTGATGTATATTTGCTGCAACTTCTCGAAGGGCTAACCTTGGTGCAAATAGGTTTAGAGGTAATTACATATAAATACTTCGAGCGTACGAGCTAATGGTCTTGTAATGAACCCTCACTTGTCGTTGTATACATGAAGAGTATGAGTTAGGTTTATCTGTAATAACCCTCTAGCCAACTTCTAGGTGGTGTTGCCTTTCGTGGAGATCACAATACTGGTTATGAAATCTTGTCTTAATTTTCTGCCAAAAGTGTATTAAATTGGCTAGTAGAGTTGTGTACCATGTGAAAGTACTCTTGGATATTGACAATGGTAAACCTTAACTTCCAACAATTAACATGAGATGCATCACCACATAGTGCAATAAATTGGCCATGCCCCACTACTGATTGTTCATCCTCATCGGAGAAGAGGCTAAGATTAGGTATTTTAAAGCCTCTTTGATATGACACTATATTAATCCAGTCTGGATATGAATCCCAAATTACACTCATTTTGTTGCACCGATTGCTCAAATATCAGTTCTGCATTTTGTTGATTCTACCCAAGCATAATTATAGTGGTTTGGATTGTGTCGAGTTGCGCTACATGATAAGGTTGTGATAATAGTCGTGGCAATAGTTGTGCTAATTTTGTGATAAGTATTACGGTAACTGTTGGAAAATATCACACCCTTTAGGCGGGGTCAATGATCTAATCTTAATTGTTGATGACATTATTAGGCTTGTACGGGATAGGTACCACGTTAAGTTGAGGCCCTTCACCAATATGCATGATATTGCCAACTAGAGGTGCTACACCAATTGATTGCACAATTTTCATGTTTGAGAATGGTATATTTTGTTAAGCATGTTGAGCATTCTGATTCACCGCATTACCATTGTTGTTACCGCCTAAATTGACTTGCATAGAACTATGCATATTACCTCATTGGTTAGCATTGGCCTGCAGGTTTGGGTCGTACCAATTGTTTCAACCCTTTGTGAAATTCTAAGTAGTGGTATAGTTGGTATGATCTACTTAACAGTACCGAAAGTGATTCGAGTAGAACTGGATGAAGGTACATACCTAGAAGTTGCAGGATTGGCTTCCACTTGAGTCGAGTTACTCGATCTTCCTTGTCCATTCACAAACTTACGAAGGATATTGATGATCAATAGCTTGATCACATTTGAAATATATATTGCCATGTGTTTGTCAATTCATTTTGATGCTCGTCTAACATTCTCCTCATGGTAGGCAATGTAACTAGACTTGGTTCCATTCGGTCTCCTCTGCAAATCAGTGAGTTTCCTTGGAATATCTATATCTCCACCATGTGTTTGATCTATTAATGAAGATGTTGTTGATGACTTAACACATCTTATTGTTGGATGTATGCCCTAAAGCGATCATGTAATAGTTACATATTAGGATTTTAAGTTGTATTCTCAATCTTATATTACAATTAATGGCAAAGACGTATTTAATCATTTGTCCAATTATTGTTAGATGAATAATTCCATAAGATCAGTTGTGACTGTATCTATTCTAGAGACGTTGAGAATGTGTGTGACGGGTACACAGTTAAACTGAATTTTTAAATTGTTCATGGTCAATGGATTATTAACTGGAAATTAATAATCCTGTTGAGACCGGTGTGTTTTAATTTCATCATTAAGTATTGGATACTTAAAGGGGATGACGAGTCACAAGTCATTGAGTATTGGGATGCCCGAATTATAACATAGGTGCTTGTATCGGACAAGTTCACTGAACATGACACATATAGAACGATTAGCAATGGAAGCTTTTAGCGGGTCAATGTCTAATTGTTCATGCTCTGGTCTTATGTAAATAATCCATAGACCTGAGGCGCAGTGTTGACTTGTGTGTCGGATGACTATAATTCACGAGTACGCATATTGATGGTTCATTGATCCGTCTTTGTACTTGCTGGTCATAGATTGTTCACATACGAAGTTACACATGTGTGCAAAATGGAATCTGTCTCCTTATTACATGTAAGGAATATTAATGATGTCATATGCAATCTAATTGTAACATGTCATAAAAAATCCTCGGCCGGAGTTATAATGAGAATAAACTATTTATGTCTCGTAAAATTGCATGTCAATTAGATTTGTGTAAATGATTGAATTGGTGACTTGACAAATATTTCCACGGTCTTTGTTTGATCGGGACATAGTATGACAAAGGGATTGAATTACACTGTAGCCAGTGCTGACAGGTTCATTATGTTCTCAAAACATTCATACTATCTAGGTAGCCATGACATATTGCTAGATGTCAATCATGGTTTGTAAGACCAAGAGATTGATCGGGACAATCAAGTATCTTGAAAGCATTAATGTGTTAGCACTAATCTTACTGTTAGATTAGTGATGAACCTAGGGATGTCACACACCATAACCAATTAGGATGATGTTGAATGGAGAAGGTCAATATTGCAAATATATTTGCGCTCACGGCAATTAATTGAGTTGAACAAAATTTATATTGAATGAGATTCAATATTAATTTTTTTTATCATCTACGTATGTACACGTGATGTACGCACGTGGTTTAATTGGACACATAATGATGTGCCCAAGAGTGTGCACGTGTTGGTTATATATACATATATATGTTTTATTATAATAATTAGTTATTATAATATTATATAATATAATTAACACACACGGTCAACATTGTTGACCGTGTGTGTGCACTTCATGGACGCTGGTCGTTGACCGGGCGGTCAGCAAACCACAAACCATTGCAATGGTTTATTGCGTGTAGTTTTTCAAGAAAAGAAAGTAAAAAAAAAGAAAAACTGAACGTACCCCTTTTTGCGAACAAGTGAGAAATAGGGTTTCATGTGTGAGAGAAGAATAGTTCTCCTCTTATTGATGATTACCGTGAATTAAAGTAAAAGACGCGGCGATTATTTACATGAGATTGCTAGTACAATCGAAGTGTTGATTATTCGCGAGAGTTCTTCATCCATTCGACATGCAATTGGAGGTGTGTCTGAACTAGAGGTCCGACGATTGTGGGGCTCGACACGAGAACATTTGAACCAAGTTATTTTGGACATGCTACGAGAGGTAATTCGTTGAAACCCTATTGTTAATATGATTTTTGATTAAAACGCACGAACAACCCCTTCGGAGATACTTGTATAGGTTATTTCTTCTGCTGCAATTTTGTTTATTTGCCTATACTTTGTTACGTGAAATCCCAACACTTATCCTCTCATTAGTTGGTGGTTGGAGATAAAGTAGTTTGCAAGTATTTTCATAATTATGTTCACTCCTGGTACATGCCTTAGTATTTTCTCAAATCAGCTTCACTAATCCCATTTGGTGTGCCGAAAAGATATCTCGTCAGCATTCGTCCCGTGATGATGAGTTATCTTTCACCAACCGTATAAACACAAAGTGTGCCGAAATTTAATCGACAATAAGGCCTAAAAGATACAGACTCAACAAAGTAATTATACATAAACAAACTATATGGTAATTCATTTAATGACAAAGCTCAAGAGTGTAAAGATACCACGCGAGAATTTAATCAATAATGTCATAATTTAATTGGCCACACAGTGTAGGAAGATAAAGTACTGAAAAAAATAGTAAATGTGTTTAATTTGTACTAGGAGGGGGCTTTGAAAAGTACAATGTGATTAACTAAATCTATAATTGATAGTTGTCAATGGAGGCAAAGGGAGATCACGTATAGAAGTTACAAGAGAAGGCTATAAAGGGAAGTAACACAGAGGTTATAAATGGTTAGCAAATCGTCTCTTCAACTCCACTATTTTAACGGTTTCTTTGACTCCAATACTTTGATGTTTGCTTTATTCCTCTATGTTGACAGTTACTTTTTTAACGGTTGTATACAAGATTGTCGACTACACTTTTTCTTAATTCCTTCGAGTTATTTATAATTATGTTCATAAATGACCAAACCTATTATTATTGACTAAATCTATCACTCGCCATTAACCAAAAATAAGCCATCTTTTGATGCAAACATACTATTAATCGATGGGAGCTATCTTTGGTACTCAAATAGATATAGTATGCAAAATCATTTGGAAAAAATTGATAGCCCATTCCAACTAGAGCACATGTAATAATTGACTTGAAGCCACGGAAATTGAAATTGATCCATCTTTGAGCTATTCCAAGTCCAGCACACTCTGAAACTAGCAACTCTGAATTAAATCCATTGCATATAAAAACTAAGCAAGCCGAAAAAAACTAAGCTCGCGAGGATCCAAATTTGACTTGATTTGTAATTTGAAATTTCCAAATTGAAATGACTTATGTACAAATCGGATTTAGAAACTGCATCGAATTGATCCAACCTACCAAATTAGCGTCTTTAACTACCACAAAGCCTTACCCTATGCATGTTACCTAATTGTTTACGTTATATCATACATTCATCTAATAGTTTAAATTCCTATTTATCAAATAATTTGGATTCAACAGTCATATGGGGTTACTGGTTGTTCTTGCTCCAATGCTCGACCCAATGTGTAGGGGGAATTGTTCGAATTATCCCACATCAATTATGGAATGGATTGACTATTGATGAAGACATGATGTAATATGCACAAGCTGGACTTTGGCCTAAGCCTATTGTGATGCCCTAGGTGTGTCACTTGTATACATGTCCTTATTTTTCCTTTTTTTTTCTTTCAATTCATTAGCATGTCGCGACTTCCTAACAACGAGCGGCTCATCTAGTAGGGGTCCTTCCATATTAAAACCTCGGTGGTTCATCAAAACCCTAGAGGGGACCGAGGAGATCCCTATCAAACAAAAAAAAAGGCGAAAGAGTTGTAGGGGACCCAATCGTCTATTCTTATCTCCACTAAGATTATGGTCTCATGCCGACGTAGGTTACTCTATCCTCCATATCTACAGCACCATAGTAGGTCGGCTCTATGGTTATCAACACATCAAAGCAAGCGGGAAGGTCCATCCATTTGAAAAGGACTATAGAAACAATAAAATTGTGAGCCTAAGCTCATAAGCAAAATCTCTAGCTCTAAGGCGTGAGAACGACTTACTGCTTAACTCGGCATATATGAGAATTGATGTGCCCTTAACAGCAAAGCATATCCAACATGATAAATGTTATGCAAAGGCATATGATATGCACAACAATCATAGAGATTCAATCATCCCTCCAAAATCTCTCGGGGGCTCCCAACTATACTCGGGATCCCTATGTTTCACCTAATGACCTTCGCACTGGATGGCATCCCTGACCACATAATAGGGGCATACCCCTAACCACGCAACAAAGAATTGCCTACTCCTAGCAACATCCCTAATCACACAGCAAGGGCATCCATACATCCTCAATAACCAAGCAACAATTATATAGAGATGACATCCCTAATCACACAGCAAGGGCATCCATACATCCTCAACAAAAGCGTCTCGATTATATAGAGATGACATCAACCGCTCATTGGATCGATGGCAATTAATGCATATGCTTCTAGCGCATTTGACTCCATCACAATACCAAGCACATGTGCAAGCACAATTAGAAACATGACTCATGCATAACATACTCATGGAAGCGGTCTCATCAATTCAAGTAAAAATCAAGTCTAGAACACTAAGTGGATCAACTCAACTTGGTTTTTAGAGATTTCACTTATTTATTGAGGTTAGTTACCTACATATACTTATTTGTACAAGATGGAATGAGCGGCAAGTGGTCGGCTAAGTGGCTGAGAGAGAGAGAGAGTGACGGGCATGTGAAGGAGAGAGAGGGCTTATGGGGTTAGTGGAGCATGAAGAGCTCTCCCCTTCATATAAACGTCACCTTATTATCCCATTATAGCCTTTTTCAATTGAGGAGGTTAGGTAGTCCCATAATATTTTAGCATCTCCCTTGGCTAATACTAAATGTGGCACTCTAATATGATTTATGTGTCCCCAAGACCCATGACGGTGCTAACTACTTGGCTATTGTTCCTCCTTGAGACTTGGTCATTTAAGGACCTTAAATTAGGGCAATGATGAGCTTTAGATTATACTAAGTATACATAGATGTAAGTGGCCTAAGCTATCATTTCTTGGTTAATAAGTTGAAGGAAGTGGTACTTGACATCCAATGACTTAGATTTGGCTAATAATTGCCTTAGATTGATCCTTATCTTAAATGGTCAATTGAACTTGTATTACTTGATCAAGAAATTAGGGTAGGTAACAATGACATTTAATTGTAACATTCCACTTCCGACCCCCTTTTCAAGGTTTATTTGTGCGAATTTACAGGTTTAGTTGGTGGCCTGTTGGCCTTGTGAGCTCCCCGGAGTAAACCGTGAAATTTCATTTCGGACAATTCCGAATTTTCGAAAATCACGTTTTGGTCCTCCAAAAATTAATTATTTTTATATTGGCCCCAAAAACCTTGAAAAAGAGGCCTAGGGAAGTTTTTATAATTTTTAATAATTTATTAATTATTTCAGTCAACGGTCAATCGTTGATCGGTCGAGCCAGCACGCGAGCTGCAGGCTTCTTTCTTCTTCTTCTTTTCTTTTTCTTTATGGCATTTTGCCAAACACGTGGCGTGCACGTGCATTTTGGGCCCCACCTCCAACCAAATCACCGGCTAACAACCTCCACAGCCTCCTACCCGTCCCATTGGAGTCTGTCACGGCCATTGGATGGTCGCCTCTTGTCCCCGATCGTGAGTTTTCCTCCTTGAACTCAACCTACCCCATGTTTTGAACTGGTGCGACCCCTCATCTTTGGAGGGCGATAACTTTCAGCTCTAACCTCCGTTTGGTGTGCCATTGGTGGCGTTGGAATCCTGAAATGCCATCTTTCCATATTGACCAACTTCTGCCCGTGACTCCGCCTGGATCGCCGTCGGGAGGCCCCGAAGGAACCTTCACGGAGTTGTTCACCTCTATCTTCCAGATTTACTACCCAAGCTTCAAGTGGCCATTTCTCCCAATCCTTTGATTTAGAGCTCTTACCATTGCTCCCAATGGATTCTTTGGTATCCCTTTGCCTTAATGTGGGCTTTTGTTGTCATTGATTTGACCAAAGTTTGGTGATTCTAAGTCCAATCGCAGCGCTTTGCCTTAGATCTCGCTGCCGGAGCTTTGTTCGGCCACCACACCTCCTCTGGCGAGACCCATCTCCCGCCACCACCTCCAATCGATAAATGGGAGTCCCATGAACACCAACGGCCACTGCGCCATTTGAGAGAATCTAGGGTCAAAGCCGGAACGCCTTCCATTAAGCCCTAATTCCAGCCATCATCTTCTTCGAGTGATTTCTTCCTCTTTCGGCCACTTCAAGCAATGCCACCACTACCATTGGACTCATGTAAGTCCCATATTCAAAGCCCGATAGGTCTCATCTCCAATTTTGCACCGTTTGCTCAAATTTGGCCATGAATCGACTAGTGCTCACTGGACCCGATTTTCGGGTATGCTGGTCGCCCGCCTTCAAGGTGTCTTGGAGCCATTCTGTCGCTACCCACCGCCACCCATGAGTCCCTCAACCTCCTAGGACCACCAAGGAACGTCCCCAGCTGCCGTCGAGCCTCGAACCACCGTCTGATCGCCGAAAAATGGCCCCAACCAGCACTATTTGTGCTTTGGGTGGGCTGTTTAGGCTTCACCAGAGTTGTCCAGCCCTCCGCTTGCCTCGCTGCGTCACCTACGAGCCTCGATCACCCTCCCACGGCCAAGGGCCGACCCCGGGAGACTCGTCGGAGTTTGCCGTGAGCCACTGATTTGCGAGGAAATTAAGTGAGTGGACCTCCTATCCCTCAATTAGGCCCATTCACTACTTTAATAGTAGATAGTTATTGATTTGGTTGAGATGAATTGATTGTCAATTTGAGTGATTAGGTGCTAATAGGCGACTTTTGGAGGAGTTAGGGGTGATTTGGTAATTTTGGCCAATTAGGGGTGAATTGTCAAAATTGATTACTTGGAGGACAAATTGGCAAGTTATTTATATTAGCTACCTTGGTTAGTAGCTAGTAAGAGTTGGGTGAGCAATTTTGAGATTTTAGAGATAAATTACTAAATATGGTCAATTAGGGCAAAATTAAGGTTTTAGGGGCAAAATAAAAAATAAAATATTAATGGGAAAAATTGAGAGTTATTAGCTGCAATTGAATTTGATAATTAGCTGTGTAAGGTTGGATTGATAATTTGCACAATTAGAAGTGATTGGCTCAGATTTTGCTTAATTATGAGCTATTTATTAAATTTAAGTATTTTAGTTTATTTTAGTAAAAATTATGGAAATTGTGTGGTTGGGCAAATGGCTGCCAAATAAGGTGATGGTGCCTGTGGTTTATGGAATGGAAGATTTTGGATTCGATTTAGAGACCCCGGTGAAACCTTAATTGGTGGGCCCAAGCAGTTGACTTTTAGAAATTTTGGGAAATTATCCTAAAATATATTATGCCCTATTTTGTTGATTTATTCAATGTTATTAAATGTGCAATTCACTGTTGATTTATTCAATGAGTTGACCGCGGTTTGCCTTGGAGGTTAGTGGGCCCTAATCAATTGCGAAATTATGAAGAGTCAGCATGATGGATTGAAAGGACCAGCGTGGTCAATGACTCTGGTATATCACTAAATCTGATTTAAGCCAAGAAAATTAGTTAATGTCTCAGGCTGGTTGTGGACGGTTTTATTTGGCTAATTAGCTAATTTATTTATTTAGTAATTTATTTATTTAAGTAGTAATTTATTTATTTAATTGTGCATTTACTTATGTAATGAGTTATGGTATTATGGTGGCTAAACCTGACATGACAGGTAGGTTGGACTTAGTGCTAAGTCTCGGTCATGAACCGATTGACTCATAGAAAGGAGGAAGTTAGTTGTTTGAGAGAGTTAGAATAAATTGAGTTATAAGTATGAGTCAAGCGATAGGAATCTGACTAGAGGTGATGATTGATGGGTGAGACACGATTAAGGACCCTAGGGTGGTAGTAGTATTCTTGGTTTTGGTACAGGGGGTAGACCCATTGAGATGCCCCATTAGCATAAGAGAGTGATTCTAGATTGGTTGTGTGATGGAAATATGGAATCTTTGAAGGAGTTAGGGTTATGGATTTGAGCCAATTGAGGGCTGGTCAGTGGCTATGGTAGCATTGAGAGTGGTAGTAAGGACCCCAATGCGATAGTGTTCCTCGTTTTGGCATAGGAGCAGACTCACTAGTTCAACCCGTTATTGTTTACCATTTTTCAGGTACAGGTTAAGTTTAGGTAGGGAGTTTTGTGGGAGTGGTCAAGGAAGAGACTCGTGCTTCCGTTAGAGACTCAAAGGTCGACGACGAGTTCTGGGACATTGCACTCATCAACCAAAGGAAAGGAAGAAGAAAATCAGGGACTGTCATGCACTAGGGAGTGGGCCATGACATTAATAGTGCAGATGTAGTCATAATGCACTTTGTAATATATTAATTATGTCTAATGTGTGAGTGGTTCAGTGGGTTGGCATTACTTGGCCAAAAGGTATGAGGATCTTCAATTAAGGCTACATATGCTCTAGAGCCTAAGTATTGGGTGGTGATTCAAGGGTGAAATAAATATCATTTAATGTTACAAGAGTTACTTGACATAATTTTATTGGAAGATAATTTCACTAGTGTCAAGTGTGATCCTAATGTTAAAATTGCCTAAGAAATGGGTTGGTTGGTCGGGCATGATTGATTCGCAGCCAATTAATGGTTGATGGCATGGTCGAGTGTGGCTTATCCTAGGTTTGGCGCATGGTTGAGCATGGCTAGACATAGTCAAGCATAGCTAAGTATAATCAGAGCTGCTAATCAGGTGATCAAACACACAGCCGAGTATGGCCAGGCGCATGGCTGAATATGATAAGATACATAGCCGATGTCATGGGCTGCATGGCTAGGTGTGGCCAATCTGTGGCTAGTTTTGGTCGGTTCATGGCTGATTAGTAGCCAGTGCATGGTTGGGCGTGGCCCGTCCAAGTCAGGTGCATGGCTAGTTCTTGATCATGCATAGTCGAGTGGATCGATGCTTGGCCAAGCACTACTAAACCATAGTCAAACACTCATGGCCGATCTTTAGTAGATGTCTTATACGACCATCGATTGATCATGGAGGATCACAGGGACGATGCTCGAACAATCATTGGTTGACCTCTGATTGACTCATGAATGGTGCATGGAAGGTCTTCAATCAATCCATGACCGATTCACTATTGATGCACAATTGATTCTTGATCGATTTATGTCGTTCCATGGTCGTTCCATACAATTGACTGAACAACTCCTTGGCCAATTCCAATTACTACAACCAATCCAATGGTCCGATAGCCAATTCATATGGTTGTTTCAGGTGATCCCATGATCGATCTTTGTGACTAACACGAATGATCCCATGAGCAATACAGTCGGCCGATCCAAGTGATCTCAAGGCCAATCTTTGTGACCAACACAAGCGATCTCGTGATCTATCCTTATAGCTAATGCAAGTGATTTGGTGGTTAATCCTCATGATTGATCCGAGTGATCATATGCCCCATGCTCACGGTCCACGCAAGCAATCTTGCGACTGATTCACACAACTGATCCTTATGACTAACGCAAATGATCCGATGACCCATCCTCGTGATTGTTGACATCTAAATGTTAATGACCCATTCAGGTGCATATTGTATAAAAATTAGAAAATAATTATTTAGTTCCTAAAAATATTTTAAATAGTATTGCATAACATTATCATCGGATTGGCGATGTCACAAACCAAAATTAGTTGTGTAGGTTTGTCTCGGACTTCAAGAGACATTCTGCCTACACAACAAGGAAGGAGAGCTGGATTTTCCAACCCTTAATTATGATAATTCGAGTTTTAATTGAATTAGAGATAATTAGAGCCCATTAATCCATGTTATGGCTGGAATTAAGCTCGCAATTGAATCAAGACCTAGGTTTACACTATTAATTTTAATGTTAGATCTTCACAAGAAGGAGGACACACAATTAGTATATATGGCCACAATAAGAGAAAGAAGGAGAGAGAGAGAGAGAGAGAGAGAGAGAGAGAGAGAGAGAGAGAGAGAGAGAGAGAGAGAGAGAGAGAGAGAGAGAGAGAGAGATTCCCGACTGAAAAAGAATAAAAGTTCTCTTCTCTTGTGGTGGTTTCTAGTGTGATTTGCAAATACCCATTGTCGCTGCCAACCTTTTTAGTGTTCAATAGATTTAGCCACTGAAGACCCTCTGCCAAAGCAACAAAATCTGGTCAACAATAACCATGGTCAAGAGGCGAGTTTAGTCTTTCGTGGTCTCTGTGCAAAAGGAAGAAGAGTGCACTCAGGTAGATTGAGTGAAAGGATTAAACAAAAAAAAAATAGAAGAGAGGACATGCCCAAGATTAGAAACCCACACTTGGAGGCCACAGTTTTCTTGGTTTCTTTTGTTGCTCCTATAAGCACTAGTTTGTAGCCACCTCTTATACAACATTCCTACCACTCCAAGCCTATCCCCACCTCTTTTGGCAGCAAATCGCAAAGTCACCGGCAGCATTGAGGATCTCTAGCAAAGTTCTAGTCCTGCGTTTGCAACTTAAAAGCGGTGTGGACTATACGAAGCTGTGGTCCAGCAACACCCATCATGTTGATCCCCATCATGAGTCCTACCCATTGTGACACCACATCATACTTAGCCTCTATTCACGAGCGTGTCCACCTATTCAAACTTGGAGAGCTGATCAAGAAGATTAGACTCTTCATCAATCTTCACAAATAACTAGTGAAATCATCAGTTGGCAACCACATGAGAAGAATTCTTGTAGTCGGTAGCAGTCGTCGCGACCTTTCCAAAGGTACATCACTTAGGATTCGGCAAATGAATTGCTAAGTTTGACTTAGCTCTAGTTCTCCCAAGCTCATACCAATTAGCAACTTAGATTAAAATTTTTAACATGCAAGATTGATTTTAGTTGAAGTCGTCACTAATCTATTTATGATAGATCAATTAGAATTCCATGTAAAGTGTGTACTTTACCCCTACAAGTCAGAGACGGCGAATTCGGGGACTTGATTACGCTAGATCACTCTAACGCCATTTCGGTACCTTTCTTTTTTTTTTAAATGTTTGGCAAAGCAGTTTGGATTCATTTTAGGACCTATTTCCTAACATACATGTGTTTATGCAGATACACGGATATTAAGGGCTTGCATGATAGCTACCGGTTTATGTTCAAAAATGAGTTTTTCTAGTTGTAGAATAGAAATCCGTTTGGTATGAATTTTTTTTCTATTTTTATTCCACAAATAGTTTTTTCCAAGAAATAAAAAATAGAACATTTGTGGTTTTTTTCAAATGAGATATCAAGAAATTGTTTCTCCCTCACGCAACTCCCTCAAAGTCCGCCACTGTTGATTGCCACAGTCGTCGGTTGTCGCCGCCATCAGTCGATTGCCAATCACTGGTCGGCTGATCACTGCTGCTGCCTCTGGTTGGCTCGTCACCGCCATCGCCGTCACCTATCGATCACCATTACCACTTTTGACACCAATCGTCGATCGTCACCAGTCGTCGCCGCCGCCTCTTCCAATCGCTGGCCAGCGAGTCATGGCTGTTGCCGCCGCCTCCACTAGTGACCATTGCTGGTCGAGCACCTCCACTGGTGACCATAGCAACTGGCCGATCACCATCATCGTCGCTGATCACAGGCCAACCGATCACCATTAATATCGCCGCGACCCTCCGGTTGTCAGTGGCTGGTCACCACCACTGCCATTGGGCATATCATCACCCTTGCCACTGCTGATATATCAGTCACCATCACCGTTCAAAAGAAAAAAAATATTTTAAGAATTTTTTTTTGTTATCAAACAAATTTCTATTTCTAGAACATATTTTTTTGCCCTTATCAAACCTATTTTTTCCTCAGAAACTTATTCTGGATCCAAAATCAATTTCTTGCTAGAAATTTAATCTTGCAGTAACACTTAACAAAACTAGAGCAGCAAATGAATTGCTGGTAATTTTTTTGGTTTTTGTTATAATTTTCACATGCAAGTTAATTAGGGGTGTAGATATGAAAGTTTAACTAAATTTTAGATTTTCCCACCATTTTTACATGCAAACTATGCTAGAATACAATGCATATGATACAAACTAAAGTCTTAATCCAACTATTTTAATATGTCATGTAACTTGCAATTCTAAATTAAACTACTTGACATGACATGCAATTAATTAAATTGACTTAAGACATGCAATTATCTAAATGATGTGCAAAAGTTCTTTTTTCTTGTTTATTTAAGTAAATTCGAAATTAATAAATGTCTGAATTAAAATGCAATTCTAACTTGTCTTAAGAAAATATTTGTTATTTGTTTTTATCAAAATTCGAAATTAAATGAAAAATTCTTACGTAAGATGTTTTCCTTTTTAAATTAAATGTAGTTTAGCACAAATCTTAGCATAACATGGAGAAAAATATTAAAGTGTGATTTTAATAAAAAAACATGCCTAATCATAATGCAATCCCAATTCAACAAGGTACTGGCAAATCCTATTTTTTTTCAAAAATTTTTTTAATCTGAATTAATCAAAATTTCAATCATAATAAAATTTACGCAAGTACACCTAGTCTAAAATTTCAAAAAAGCCTAATCACCGTTCAAAAAGATAATTGCTCAAGTACACCTAGTCTAGAATTTCAAAAAGCCTAATCACCGTTCATCCTATTTTCAAGGGTTTGAAGTGTTGAGATCGTCTTGATAAATGCTTAAACACACTTGATCTAGAGCACTTGTGAAGTAATGAAAATGTGATTGAGAGGGAACACTATATAAAGACTTATGTGTCCTTAATTCTAAGAAGTTGACAACCATTCTCTTAAATGTTCAGATACATTTGGTTTGAAAACAACTTCAGAATATGAATTCTCACGGTCCTTTTTCCAATGTACAGGTTAGGTTCGGAATAGAGATGTACTTGGCTAGCAAGCTCCTTGATTCACAAGAAGATGTCCCATGGCAGGCAAAAAAAATGATAAGCATTGCATTTTAAGGCATCACTTGTTGGACATCACTGCTACAAATGTTGCATTTGGACAAAGCTCCCCTATCGAATATTATTACAAAAGAATGTCCCCAATTGGAAATCATTGGACATAGTGTTCCCTTTTGGACTTGTGTTGGAAGAATTGTCGCCTTTTGGATATTACCTTAAAAGGTGTCCATGTTAGGCATCACTTCAAGGTGCCCCTGTAACATCCCGTAACCCCTGTTTCGATTACCTCACAAGTGCTTTAGATCAAGTGTGTTTAAGCATTTATCAAGATGATCTCAACACTTCAAACCCTTGAAAATAGGATGAACAGTGATTAGGCTTTTTGAAATTTTAGATTAGGTGTACTTGAGCAATTATTGTGATTTAAAACATTCTGGAATCATCTATATCTTTAATAGGTATTCCCTTCTTTCTCGATTAGGTATACTTACGCATTTATTAGTATAGTCTAGAACCCATTGGGAACTATTTGTATGTCAATAGATATTTTCATCATGAATCAGGCATAGCTGAGCATTTATCAAGATGATGTCCCATCTTTATTGAATAGCTATACCTGAAAGTTTATCAGGATAGTCAAGAAACCCTCGAAAACTATCTATAAGATAACACGAGTTTCTTTTTCCTCAGATCGAGTGTACTTGACCATTTATTAGGATGGTCTCCTCTTCCTTCTTTGGCTAGGTGTACCTAAGTATTCATCAAAATAGTAAAGAGACTCTCAGAAGATTTATATGTGATAGCAAGTTTTTTCTTTATCTTTGAATTATGTATACATGAGCATTTATCAAGATATTTTAACAACCTTTGACATGGAAGTAGTCAAGACCTTGTCTCAATTCCCTTGCTCGAACGATTTTCCTCTCGACACTCGCTTAACTCCGAATGTTATCAACATTATCAAAACCCTCAGGGAATACTTGAGTCATTGAGATGTTTCTAGCACATCGGACTGAGTGTAATTGAGTATTTATTAGGACAGTCCCAAAATCTCATTACCCTCAAAATGCTCGAGCACATATTGAGATGCTTCCCCATCGAAAACCATATCCCCGGTTAGCTAATGGGTATAATGTTACCTTCTCCATTTGCATGAACATTTATCATACTATATTTGCATTTGAAAACCGAAAGTGTTTACCATAAAAATATCATCATCACTTTTGCATAATCAAATTTTTATGTCTCAATTGGTCTTTGAGTTATGAGCTGACTCTTGAAAAAGGTTAGCCATTGACACATAAATTCTAACGATCCATCTAGGTGCATTTGCATAAAAATTAGGAATTAATTATATAGTTCCTAAATAAAATTATTTTAAATAGTATTGTATAACATAAATATTTAAGCATTTTTGGTAGCATTCGCATAACCTTAGCATTGGATTGGTGGTGGCATAAATCAGCGTCAATCGCATTGATTTGGCCCGCACTTCAAGAGACATTCGACCAACACAAGGATGAGAGCTGGAATTTCCAACCCTTAATTCGGATAATTAGAGTTTTAATCAAATTAGAGATAACATAGTCCATTAATCCATGTTATGGCTAGAATTAAGCCTGCCACTTCTTTTACCTAGATTTACTCTGTAGATACTAATGTTAGGTCTTCACAAGAGGGAGGGCACGCGATTAATACTAACGGCCACAATGATAGAGAGTGACGGAGTGAGAGTGAGAGATTCCGGACTGAAAAGGAACAAAAGTTCTCTCCTCCTGCCGTGGTTTGATGGTCCCACGTGGGCCAATGGAGAAAATCCAACTGGTCAGCCATTCATGGGCGTTCAGGTCCTCTCCCGAAGTAGCTGTTCAAGGACGACCATTTCAGCATGCGTAAGGCGTGCGTCATCCTAGCGCTGATGTTTTCGATTGTCATAGAATCGTCATGACAAATGGTGAAGATGAGATACTTGTGCTTGATTTTCCTCCCACACGAGCTCACACGTGTGTGAGTAGAGAGAGAGAGAGAGAGAGAGAGAGAGAGAGAGAGAGAGAGATTGACTAGAGATGTTGAGTTAATTTGTGATTAATGAAGATTAGTAGGCACATGACAATATTTGAAAGGATGGACTTTGTAATTTATCTGCTCTTTGCACCATCCACCATTTTATTTTGCTGGCAAAGAAAAGTGGGGTTGAGAGACTAGCACGAGTATATCTAACAACACTATTGTAAAGAAACAGTACCCGATCTAAAAGGTTGAGCTGGAAAATAGCAAAGGCAAAATTACTTTGCATCACTATTAATTTAGGGATCAAAGACACAGTTAGGTCCTTTTTTATTCAATATGGATTTTGCATTTCCGGTTTATCATATTGGTTCAATAATAATTTGGCATTCTATAGTAAAAAAAAAGTCACATGACATCTAGTTCTATATGATGGGGAACAACCATGAATACTTTCAAAATGTTCTACGTCTAATTGGACTAGAAAATCATGGAGAGTTTCGGAAATAGATAAAGTTATTATCCCAAAAGAAAAGGGAGAACAAACAACGAGGGGAGATAGAATGCCCTGAAATAAATTGTTGCCAAGTCTCAATCTGACACAGATAAAATTATTTGAGTAATCAAAGATGTATTTAATAGTATATTATGAACCAGGTGATCTAGATAGTCAAATATGTGAATCTTATCTACTATTCATGACAGCTAAGCATTCAAATCATGAAGCATCATGGACTAAGATTAGAAAAGAATTTAAGTGACTATGTTAAATATCACAATTAAGTTGGATGTTGACATATATCGCATCTGGACACAACTTAACTGGTTGACACATGATTTGCACTCCTTAAGTAAGGGATATATTATAAGAGGATGATAGACGACAAATCAAGGCCAAGGCCAACTACAATAACGAGTCACACATAGCATCAACCAAATATACATATGAAGTATGTCTAGTTCAATAACAGAGACACATATCTACCATCGACCCTTCAACTAAAAGAAAAAAAAAAAACAGATCCATGCCATAACAGAAATAGATAAATTGAAAATAAGGCCACCGTCAAATCAGGATTCCAATAGGCATCCTGGACGTCAAGATGCTCAAACTGTTTGCCTCACTCTCCGAACTTTCTGACAAGAGGGAATAGAAAAATACGAACCCCGCACCGTCAGATACCACCGCCACCCTAGAATTTCAACGCCTCCGATCTTATCGGACCACACCCTACATATACCCGCCAACCTCCATTTGTTTGTTGCCACCAAGTTTCAAATCTATCTTCTTAAAGTTGATCGAAAAAGCTGCCGCACAAATTATTTCACTCCACTTCCTCATTGGAGCCATGAAAGGATCTTCTTCAAGAGGAAATCGGAACAATGAGAAAAATGAAGATACGGGGAAGAAGAAAGGACCACGGCTGCCATGTGATCCACCCCTGTACCGAGGGATCCGGCGGCGCCCTTGGGGCAAGTTCGCAGCCGAGATCCGGGACCCCTTAAGGAACGGCGCCCGCCTCTGGCTTGGGACCTTTGAGAGGGCAGAGGAGGCTGCCCGCGCCTACGACCGGGCTGCCTTCGCCTTCCGTGGCCACTTGGCCATCCTCAACTTCCCCAACGAGCATCAATACTATGCTCAAAATGACTATAACGTCGCTGGCCGCTGCAGTTCTTTCTCGGCATCCCCCTCACTGTTGTCGTTGTCAATTTCTTCAGCATGTTCATCATCATCCTCCACTGTGTCAGCTACCTCCGAGCCGTCCAGAGATGTGATTGAGTTCGAGTATCTAGACGATAAGTTGTTGGAGGAACTACTGATGTCGCACGGTGACATGTAGGGTAAATGCAGGCAGGAGAGTGCATGTTTAGGGTTGCCAATATTTCATAGTGAGAGATTATTTTGTTTCTTGTTTTGATCGTCTTCGTCAGTGAGAATTTTCACTTGAGGAAAGAGATACATGGCCTTTCCTTTGCAGGGTTTATGCACGTTTTGCTAAAATAAATTACGTTTGGCAATCTTCAAGACTGCATTCCGCGGCAGGGGCTTAATGTGACCAGGAGCTATTGTAATTTGTATGGTAACTTCGATCAATAATAGAGAAACAAATGGCTCGTCATATCTATGTCTTTCTAAAGTACTTCTCTTAGTACTTTCAGCAGTAATTTTCACACAAACACAGATTACAGGGATGCTAAAGTTATTTCAGTTCAATAAACTGTTGCAATGGATTGTAGGTTTCTAACCAAGATACAGTTTCCGAAATCGGTTCGTAGCAAACCATTTTGGAAGAGCTTCATCGTATTCAAGGACAGGTGGACGTAGAACCATGCTGAGCTAGGATTTTGCAATTTTAAGGTGCAATCATTTCCAACTTTTAGTGATTTGGTTGCTTTGAAGCCAAAAAAGAAAAAAAGAAAAGAGTGTGTCCCAGAATTATTGGGTTTTTCTGGAACAGTACAGATGAAAAAGGCGGCTGAGAAAGTCGGAAATCGTTCTTGATGTTGACCGGAAATCTCCAGTGCAGTAATCGGTTTCGCTCCTCCTCCTGTACAATTTTATGCGGCTTGACCATGACCCGTCTTTCCTATTTTTATCTTTCCATTTAAACAAGGTTGCATATCCGGGCCCGCCTCCGCATAATGAATTATCATGTTCTCGCTCCGGTGTTACGACGTGGCAGAGAGAAGAGTAGGGAAAGAGTGGGCGGCCGTGACACAAAATCTGTGCGTATGAAGTAACAGACGAAACCCTAAACAAATCCTAAAGCGAGCTTGTATCTAATTAGGCAAAAACGCATGCAAAGTAAACCCAAAGTAATCGGAATTATAAAGATTGAAATCCGAAAATTGTCCGAACACTCATTTGGTGTCCTTAAAAGTACTAGAGCGATGGGGCAAACGTGCTTCATACACATGAAACTCCAAGCATCAAATTTTCACATCTAATTTATTATTATGATGTAGGTATCACGAAATAAGATATAATTAATTATCATTGACAGCTAACTTCAATAATGACATAGTATGCACATTATTAAGTTGAAAGAATTGACCTGTTGGTTCAAATTAGAACATAATCGACTCGAGGCCACTAATATCAAAATTAATCCTTGTTCGATTCTTCAAAATTTGACACAATATGAAATTAACAATGGCTAGAATCATATCCGTTGCATCTTGAAACTAGATAGCATGAAATGAGCTGAGTTCACACTAACCGACATTGGACCTTACCTATACTACAAAATTTTCTAATCAAAATGACTCATATCCAAATAAGATACAAAACTGAAATATATAGAATAGAAATTGATCCGACCTGCCAAACCATCACCTCAAGCTACCACAAATACTTACCCAATGCACATAAAAAGATTGTTTGCATCCATACGAATTATTTGAATCTTCAGTACATAAAGAATTAATCAAAGTCAAATTTTATGAGATAAATGCCAAAAATTGAAAGTAAAAAACATTCCCAATCCACAATAATCAAGAACAAATTATTACCTTACGGTTCCATTCGTTTCATAAGAAATTGTGGCATTTAAAAAAATATATTTTCTAGAAATGCCATTTTCCATAAAAATGATAAATTTTTTAGTACTTGATTAAACCTGAAGAAGAACTAAAAACTCTTTTTGTCATTTTTTTAGATTTTTTTTTACCTTCTTCCTTGGTCGATTGCCGACAAAGGCAACCAACGACAGGCAAGGGGTGACCTTGCCAAACTATGGTGAGCTTGAACCTCACTAGAGATTAGGGAGTGCCAAAGGCTTGTGAGCTCGTCACTTGCTTGTGAGGCCTACGAGCTCGTCCCTTGCCTATGGTCTACCATAGACTGATGAAGAAGGAAAAATAAGAGGAAAAGGAAAGAAAAGAAGTAATAAAATGTTGATTTAGATAATGCATTCTATAAGAAACATCTCATTGATTAAGGACCTCGGCACGAGCATTGTGGAACTATGCATGACCTTTGTGGGCCGATATGTAACTTTTGGGACCAAAGCTCAAGTATCGAGGACTCGAGCATTGCCTTATGGACCTTGGCTTGGGTCCCAATGCTCTACGCACGAGCACCAAGGCTTTAGGCCTCACCACCATAGACTAGGGCAATAGCATTGGTGGCTTGGGCTCGACCATGATGGATTTGGGTACGGGTGCAAAAGACTTAGTTCTAAACATTGGCAACTTAGGAACTATCATTGAAGTTGCCATCTCCAATAGTAGAGTTTCAAATCCAAGTATCGACACCTAGTCAATTTTTGAAAAATAATTGTTGATTTTTCAAAAAGAAAACCTTCCTCTAATTTAAGCATATGTTTTTTGTTGATTAATTTTTTTTTCCACAACTCATTATCCTAAGCAAACCAAGCATCGGAGGAAAATAAAGATAATATTTATCGCGAAACAAATGAAACAAACAAAAAGAATTAATTTCTCGATGTTATAGAGATTGGATTGACCAATTTATGGTAGGAAATATACTTTTGCTAAGCCCTTCAGTAGATAGGAAATGAGCCAACATTATTGCTAGTTTAACTCAAATCATATGAGCAATTCATATCTATGCATGTAGTCACAACACTACTACAAATTTATCACACTAGCTATGGAATGTCGAGATTTAAAGTATTAATAGAAGAGTCACTTGCCATCACTCTTGATTTATGGCAAACTCATTAAACTAATGGGTCGAGTTAAAATGTGGTCCGACTTAAATTGACACATTTAACCTAATTTGACTATCTAACAAAAAATCATTTTGATTAATTTCTATGTAATACAAGTCTAATGATCATACTTGATTAACCCATATCCAACCTAACTCCACTCAACTTGACGCGACCCATATTGTTAATATATTTTCAGATATAATCATATTTAGGAAAATTCATGCCCAAGCTGAGATAAAAGCACAAAGTAAGCAAACATTCGATCGAATGATAACAAGAGAGAGTGAAAGTAGAGTCATATGGGTAATTTGGGTCCAAAATAAATTATGAATCTATATAATATTTATATTATTACGGTTTCACCATTCTGAACGCATTTATAACCTATTTACTCAATATAAGAACCCTTATAATAATTGAATACATTAAACATGAGTTAAAAATGGGCCTATGACACGCTTGAACGTGTCCAATCACAAAAAATAATCTATCTGGAAAAAAAGGACTCATTTGAGGTCGACTTCAATTCAAAGCCAATTTGGCATTTTTAAGTCTATTATATTGTTCAACTTTGACTGAGTTGGCATCCCCTAGTGGCAAAAGCCATGCTACATCTAGTTCTATGTAATAGAAAGGATCAAGAACACTTTCCAAAAAGTTTGAGATGTAATTGAACTAAAGGAAGCTAGAAAGGAGGGAGATTAAATATTGTGCAAAAGTTAAAATCCGGATGATGTTATTAGCCCAAAAGAAAAAGGAGACAAAACAAAGAAGGAAGATAGGGAGCCTTGAAGTAAATAAATTGTTGTCCACACCTATTCACACAATGGTTGAGTCAAACATGTAAATTTATCAATACATCATGGACCACATGATCTAAATGTTTAGATATGTGCTTGTTTCATCTAGCATCTATTGGAGTCAAACATTTAAATCATTGAACATCATGGACTAAGTTTAGACTGGAATTTAAATTTGGAATAGTGTTCTTGCAAATCACATCCTTATATAGAATATTTACATGATTGAGACGTGTCACCTTTCAACTCTCTTTCCACTGAGTAATTATATAATAAATCTATCAAATATACTAAAATAGTTTGGGACAGTCAAATGTTATGGGACCTATGTACGCCAAGCATTTGCAAGGGTACACTCATTCTATTTGCACTCATCTGATAGTTTTTTTTTTCTCATCTTTCACATCACTTGCCCATCTTTCTTGAATCGCTATGTGCCAACACCCCTGTCGCTTTCACTTTTAGTTTCCCCATATTAATTAGGTATGTTACCTTCGCGTCGTGCAAACGTTTGCACCAAATTTGAGTTCTTTATGTTGGATAAATTTGTCTTTCCATCATAAAAATATTATGTTTTTCTAAACAGCTTAAACTGTCCTAAAAATGTCCTTCAGAAATTTCAAAATATTTTCCTAGTACCTATATAACTCTGACCATGTTTGATTTCGAACCCCTACTTCTTGTATGCGACCCCACCAAATACTTTAAACAGCATAATTTACCCATATAGAACCTAACAAACCAAATTGAAAGTAACCAAAAAAATCCAGTTTATCTTTCTACTCAAGTAGTGAACGCCTAGAAGAAACAAATCATACTTTTTCCTCCTCAATTGACCTTTTTTTTCCCTGCATTTGCATGCATATTTACGCGCAAGCCTTTTTTTTTTCTTTTTTTCGCTTGCCATGGATTCAAGAAAAGTTTGGCTTGACTTATATCTTTAGAAAAAAAAATGGGAACTTTGGTTAGCCACCTCGCAACACATAAATGCCCATATGACAGAGGATCAATGCTTTTTTTTTTTTGGACGTCTAACCAAAAGAAAAAAAAGTAGAAGAGACCGTGAGACGGTGTTGAATTTATCCAAACCCATTCGTAATACCCATCCAACCAATCTGACTTTTGGTCTAACCCAACTCGAATTGACTAAGAAAAGTCAATGATCTATAACCAACCTGTCCAGTAGACACCACAACCCGAATTCGAAGAATCCAATTTATTAAAGCATCCGAATTTGACGACACACGAGACTGAATCCTAAGTGAACTTGAATCTGACTAGGCCAAAAATGCGAAGCCAAATTGAAGTTTCTGAAGACTCGAATATAATAAAGTTGTCCATAAATTTAGAGTGTGTTTATTTCACAAAAAAAAATGATTTAGAAAATGATTTTTCTAAAATTAATTATTTATCTTTTGAAAGAAATCAGTCATCAAAAGTTTTTTCATCATCAACATAATGACATGTTTTTATTGACTTATTTCTTCAAATAGTTCGATTGATTAGTTTTAAGAAAATAATTTTCAAATCATTACTTTTCGACAATACAAATGCTCCCTTAAATAATATCCTTGGTGCATGTGTTTCATATACATTAAATTTAAAGGTTCAATCTCTTACATCTAATTGACTATTCTAATTGAGGTATTGCAAAGTAAGAAGTATGACCAACAATCGTTGAGCGCTGACTTTGACATTCAAAGGAGGCACCCTATGCACTGAAAAAATTGACCGGTCAATTAAAGTTGGAATGTGTAGCCAGGCCTGTACTTGCAATTTCTTCTAAATTCAAATGATCCAAATCAATATAAGATTCCAAATCACAACAAAACGAATCCAAATTGATCAAACCCATCAAATCAGCGCGTTTAGCTACAGTAAATAATCACTCATAGTTCATCAAAAAAGTTAAATTTCTTATGATAAACAACAAGAATTCGAAAGTAAAGGACATTCCAAATTGTGAGAAAAAACTCACGGAGTACTCAACTAACCTCTTGATGAATAAGAAGATATTGCTCGGAAACATAGATTAATACCAGCAAGTAATAGATGAATGTACAATTGAATGACAACATGAATATTATCACAAGAAAAAAAATTCTTTTTCTATAATATAAATACCGATCATTTTCTTAAAGTAATGATGAAAATCTTTTTTTGTGTTTATCTGATGGAGAGAAGAACATACTATATGCCCCATATGTTAATTTTTTTTTATTATATAAAGCCGGTAGAAGTAATAAAAAAGATAATCACTTCCACCTCTTAAATGGTGCCTCTTGAATGCACCTCATTACGGGCTAACACACATTTTCATGCGTGAACCCTTGAAATATACTTCCACTTGAGCATGATGTGCTTGATGATGCTTTATCAATAATGTAAAGTATCCAATATTCATTCACTCTGGATTATATATGATACTGACAAATAGGTTGTGCCTACCAATAAGTAGACTTGCATTTGGGGAGCTCAGATTATGTACTTGTTAAGGATAACATATTGACTGCAACCACAAAATAAGTAAATAAATATATAATGTCTCATAATACCCTAGACATGTTATACTATATCAGTCTAAATATACTTATTCTTTAAAGGCTTGACTTTCTATTCTTGAATCACCATGTATTCATAGTTATATTCCAAGCTCTCAAAAGTGGTATAACTGGTCGACAAATAAACACATGTGTAGAAATAAAACAATAATGTTCTTCCTTCACATTATGTCTATTTCCATTTCAAAATAATTGCTTTTCTACACACGTTTTATAAAGTTATACTTTTAAGACCGTCAATAACATGTTAAAGTAACAACAAATCTATTACTTAGAGAACATAGTCAGAAGTAACAGAGCGCATAAACTGAGGTGATTAATTCATAAATTACCTTAAGTACTCACACTATGAATAACTAGGGATAATTTTACTTGCCTTCCTTATAGGTCATATATGGCACATGTAATGTGAATTACATATTATAATATATTTCTCTTTTTATAAGTGTGTGTGTTAGTTATCAAACATATTTATTATACAGATCTTAGTCTAAACATGGTCATGTGCTTCTCATGAACATATGTTTAACTCCAGTGCTATAACTCACTTTTGGTGGTGTCCAATTAAGTTCTCGCATCTGGCTTCCATCGGGTATATATAGTTGTAAGACTATCATATTCGGTCTCATCATTTCTAAATCATAAACCTCATTTGATACTAATCAACATGACAGAAAACAAATTTAATTATATTATGCACTAAATTTGCTCTTTTAGCATTTAGAATACATACCATCTCATCTCAACTCACTTACCATAACATTTGAGGTGATTGCTCATGTGAGTAAGCCAATTAGTGCCTAGTAACATATGTTTCAATAATAATGTGTGTCTATGCTACTCTCATAACAAATTGTACTGACTGATGTAACAACAATTCATAAAAAAACAATACATAGATGTACATGTACATAATGCAATCATCACGAAAATAGTATCAAATAAAATATTACATGTCATATTCTACATAATCATAGAGATATCCTGTTCTCAAGAACACGTCTCAATAAATACCCTTATTGGATGAATCATCAACCATCACGTTGGTAAAAACATGCTATAGGGACACTTTCTTTTATACTATTATACTTTTGATGAACTTATTCTTTATGTTAATGTAGGGGTGAGCATAACGTACCGCCCAACCCGGGAACCACCCGAACTAAACCGAACCAGCCGGGTTGGTTTGGTTCTTCGGGATTTCGGTTTGGCCCATGGTTCCTAATAATGCAATTGGTTCCCGATTCTTGGTAGGGTGGGACCGGACCGACCACTAGGACCGCCCTTTCCTAATTCAAAGTATCTCTTGGCCCAAGTGACAATTTAGAGTCCAACTCCAAAGTCCATAGTCCTAGCCCACATTTTCTCAATTTTCATTTTAGAATCTGCATACTCATTTCACGCTCAAACCCGAGCTCGAAGAAGGAAGAGACTCTCTCGTTCTCGTTCAGCAACAACTTCAGCTCCAAATCATCTTGCGTCCTTCTATGATTAGGACTTTCTCTTCCTCTTCAACAAGCTCGCCTCCCTCTCTCTCTTCCACAAACCCCGCTTCCCTGTCCTTGCTTGTCACTGCATGGTCAAGGCCTCTACCTCTCGCTCAAGTCGGTGAGTACCTCAATCTCTTCCCAAGTGTGATGAATTTGGCGATTGTATTGTTGATGTATGCATTTTGGATGAGAAAATCGCATTGCTTTCATGAATACCTCAGTTCCTTGTAGTGCACATAATCTATTCGACAAAATGTTTCAAATACTTTCTCTAGACATCGGCTAAGATTATCAACGATCAGTGAATTTCATGGCACTCCACTTAGGGTGGAGTGGTGCTTGTTGATGTTTCAGAGTGATTCTTGTCACAGAGGATTGTAAAGGAGCTTGTTGATCATTGAGTCTCCTTCTAGATATTTTTGTTTCCACGAAACGCATTTTGATCATTTCTTCAACAGCTAAGCAGGGAGTAGATATAAAGAGGTTGGCCACTTGAGATATATTCCTACCCTAGAGAATATTTGTTGATTTAGAAAATATTTGGGGTTTTATCTCAGGTTATACGTATTTCGTTGAGTAGAGCACCATGTTAAGCTGCAAAATGAAGATTTTGTTGCTATCCGTATTTTACCACTTGGATTATCAACAAGATTAAATGGATTTCATGCCATCCTTAGATAGTTCAGCCATTACTCTACTTGCTGAATGGAAGGGCATTACTTTAATCAACAAGTGTAAATGGATTATGCGCGCATTTTCATTTTGGAGAAACTTGCTTTGAACATTTGCATTTTCATTTTAAGGAACCGATTTTCATTTTGGTTTAGGCTTCTCTTTGAATTTTTTCTAGTCCAATGGACCGCCTAGGAACCAGACTGGTCCACGATCCTAAAAATTGGGAACTGGTCCCATTGGTCTGGTTTCTGGTTCCGGGGCGGAATTAGACTGCCTTGGACCATGCACACCCTATGTCGATGTACCTCGTCCTACCATTGTTGTGAACTACCGAACCTTCCCGAGGATGGGGTTAGTACTAAAAGTAGGTTTAGAGGTATTGCTCATAAAGAGATCCGAATTGACATTCCTAAATATGGCTTGACACATTGTCTTATCGTAATCTAATTCGATTCACCAATTACGAACACAGACTCTCCCAGGTCTATATCTCACATGACGTTAAGGCATTTTGATTTTAAAAGTTCTTTAACAACCTAAGTATTTCTCGGAGTCGCCACTAGCTTGTTGGGGTGAGCTAGAAACCGATCGAGACGCGGGAATGTCATCTCGATCCCTGCAAAACCAAAGGTTCTAAGGTTCGGGGACTTGTTTACGCTAACATTTTTATTAACGCGCTTTTAGTACCTAACTAGTTGATTGTTTAATCTAAAGAGGTCATGCACTCTTGCTCATTATTTAAGGACCCTAAAAGTTCATTAAGATTCACTAAATTTCCATGCAGTTGTTTTTTGCGTAGTCACTTTCAAGTGAATCTAAGCCAAGACTAAATTGATCTAGAAAAAGAAATTAACACATAATTTATTGAAAGACAATGTGAAAAATAAACTCTCAATATTTTGATGCAAGGTGCGACTATCTAATAATAAGATTGTAAAACCCACAACTCATCGGATAATTAATAATACATATTATCGTTATAAGTCTCGAGACACGATTCCTCGGAAGCTTGCTAGCAAAAAATAAAGGTGAGTCTGAATCTAATAAATTGATTCAGGTGAAGCCTAAATTAGACTACACTAACTATTTATGAAAATAAGTGCTGCTAAATCTATGTGCATTTTATTAGGTTAAGCATATGCTAATTGACTTGGATATATGTAAATTAGCATAATCCTGATGAACTTAGACTAAACCTTTACAAAACTGAGACCGGAATGATCATCGGTTTAACACCATCAACTCATATGTGTGACATCTGCTCAATCACCATCACCTGACATAACCCAACTGGTGTTGACTTTGATATTCAAAAATTTAATCATGCATTCAATAAAAATAAAGTATCAGCAATGGTCATATCAACTCAATCAAATTGCTTCGGGATTGGCATGCTCATACAATTGGATTAGCTCAAGTCATTCCAATAAATGTCAAATCATGCACCGAGTGTGATCACGCATCTAAACATCCACAAACAAAGCTAAATAAGAAATGCTATTAGGCTAAGAAGCACGGGGGAACCAAAATACTAATTTATCCATCAAGGACAACTTTTTCAATTTTTCCAAAAATTTGATGTGCAACTTTTCCCTTTCTTGGGTATTGTTCATTGTCTTCTCTCCTTCGTGCTGGGCGTTTGTGTACCGCTCATGACATCTATTTTGTGTGCTTATGGCTGATATCGGTATTGATTGAAGCTGGTTTCTAGGAGGTTGCCTTGGGTTAAGCTTTTTCTCTACTTTCACTGTTTCTTTTTTCGACTTCGGGCCCCTAAAATGATGATTGGGGATTAGGTTTTCTCTGGCTTTCTGTGATGGATGGCACGTCGGTCTTCGGTCCATGGTAGCTGGGGAACCACCAATTCCTCAAGTTACCATTCGAGATGCAGTGATGGGTGACTCACGAGCTGAGACCCGAGGACGAACACTGAGCAGAAATGCCCTGGTGATTCAAGAAGGGACGTCCAATGTCCTTCAAGGACACGATGCCCCGCATATGGTAGACATCGTAGGTAAAGGAAATTCAAAGGTGAGCATGAAGGTTCAACCTGTTACTGGCGAAAGAGGTGATTTACCAGCTTGACATGAGGGGAGCCAACCACCTGTTAGTCAGAATGTCCAAGGAGGCAACAGGCCACCTGTTCGACAAAATTCGAAATCACCTGCGACTGTTGTTCAATCTCGAGAAGGGAGACCTGTGGGTACAAACACGATGGGAATGAGTAACATTTCGGCTCGGTCCTGGGCAAGTGTCACCAAATCAACCATTCATGGCTATAATCTACAATATATTCTTTTGGTAGAAGCTGAAAATGTGGAAGTTCTAGAGTACATACTGGAGTCTTGCGACCCTAAATGGCATGAATGCTTGGTAGGTTAATTCATAGGGAAGAAACTCCCTTTCAAGATGACTGAAGCTGTGTTGAAGAATGCATGGAGAGGTCATTTACTGGAAGTATTGGCCAATGATGATGGGTTCTACCTTTTTCATACCCCTGATGGTGAATTCCGAAGGAAGATACTTGAAGGCAGGCCCATCACGGTTGCAAAAATCCCTTTGATACTCCAGCGATGGCATCCATTGTTGGAAATGAAGAAAGGTCAGCATAACACTATCCCCATCTAGGTTAGAATGAAAAATGTACTATTATCTATGTGGTTTGCGCCGGGGATTATCTTTTTGGCTAGTAAAATTGGGAAGCCACTGTATGTTGATCAATAAACGGAATGCATGAAAATGCTCTCTTTTGTTAGAGTATGTGTCGAGATAGATGCAAAGAAGGTATTGAAGGATGAGTTATCCTTGTTCATTCGTGGAGAAAGGACAATCATCAATCTACATTATGAATGGAAACCGGCATTATGCACGGTTTGTAGCTCATTTGGTCATCGATCAGAGAGGAGGCTGTTGCTCCTACAGAGACAATCCCTCAAACAAAGGAAGCCCTTGTGCCCATTATGGCAGGAACATCTATAGATGTGATGGCACTTGTCCCTGAGGAAGCCTTAGAAGATAGAGTACCTGCATCCCAATAGCTTCTAACAAGTCCCAACAAACAGGTAAACCTAGTGGAGGGATAGTAGAAAGTAGTGCATCCCAAATCAAGAAGACTATCCATGCTTCTTGCAATGCTAAACCCAATCAAACAAGGGGAGTGCAGTGGTACATAGGATGCTCCATTCATGAAAGAGTGTATTCAAGAATGTCCAGATAAGGACTCCAATATTGCTTATTCATCCTGGGTTGCGGAGGAAGCTGATGATACATCTAGTGTGAGTTCTGAGGACACAAGAGAGAGAGAGGAAGCTTCCACCCACGGGCCTAGTCAGAATAAAACACAAGTACCGGAAACACCAGTGGTGGCTGTCCCTTCTCCCATTGCTCAGTCGATAAGAGCTAACCTAAAAAGGAAGGCCCACAAGGGCAAAAAACGTTAACCTTCCTTACTAGTTTGAATATGTACATAACTGTGTGGAACATAAGGGGAAAAGTTCACCCAGATAAACAAGCTGAAGTGCGATACTTAGTCAAAGAACATAATCTGTGTTGCATTGGTATTTTGGAAACAAGAGCTATGGAGGACTTTTTTAATGTTTTTTCTAGCAGTATTCTACCTAGTTGGAGTTGGGTAGCGAATTATGAATACGCCAGTGGCTATCGAATATGGATTAGGTGGGACACTTCCAAGGTGGCTTATGAGATCTACTCTAAGTAATCCCAAATTGTTCATGGTACCCTGAAGGGGCTTGACTCTGGTTCTGATATTACATTCTCGGTGATATATGCATTACATACTTATGTCACAAGGAGACCCTTATGGAATGACACTATACAGCATAATGGTGAGCTTAGAGAAATCCCTTGGTTACTAGTGGGGGATTTCAATGCAATACGTTTCGATTATGATCGAGTTGGAAGTTCTGATACTTGGTTGCCAAATTATAATGAATTCAATGATTGCTTAGGTGAGGCTGAACTAGACGATTTAAGATATGTTGGTTGTTGGTTCACTTGGTCTACTTCTTCAGGTGAGAATCAGAAGTTAAGAAAGATAGATAGGGTTCTAGTGAATGAGTAATGGAGCATGAATTTTTATACTATGAAGCTAACTTCCTAAATCCAGGTATCTCTGATCATTCCCAATTATTATTCGTATTCTGCCTAATATGCTGATTAGGAGTCTTTAATTTTTGGCTTACCCACCCCCACTTTGAGTTGCTGGTTCACAAAGTCTGGGATTTGAACTTCTCTGGAACTCCCATGTATATGCTTTGTACTAGACTGGAAATCCTCAAGGGACGGTTGAAACGACTCAATAGAGTCTCCTTTTCTAGCATATCATCCCGAACAGAAGCTATATGTAGGGAACTGAAATCTGTCCAAGAAGCATTACAAATTGACCCGTTCAGCTCGATTCTTGCCCAGGATGAAACTACTTGCTTGGAAAGCTTTCTAAAGCTTAGATCACAGGAAGAGTCATTTTATTGTCAAAAGTCAAGGATCCGTTGGCTAAATGAGGAAGACTTGAATAGAAAGTTTTTTCATCATGCAATGAAAAATAGGCAATTAAGAAACAGAATAGCCTCGGCTGTTGATCAGTCTGGTTCTCGAATTGAGAATATGGAAGATGTTAAGGGTCTTTTTGTGGCACACTTTGAACAGCTCTTCACATCAAATGGCAGTTCCTCTCCCTCTCTTTAAGTGATTCGAGCAGCTCTTCCGAAGATTCTATCGTCGGACTGGGTTAGCATTCTTGCCAAACCTTTTATTGATAATGAAGTACGGAATACTATGTTCTCTTTCGCTAAGGGGAAAGCCCCAAACCTGATGGATTCAATGTTGATTTTTTCAAATCCTCTTGGGAGATAGTTGGCCCTTTTGTGATCCATGTCATCCAAGATTTCTTTCGTTCTGGTAGATTACTACGCTAGTTGAATACCACTATTATTGCACTGGTTCCAAAAGTTCACAATGCTTATTTTGTTAATGACTATCGGGCTATTGCCTGTTGTTACACGGTCTACAAGTGTATTACCAAGCTATTGGCTAATCGTTTGGCTTTAAATACTATTTTCTATTATTGATGCGCCTCAAAACGCCTTTGTCAAGGGATGTATAATCAATGATAATATTTTGATTGCCTAGGAATTATTCAGTGGTTTTCATCATGTCCCTTATCTTCCAAGATGTGTGTTGAAGGTAAATTTCAGAAGGCCTATGATATGGTTGAATGGGAATTTCTACAGTTCACTCTGTTAGCTTTTGGTTTCCTATGAAGCTGATAGATTTGATAATGGAATGTGTGCGAACCCCCATTCTCTATCTCTATAAAAGGAAAGCTCCATGGATTTTTTGGGAGTTCTAGGGGACAATGCCAAGAAAATCCTATGTCGCTTTATTTATTCACTCTTGTGATGGAGGTCTTCACTGGGATTATAATTAAACAGACCATGACTCCTAAATTCGGATATCACTAGAGATGTAAGTCCACAAAACTCTCGCACTTATTTTTTGCTGATGATGTATTGCTATTCTCTGAAGCAAATGTGCAGACCGTTAACCTTATGAAGATGGTGATTGCGACCTTCTCTAAATGGTTAGGACTAGCACCTAATATAAACAAAAGTGAGGTTTATTTGTCGGGGGAGTTACCAGAATTGAGATCGCCATTCTGGACCTTACTGGTTTTGGAATGGGTTGACTGCCATTTAGTTATTTGGGTGTTCTAGTTATTTCATCTAGCCTTGGCAAAGCGGACTGTGTTACATAGTGAATGTAATCACGAGCAGGGTACAATCGTGGACACACCACTTCTTGTTCTTCGTGATTCTACTGTAACTGATCAGGTCAGTATTACACTTTATCCAAGTATATTAGGCTGGTTTGTTTATATTACCTGCATTAGTGTTGGAAAGCATTGAAAGGGTGCTACGACAATTTTTATGGAAAGGCTCGAAATTAAGCTCAGGTGGTGCAAAAGTCTCTTGGTCTGATGTATGCTTGCCTAAGGAGGAAGGGGGTCTTGAGATTCGACGTATGAGGGAGAGTAATAAGGCGGCGATGGTAAAGCACATTTGGTTTATTTGCACTGATAAGGAATTCTATGGTGTAAATGGGTGCACACAAATTTCTTAAAACAAAAGTGCTTCTAGGTGATTAGCAAGCCTACTTTTTGCTCCTCGGCATGGAAGAAAATTCTGGAGTTTCAAAGGGAGTTCAAATCCCTATTCCGATGGAATGCTGGAAAGGGCACCTCGGTATCACTTTGGTTTGATAATTGGCACCCTAGAGGACCTCTTGATTCCTTTTTCTCCAAAATAGAAATTTACCAATTTGGCTTCCCTAGGCATGCCACAGTGTCTGATCTTGTCTCAGCTAATCAGCTGCATCCATTAATTCTGGACAGATTTACTACTTGGGGCTCATCTCCTCCTATTCTCACGGTTGATAGTGATAGATTCATTTGGTTAGGACACTCTTCAGGATCTTTTACCGCGGCTTCGGCGTGGAGCATAGTTTGGCGAAGGCGTTTGAAGATTCCCTAGCATACATTCATTTGGGACAAAATGATTATTCCGTGACACCTATTCCACCTATGGCTTATGACATGGAATAGATTACCTACCCAGGTTTTCCTATTATCTTGTCATAGATTTTAGAAGCAACGTGTCCTTTTTGCAATAGTAGGCTAGATTCCATAGATCATTTATTCTTTGGGTGTTCAATTACCAACCGACTGGCACATTTTTGGGCGGGCAATTGTAATCTTGCTTGGTGATCGTTACCCTGGATGCACACATGTGATTAGGCCAAGAAGAACTATTCTGGCGTATGTTTCCATCAGTTTATGTCCCGTTTCTCTCTTGGTGCTCTATGTCATATCATATGAAAAGAGAGGAATAACATGCTTTTTAGGAACAAACCGATGGTCATTTCGGCCATGAAGAAGAATTTGACAAAGATGGTGAAGGATAAAGCCATCTTGCTTCGACCAGTGTTTGATTCTCAAAGGAACAGGCGAATGCAAAGGTGTCGAGGAATTGATTTAATTATCTTTTTGGATGTCTAACTCTTTCATCCTTTGCCCGAATATTTTGGGCATTTTGTTGTTGATATCCATGTAATCTTGGCACCCTTCTACTCATAGGTGTTGTCAACAGTTTGAGTGTAAGGTTTTGTTGTACCTAAATCTTTTGTAGCATTATACATCACAATTGGTAAAATCTTTACAAAGCTTAATTTATCAAAAAAAATTAAAATAGGCATTGTAATACTAGAATCTAATTTTTAAAGAGAGGCCAACTTTCCAAGGAAAAAACTTAAATTTTTTAATATTCGAAATTTTTAAAATAAAATATTTTTTATTAATAAAATATTATAAAACTTAATAACCGGGTTGGGTCGGGTTCACAAACCTGTACACATGAATCGAGCCCTCCACGCATGGGCCCCGCGAATTGGGACTTTCCAATCTAGTTTCGTGGCCTACTACTCTGTTTTCCCTTTCTCTCTCTTTTTTTTTGAAAAAAAAAATCTTTCTTAACCAACCCTTTCTACCAGCTCGGCCCAAGATAAAAATCTAAACTCTAGTCCAAAATTTAACAATATTGGCCCAAGTGCTTATTTGGGCCCATCTCTGTTTTTCCTAGTTTCAGTTAGCCGAAATTGAACTAAGCCTCATATCCACTTGAAAGGCCCAACTCAGCTGGTCGTTTTGTGGTGGCTTGATTTGAGTCTAGCCTCAATTGACCCATTTCCTAACTTAGCTTCGCTGGCAACTCAACTTGAATTGGCTTTTCCGGTGACTTCCTCACTTGAACCACCACTAGATGGCCACAACTAAGGAAAAAAAAAGTTCCAACACTAGCGGCGCCAATCCTTCATGGCAGCACCACCAAGCCAACGAAAGAAAAATAGAACCCTCTCAATGAACACTAAAGCGTAGCATGGTCTCATCGGAAGTTCGTTGAACAAGTCATGCACGACTAATTAGAGACGAACACATACCATCTACAAGATGGCTTGACTTGGGCAAGGGCAATATTATAGACAACACCTCATTCAAGTCCATAACATGCACAAACAAAGGAAGCTAATCTAAACTTCGGTTTCGATCCAAGCGGGGCAAGTTGGTAAAGAGTTCATGGGAGTAGGTCTTCATCTTGGGGCCCCTAATCGATCGAGTACAGCAGCCATAGCATGAGTTTGAGTCAAGTTGAACGATGGCTAGCTACCTCGAGATCTCTCCAAATCAAGATCCTTAGAGAAAGGAGCTCGGGATTGAGCGATCAAGAGACTCACCGAAAAATGTGTGACATTTGGTTGAGGATGGGGTGAAGGAAGGCATATTGTAGCTCAAGATTGATAGTTGCGAACGATAAAGGCGGTCAGGGATCTACCTCCGCCCACTCTTGTAGCCAACCCACTTTCCTTTATTTTTTTTAGTTTTAATTTTACTAATAATTATTTTTTTCAAATTTTTTTCAAATTTTATAAAAAAGAATAAGTTATGAATTTTTAATTATTAATAATTTTTCAAAAACTTAAGCTAAAAATGACTTACCATACTGGAAAAATTTAGATGTCAACGACCATGATACTTAGGATCTTTCAGATAAGCAACGGCTACTTTACTATCATAATAAGTTGTTACAGATATTGGAATGTCAGTTATAATTGCTAAATTTTTCAAAGAACTTTTTAGCCAGACTACTTCTGGCATTATAACAGAGCATGCAATAAATGTAGCCGCCATTTGTAGATAAAGATGTACATGTTTATTTCTTGCAACTTTAAGAAATTATAGCAACTTTAAGAAATTAAAACTTAATAAGTAAGAATGCATAACCGGATGCCGTTTTGAACTTATCTAAGTCCCCCTTAAGTTAGCATGTGAATAACTTAATAAGCATCAACTATCCCTTGAAACCAAAGTCAATTGTTCAAAGTAATTGTTCAATCATATTGAGTTCATCGTAATTGTTTTTTAGTGTACTTTACTAGGATTTGCTTAGTATTGACCTTAACCTCATGATAAAACATATGTTGGGATAAGTACACATCATAGCATTTATTAAACTTTCAACTACACTAAAATAATGAATAATTTCCATTTATTTCTTTTCTTTTGGGGTCTTACACATATTATTACTCAACGAAGGGGCATAAAAGAGATTAAGGTATTGAGCAAATGAAATCACTTTATTCACCGCATTGCCACTGCTCCTAGGGTCCCAATCAATGTTGAGATCATATGCTTTATTGGGTATCATAAAGGTTTGACCCGCTTGCCTTAGAACTTGCTTTTTAACTTGCTTAAAGGATAAGGATGGTTGAACTATTCCCTTACTCTTAGAAAAAGGGGTCATGGGAGTTACCCACCCAACTCGACAAACTCCCATTACCTCAACGTAATTATAATTTGCATATTGAAATATTCAAAAATCATTATAATAGAAGAATCTTGTGATAGAGTAAGGAGTTTTATTGATCGATTTCTTTCCATCTTTACTCCCAATATGTAAGTTGTGTCTACTATGTCATTCATTTCAATATTAGAAGATAACCATTCTTTTACGGTGATAAGGAAATGTCACGTCCCTATTTCTCGGAATCGTAGCAATACCTTCAGGATCCAATTCAACGTCAACTCCCAGCGTAACTCCATCAACAAAATTCAACCACATTTGCTATAAGACAAGGAGCCAAGATGGAATCCGTAAAATACCTTCATTACAAAATAACTTCAAAACGTGTCCACATCATCCCTGATTACAAAAGGAAAACCAACCTGGGGGAAATTATCAAAAGGCCTAGGGTTCGCGTCTCCGCTCAGTTGTAGAATCAAAAGTCATGGGTAAAGTGGAAGGGGTACTACCTACGGCTTCAGGAGCGAGTCTAAATACTTCCTTATGCTAAAGTGGGGTTTCAGATTAAGGACAGTCCCGTCCTCTGTGTCGTCGGCTCCGTCGGGGTCATCGTAACCAGACTCGTATCCTCCCCAGGGTACTCCACACCGCTCTGTGAGATATTCCATTTCGGTTTCTAGGAAACCAGTGTACTCCACCGTGTGCTGATGCAGAAACCAGATCTGCTTTGGGATACTCCAAATCCATTATGTCTGCTCTTGAGTCTCCACGATAAGTCCGCTATCCCTTACCTCCCTATTAACCACGCACCTCTATCAACAGGATGGTCAGGGACCATCCCTATCTCCTCCTCCAGGTCTTCGGCCTCCTCGTCTGAGCTAAAGGGAGCCTCCGGCTCCGAGTCCTCCTCTGGATCCTCCTCCTCTAGTGGTTCCTGCTCCTGCTGCTCCCAGTCCTCCACCTCGATAGGCTCCTCCTCCATCAGCTCTTCCTCTTGAGGGTCCTGCTCCTCCTCCTCGAATGGGTCCTCCAAGTCGGGGAGTTCTTGCTCCGGGTCCATAGTTGGGTCCTGGGATGGTAGGGGGTGGTGGAATGAGATACTTGGTATCTCAGTGAACAAACCCTAACCCTAGATTAGGAACACCCCTACCCTAGCGTCCTTAAAACGTCCCTCCCAACTCTCGGTCTCTAGTCAGGGTGGTCGACTATTATGAGCTAGGGAAAGAACCTTAGCACCTCTCTTCCCTACTAACTTGACATTGCTACGTAACCAACTCATGGCTAGTCTACCCAGTAGGCTCCCCGTCTCACGGTCACCAAGACCAGTCAATCGAATCAAACCATGCTGCTAGGGTAATCATTCGCACTCTACTCTTCGACCGAAAGCTACTCTCATCAACTAATAAATTTAAATAAGCGATTAACAATGAATAAACAAGGCCATAATTACTTAGATTAAATTAACAATAATTGAAATGCAGGACGACTAATCAATTTAACAACTAAAGTGATTCAATGCAAGGCTAATAATTTAATTAATCGTAAATATAAAATAAATGGCGTTATTAATAATGAAATTACGAATTTAAAAGGAATAAACCATAAAAATAAATATTCGCAAGAATAAAATTAATCGAATTAAAACCCCGTGTAGTACACGGCCAAACCCGTCGAGTCATCTCCGACGTACTCGTTTCGCGGCCTCACCAAAGTTGAACTTTTCAACTTTCGTAAGAACTTGGCCCTTGGCACCACCACACGCCAATTCCTGGCCCTAAGGTGTTTCTCGCATTTAGCGGGGAACGTCACCACTAGACTGTCATTGGTCGATTCATCCATTCTATCCGGCCAATCAAACAGTCAAACCAGCAATCAATCAATCAATCCTAATTTCTAGGAATTCTAACAAATCTAGCCGTTCTAGCTAATTTCTACTAAAGCAGTAAATGCGCCTAATAAAGGTTTAGAGCTCACTCACTTGTGAGTCTCTTGGCTTCCACCTTGCTGAACCAGACACCTGCTGACGGCCAAGAGAATAATTCTTGGCCTGTCCCTTCTTTTTTTTTTTTTCGCTTGTCCCTTTTTTTCTTTTCTTCCTTTCCTTTTCTTTCCTCTTTTTTTTTCTTTTTTTTTTCTTCCTTTTCTTTCTTTTTCTCTCGCGGGCTGCCTAGCTGGGCCAGGTCGGCTGCTGGGCCTCGCGACTGAGCCTGGCTCGCTGGGTCGAGCTGCCTGGCCTGGGCTGGTCTCCGAGTCGAGCTATCGGACCTGGTTGCTGGGCCGGCGGTCTAGCCCATCGACTAGTCTCCGGCGACTGTGGCTGCTCCGGCGACGGCGACGACGACGACGATGGTCATCTTCTCCGGCGAGGCACATACCCGATTCAGCTTTCCGGGTCGCGAGTCAGGTCGTCGAGGCGTGTCGGGTTTGGCCGCCGTTCTCTATACACCGGCCAAACCGAAGCTCAAGACCAGTCGAATCTGGAAGCTGCTCCTCCGGTGCGTCGAACGGTGGTGGTACCGCGAGCTGAGGTGGTCGGAGCTGAGAGAAATCTGGCCACGAAGCCTGCGGCTCGGATTATAGGGTTTCAAAAGAGGGGTTAGGTTTCGAGCCTCAATCCGTCGATTCTATAGCATATCGGACGAATCAAAGACCGTAACCAAGGTCTAGAGACCTCAAGGAATCGATTGGTGGCAACCAATCGAGTTAAGGAGGTCGGGAAGGGGAAGAACTCACCGGTTTTTGGCTGCGGTTTTCTGCAAAAATTTCTAGAGAACCCTAACCGTGAGGCCTCCTTTCACGGACTGCCGGCGGTGACTCCGGCGGAATCGAGGGCGGTGGTTGGCGGCTTCAGACAGAGGACGTTGCAGGCTCTCCCACGACACCAACAACAAGGCAACAGGAGGTCCGAGCTGAGAGAAAAGTGAGCTGGAAGTGGGGGTGGTGCTCAGTGTATACCGAGTAGGGTGGTTGGGGGCGAGTTGAAAATCGGCTTGCCGACGCCACGCGGTAGCCTCCCATTGGCTGTTGGCCACTTCGGTAGTACTCTCAGGTCAGGCGGTAGGTGGTGGCAGCGGCTGGTCGGCCGTTAGGCTGACGTGTGGCCTCGTGGTGGCGTGCATACCACCTGCTCTGCAAAAAGTCGCAGAGGGAAGAGAGAAAAGAGAGAGGAGAGAGAGTCGCGCGTGTGCAGTCCAGTCCGACCCGATCGGACAGTCCAGTTCGCGCGGTTGGACCGGCTGGTTCGTTGGCCGGTTCGGAAATTTAATAAAATAATAATATTTTAATTTTCTGAAAATTGAAAAATTGCTTTAATAATTCGTAAAAATTTGGAAAATTTTTCTAAAAGTCACCAAACTTTCCCAACACTAAGATTTTGACATTTTGGGCCCAAATAAAATTTTTAACAACCAATTTCAATAATCCAAAAGCCTCTTACAATTTTCGCGAAATAAAGAGGGAATTACGAAATTTCCCGGAAAATTTCCCCGAGGCCGTAAATGCGAATTGGGTCCTAAACGCGGCTGTTATAGGAAATCCTTATTTTTCTCAAATAATGAAATACCAACCACAAGAAGTGATAAAATTACAAATGTAATCCTGGACCTTAGATTACACACAATGATTTTCTTTTATCATCATATATTTGCAACAAGTTATGGCTCGAAGAAGATGAAAATATCATTACCTAAATTATTGTTTAAGGCCATATATTGACGATCAAATTTGCAAACTTTGCGCTTTTAACCTTCAGTTATGAAACCCATAAGTTGTTTCATATGGATTTTTCCATCTAGTTCTCTAATGAGAAATACTATCTTTATATACATTTAATGTAATTGTAAGTCCAAACTTGTGACAATTGTTAGAATAAGGTGTATGAATATAAACTTTACAACTGGTGAAAATGTTTCCCCATAATATATACCACATTTTTTAATATAGCCTTTCATTACAACACAAGATTTATACTTTTAAAGATCTATCACTCTATGCTTGATCTTGAGAACTTACATATTTTCAATAGCCTTGTGTTCGCATGGTAGATCAACTAAGTCCTAAATGTAGGTTGCTCTCATAGACTCTATTTCATTTTCCATTAATTTTCTCTATTCTTCCTTGTGAAGTGATGAGAGAGTCTTTTTAATTATCTTAGAGTCTGCATTGTCTCATGAAGTAATAATAAAATCTTCCCCTTCAATCTTGAAATGACGATGAGGAATGCTTATGCAAGTACTTTTACATAATTGAACTTCTTATGGATTCTATTTACTAGGTGATGTGACACTCGCACTAATTCTTATATATTAAAGTAAATCTTCATTTTACTCAATAACATTAGTGGGTGCACCATCAAGATCTTCCATATCATATAATTGAAAATGCTTATCAATCTCACCTCTGCTAGCAAACATTCTAAAAAAACGTAACCTCTCTTGACTATATTCCAATGACATTTTCATCAAATTTTTTTTTATAAGCGAACACATTTTAGAATGTTTAGAGTATCTAATGAAGATACATTTCTTTTCTCTAGAACCTAGCTTTTCATACTTATGAGAAGAATCGTAAATATATGTTGCAAACCCCTAAGGTCGCAGACTATTTAAATCTAGTTTTTTTCTAGTCCATAATTCGTAAGGAGGTTACATGGTTAAATACATAGGCAGCAATTAACAACACGTCTCCCTAAAATGAGATAGGTAGATTTGCTTGTGCCTTCCTAAGCCTAGCCATTTCCAATATGGTCAATTTCTTCTCTTAGCAAGACCATTTTGTTGCAGGGTCCGTAGGACAGTTAAATGTCTTAAAATATACTTTTACTCATAAAGAAATTTAAATATTTTAGATAGATATGCACACTCATGATAAATTTTTAATATTTTTATTGTTTTGGTTGACTCATTCATTTATGGTTTAAAGCACTCTAATGTTTTTGACTTATAAGAAATAAAAATAAATAAATGTGATGAAATATGAAATTCCTTGCTTCAATCTCATATTTAATGGACAATAAATGTCATAAAATACAAGTTGTAATAGAAGTTCTGTTCGGGCTCCTTAACAAATTGTTTTTCTAATTGTTTTTCCTAACAATGTTCACATATAAGTAGATCAATTTTAGTGAATAGCCCTAAAATGCCTTCTTTACCCAATATTTTCTTCTTCTTTTTTGTCATGGCTTCCTCGAACAATGCATAATTTAGGGGTTGGCTAATAGATTATTAAGAATAAACCTAACTCAGACTTTCCCAAACCCTACCAATTCGTAACTTAGTATTTGAAGTTTTTAGCATGCAAATGATTTTCAATCAGGAGTCACCACTAATCTAATTATAATGGGTTGACTAGAAATCTATGTAAAGTATTGAAAGTATACTTTCTCCTTATGAATCAGAGAGTTGGGATCAAGTCTTTGGTTATGCTAGATTGATTTAACATCATTTCGGTATCAATTTGTAAAAATTATTTGGCGGGCAACTTGGATTGATTTAATTCTAACCACCTCACATGTAAGATGATCATGTAGGTACACAAATACTTGTTTAACACTTAACAATGAAAGCGTTAAAGACATTATGGAGATAACCATGATGAACTTACCTTGATAGTGACATAAGCAAATACAATATTGATAGAAACATCACATAATCAATTTTAATATGGTTTCTGTTAACACATATTAGCAAATATTGTTCTTTTCAAATTTTCACTTTATTTAAATGGGTTATGCAAGTAATTTAACATGAAAAGCATTTATTCAAATAGCCAAATTCTAATGACGCAAATGTCATCCGATTTCTGATCAATTTAAAATGCAATTTACCTTGTGAAATTCTAATTCATTCATCGTAGCATGCAATTCCTAAATGACACATAAATATATTGGAACTAACATGAAATTATGTTATGTGACATGATTATCGATTAAATGAACCTAGCTTGTGATTCCAAATATTGAGCTAAGCTTAATCAATAAAATACTATGTGAGCCCATATTATTAAGCCTAACATTTAAATTAAATTAAGTGACACATATTTTCTAATTAAATGACGCGATATGGCATGCAACGTGACATGCGATCATGATTGTTTAATCTATGATACATACTACATCATATGCATGATAAACTAAATGAACTTAGATATTTATTTTTAATGCTATGTATGCGGTAACATAATGACATGGATAAAATGCACTTAAACTATATGACATTTATGTGACATATTTTTGGTAATTTCATGGGAGATTCAGAATAAATAAAAGAACTATCTTAAACATGCATTCTAAAGTTAAAATGCAATTTGATTATACTAAGATGACATTGATCTTGGATATTTTTTTAAAATTCGGAGTTATTAAATATACTATCATAGGAATGCAATAAATGGATAAGGAAACATATCTAACCTTATAATGATATTTTTTTGGATTTTCATCTAGGAAATTTGGAAATAAATATCTATTCTAATTTAAACATGCAATCTACTATAATTTATTATATAATTTTAGAGAAAAGCATTTTTTCAAATTTTATCTATTAGGAAATGAAATCAAATAAAGATAGCAATTAACCAGCTGCAATTAGGACATACATCACTCACAATCAAATATCTTGCAATCCAATATTATCTACAAAAGGTCAAGAATTTAAATTTGCATAATGGAAAATCAACAGCTCATCCCACAGAGGGGTGGGAGGTGCAAAATATTTTTATTGTACTATTAGGGATTGGATCTCAAGGTGGAGATCAATCTAGAGATTTGAGGCATGTTGTCAAATTAGGACAGTTTTCCTAATTTTGGAGTGTTACATCTGTATTTGGGAGATAATTTATGCAATAGATATTATTTGCTAACTACAACTTCAGGATTAAATAATAAAATAAGTTATCTTGGAATCAAATTGAAGTAAGATCTTTACTTAATTTGAATACCTTGTAGATAGTGTTTTCAAAATTGATGATGAGTCCGGATTGAATGGTACTGGCCGCGTTGTGGCTTCACATGGTGCTGGCTCTTAGATAGTTTCTAAGACAGTCGTAGCAAGGAGGGACGACCGCAATAGTTTTGGACCAGCGGATTAACGGACCACTAAAGGGAGCTCGACAACAAGATAGGTGAGCAGCCAGCGCTGGGCTTGCGGTGGGAAGTAGCGGTAGCGACTGAGAAAGGGGATTACGATAGGAAGGTTGCCTTGTGAGGACAAGTAGTTTATAGATCATGGGCAAGCAGCGAGCTTTTCACAGGACTCAGGGCTAGTAGTTTGGCCATAAGAGGGGTTAAGCATAACCAATGGCAGTAGCAGTAGCTACTGCGGCGATTGGGTGGTGATTGGTCAATGTAAGACCTTAGGACATCAACAATAATAGTAGGATGGGCTAAAGTAACGTGGCAGTGAAATGTCACGTGATCAATTGCGACGGTCAAGCAGCAAGGACAATGACACGCGGAGCAACAGCGGACATTGATGGGGATGACCAAAGTATATTCAGGTATGAAAGGTCTGCACGGTGCAACGAAGGACAACGACTCTCGATTGCTAGGTTGTCCGAGAGTGGAGTGAGAGCATATGGCAGAGCATCAAGTAGCAACGAGACTTTAGTTGCCTCCCACCGCTAAAAAATCTTGAGTTATAACGGTATAAATATGGGTTGGTCTTTTGCAGTTAAGGACCTCAAATTTCTAATATTTGCACAATTAATCCTAGATTATAAAGGTCCGTTTGATTAAGTCCTCGAAAGGTCAAATTACATAAACTATCTCTTATTAATTGCTCGAATTCAATCAAGCCCTCTCCTAGAATAGGCTGGCTGAAATTTCTTGGCTTGTAGGCTTGGAATTCATAGGACTCACTTATTTCTAAGGTTTATTCTAATAATTTCAAGGCTTGAGAAATTAGTAGGCTAAATTTATCTCAATTTAGAATGAAATTACCCAAATTAGGGATGGGATGTTAGGTGCTATCATAAATACTTAAAATCATATGCTATGCAATGTCATTAAAAATATTTTTCCTTAAGAACTAAATAATTAATTCCTAATTGTTATATGCAATATGAACATAAATGGGTCGTCGAAATTTAGGTTTCAATGTCTTTCTATAATGTGACTTAGTCTAGCACACTAAACATTTAAATTGATATCTACATTACTAGAAGATACAATTAAAGAATAATAACCATCAATATCAATATTGAAGCCATGTTTAAAACCATAAAATCATTTGATACGTGATTAAAATCATAATTAACTATTCCAAATATAATACCACACACAATCACCATAGAAATTCAAAAGGTAACTTAAGCTTTGAAGAATAGCAAGAGAGATCAATTTCTACCAAATAAGGAGCACAAAAGACATTATGTAGGAATAAAGTTCGACCACTATGTAAGTGTAATTTACAAGTGCCGACACCCTTTCACTTCAACTCTAGAGTTATTTCCAACATATATCTATTTGTTTCTAGGTTATATCCAACTATACTCCATAAATACTTGGTCTCTAGCTAAATGGTCTGTTACTTTCGAGTCTATAGACATATAGGATGAGATTTAGTAAGCATCATAGTGCTAGAAACAAAATTATGACACAAAGTTATAGAGTAAGTTGCTACCTTCTTTGGCTTAGTACCTTCACGAGTGAAGTGACCTAGCTTATTGCAATTGAATAGCTCTTATTGGTATTGTCATTCTTTCCACCTTGACTCTTGCGTCGGTGGATTTTGGCTTTCTTGGGTGCTTGATCAATCTCTTTCCTTTTGTTGTTGAAGATATAGTTCCTCTTGCACCGAAGCCTAAAACTTTGTACGAAATAGCTTCGGCAATATAAGCATGCGTAGATGATCTAACAGCCTCTAGTACTTGTCCTTTAAGTCAAAATGATGCATTTTATCATTAAAAGTTACAATATTATCATTGTGTCATACTGATTTTCATATGCTTCCAATTTTCAGGAAAAGACCTGACAATATTAGCATGTAATGGATGAATCAACAATTCAACAATGTTCTAAATATAACAAAAGGAAACAAGAATATCTTGTCCCATAACATTTATGCCGATTGTCTTCTCAAAGCAACAATCCAAATCTTTTTTATGCGTTTATCTAATAAAAAGAAGAACGGCATTTCCATTTTTTCTTTTATATGGAGATAGTGGAAATTAGAAAACAGATAATTGCTCCCACCTTTCAAATAGTGCCTCTCAAATACACCCAATCATGGGCCAACTCACTCTTTCATAGGTACACCATGGAAATATTACATAAATCCTCAATAATCAAAAGCAAATGACCATAACATTTATAGAAGGAACTTGTAACATTCTGAAAAATGGGTATCATCCAGGGATCGGTAGGGATCGATCTCGACTCGTTCCATTGATCCACTCAAGGGTTGGGTGGTGATTATGCATGATCTATCCGAGGGTTGTAGGGCACAATTCACCGATTCATGTGAGGGTTGGTGAATGGTCTGTTAGAGGAAACTCTATTGTGATTTTGAAGATGACAAATTTCAGTGACAAAACTCAAAGTTAAATATAAGTGGACTTTGAAGATGTCAAAACTCATGGCCAGACATTGTATCGTTTGGAGATGCCAGACACTGTAACATTTGAAGATGCCAGACACCATAACGCGTGGAGATGGCAAACTCAATAAAGTCTGGGAAGCCGAATTGTGACGACTGTTGTGTAAGATGATATTCTTACAACTTTGATACTCGTGGATTTCAGACAGCTTGTTGGTGGATGAACGGATTGATTATTATCATCAAGATTATTATGGATATACTGGATTCTTAAGATCCAGTAAATGTGGCAAGTATTTACTTATGGAAACCAAGATCTTAATTGTATGGGCGATTGGGATTGATGGACTCTTATCACAATCTGAAGATTACTCGAGATCTCCCTGATTGATTCTGTCCAATGGGTAGATTGGAAGAATTCCTTTGAAAAGTACCAATGGTCGAGTAGACATGAAGGAGTATATAAGGGAGATGTCTCAAGTCTTTCAAGAAGAGGTGAACAAGAGTATAATTCCAAAGTTTGAAGCTGTTCATTTATAGTGCACTTACATTGTAAACAAAAGAGTGTGATACATACTAACTTCGTGAGAATAGAAGACTTTGTAAAGTCTTGATCCTAAACTGTAACTCTTTTGATTCATAATGGAATCCAGCCAATAGGCTGTCAGCCCGAGAAAATGGACATAGGCTTAATATAAGCCGAACCACTATAATTTATGTGTCTTGATCTCTCCTCTCAACTCTCTAAGTGTGCTTGTTGTTCTTGCTTATTGACTCGTACAACATGCTTTATTTGTTTTGTATTTCATACTTCCGCAAAAGATTTCAAAATCACATATTCACCCCCTCTAGGTGATTGTACTAGCACTTTCATGGTCATATGTTGATCGATGATCTATGAACATGTCATGCAATGGCCATGGATGGGTCATGAACTAGTCATGTCCGATCACCCTAGCCCTATGCCAGACATCGGCGGGCCACAAATTGGCCATGCTTGACTACTAATGGGTCACACACGGTGCTAGCAATCACTAAACCGATTTTGGACTAGTAAGGATTGGCCATGGATTGTTAATGTTAGCTTTTTAATTGATGGACTTCGGCATACTCTAGCTATACTCGATTACCTTATCAGCCACTGTCTATCCACAAGTTGATCGACTCTCCTTGACTACCGACTTTCCCAGTTCAAGGGAACACTTGGCTTTAAATTGACAATGGTGTATCTAATAGCTAATATGAAGATGCCAAATGACATTAATGCATTAAATGGTATTAATTGTAATATTAATTGTACTAGGCCAACTCATATATCTGAAGTTAGACTTAAAGACACACACAACTTATGGTGGAAGAGCTAGCTTGCCTTGGCCATATTAGTGGACCACTTAGGCACTAGCATTAATTAATGTAATCTAAAGATCATGACGACCAAATCTAGCCAATGCTTATGAGATAAGTATGAATCTTAGTAATATCTATGCAATAAATGCTTATAGGATGAGAAGCAATCTTAGGCCATGATGACCAAATCTAGAGAATGCTTATGAGATAAGTATGAATCTTAGTAATATTGATGCAATAAATGCTTATAGGATGAGAAGCAATCTTAGGCCATGATGACCATATTTAAGGTATTAGATTATTAAAATATCTATCTTGTACTTAATTGGCAAGTAATAGAAGATGATTGGGCTACTTGTGCCTAAGATAATCTTGACATATTTTAGGTAAATCCTAGCCCAAATTTTAGGCTCTTAAATGAGTCAAAACCAATGTAGCCATGAAACTAGTGGCTTGAGACTATCATGATGCTTGAGAGTACACATAAGCTAACCTAGGGTTCCAAGTAAAATTAGGGGTGAAATTGGAAGAATACCATTGGCCAAGCTAGATCCTCTAATTAATGAAAGTGATTCTTTAATTAATATAGGTAAACTTGATGGCTAAGGATTGGAGTCTATAAATAGGAGAAGACACTTCTTGGACGAGCCACTCCCAAGTCTCCTCTGCTCTTCTCTTTTCTCTCCTCACACGCCACCCTCTCTTCCTTCCCCTCAATGCTCATTCTCTCATCCACTGTCCGCTTTCCTCAGTGCATTAATTAGTCATAGGTTTATATTCGATTGATAAGTAGATCTCCTAATTGTTAAATATGGCGTTGCATTGTGTAATTCAAATGTGGATTCAATTTGAGTCGTGCTTACTTAGTATTGTTTGAATTCACATGGGTAGCTCATGTGTTGATTTGTACGATTTGATCATGTTGTTGCTTATGCACGAGGTTCATAAATGAGTTGGGTTCTTATCAATTGCATCTTATGCTTGTGAAGTGATGTTTTGGTTGTTGATATGGTTTGCACATATGTACTTAAGAGCACGCTCCAAGCTTCAAAAAGATTCACGCTGGTTTGGACATGCATGGTAGCACACCATATCAGGGCTTACAGATTCGAGAATATTGAAGTGTGTCATTCGGAACTGAGTTTGGCCTAGGTCAGTGCTTGATCGTATCGGGTCCAACCATCGTTCTTGCTCCGTGCTCGGCATATTCAATCAACATGATTCTCATAAGTCATATCACACATTGCATGACACGCCTTTGAGGCCTCTTGGATTGACTTAAATTGAAGATAAAAATCGGACTATGTAATGTTTGGATGCGTGGTCACACAAAAATGAAACAATCCAGACCATCGGGCATTGTAATGGATTTCAAAACGATCCCCCGATGGATTTCAGATGCTGTCCACGAATTGAAATTGGAACAATGCCCAATGGATTTTAGATGTCGTGTCGGACGGAGTGGGACGATACCTTGTCGACTCTAGAAGATTCAATGAATTTCGATTACATATGTGATAAAAGAAAACTCGTGTGAATTAATATTGATGCTCATGTGCTTGCATGATTGCATAAGCTTCCATGAGGGGTGAGCATCATATGATTGTGATGTTTGGTATGGAACACACTAAAGCGGGCGTTCATTGCATTGGGTGCATAACGTTTGAGATTACTTTGCTATTGATTAGCCATTGACATTGTTAGCATCAAGAATCGCATGGGTTGGTAACGAAACATCCTCCTCTATTCGGATTAGGCCATTTTCTTAAGTTATCCAGCTGACTCTTGTGGTTTTCACCTTTTTCAGACCCCTAAATATGGTCTTTGTGCTGCCTACTCATTTTGGTGAGCCGATGACCATAGAGTAGAATTGAGTAGGCAGCAGAAGTAGTATACTCGGACCGTAACCCAATCTAAGCATATTGTGTAATTGAAGAATTGATGTATGTGTACGTTTCTGCATGCTCATAAAAAAGAAAAGAAATTTTGGGATGTGCTCAAATTGACGCGACTAGGGCATCACATCCCCATAGTGAATCAGGTCTCAAGTCCTTATGTAAGGAAAGATCGAGTCTAGGTTCGCTACAACACATTTATGGCATTAGAGTGAGGTTTTAACCCTAGAGTGATAAGGTGTACTAGAAATCTCGAGATATATAGTTAGGAAAACACTACATGCATGTGCTTGTTTTTTTTAATGATTTCTTTTCATGATAATTTGATCTCTAACTCTTGGTAAATCTGGTTGAATAAGCTTCCTTAGAGTTCTAACCATTGCAAAATGAGTACCCAAGACTAAGTAACTATGAGAGGAAGAACAACTTTGGGCTAGTCAAGTTTGAAAGGAAAGTCAAAGGAAGACCCTTGATTAGACGAAATTCTGCAAGCTTTTGCAACCATTGGAAATTTGATGGATCAACAAGCACAACATGTAACTTTTGATTCTAGTAATGGCCTAGCAAATGGAAGCGAAAACGCTAATAGAAATAATGAACAACCAATGCATTGACTGGTTGAATAGTTCTTGAAGCTAAAACTTTCCAAGTTTGCCAGAATAGGTGATCCTGAAGATGCGTCCTCATGAAACGATAAATTAGAGAAGGCATTTGCACTCCTTAGATGCTCTAATGAAAATAAGGTAACATTGGTAGTATATCAATTGCAGAGTAATGCCAATCATTGGTGGAAAGCCACAAGAGAAAGAGTATTCCCTCACGGTATTGCTATAATGTGGGATGCGTTTGTTAAGGCATTCAACATAAAATATTTCTCCGAATGTGCCTGTGATCGAAAAATGGCTAAATTTCTTCAAGTTCGCCAAAATCATATGACAGTCGACCAGTATGAAGAAAATTGTTGAGCTATTAAAGTATGCCACAAGATTGATCGAGAATCTAGTGAATAAAGAGAAAAGGTTATAGGATGACTTGAAACCGGATATTCAAAGCTAGTTGGTGTCATTAAATCTAAAGGATTACAATGAAATGTATGAGTGAGCTCAATTAATAAAAAGGGATTCAGCAGAATGAGCAACTACAACCAGATCAAATTATCGACTTCCTCAAAACAACTAACAACTGGGAAAAAATGACGGAAGAAAATCATTCTTTTCCTTCCAACGAGAGGAACAATAGAGGGAAATCAGTCTATGGCGCTTTTGTGGGAGACAACATAGAGATGCCCTTGTCTAGTGAAGACGAGCATGTTTCAAATGTGGTCAACAAAGCCACATCATAAGGGATTGTCCACAATGACGACGACTAGCCATGCAACTGCAACAATCACAAGTGAAGCTACAAATCATGCCGCAAAACATTATCAACAATCCACTTTCCCAAGGAAGACTATATGCCATCACCCGATAAGAGGCTGAAAACTCTTAGATTGTGATTAGATGATGCTGAGGATGTAAAATAGTCACGTGTGATTAGGAGGAGGCCATTGACTTAACTATTTTGCCAGTGTATGACTTCAATATCTTGAGGATGTATTAGCTTGCTAAACAACGAGTTATTGCAAACTATCATAGAAAATTAATTTTACTTAGTCTATCTAATTATCCAAGTTATAAATTCGAAGGAAATTCGAAGGACCTTCTATACTCTTGATCTCAACACCTAAGGAAGCTCAATTCCTAAAGGAAGGTTATCCAGGTTAACCAACAACAACAATGAATAGAGAAAGACATTGCTTCAATCGGTCCGCTCAGTTACATTACAAGAGGAGTTATCATTAAAGAAAGGGCTACCAATTGAGAAATAAGGTAACACCGTACAAAGAATTATATAGTCGGGCTTGCAAAACATCAGTCTATTTGGATGAAATCAGGAAATGAAATGTTATTGGCCTAGAGTTAGTCCAACTTTTAGTAGACACAAGATAGATAATTAGAGAAAGACTTCACACTGCCAAGTCATCAAAAAAGCCACGCGGTTAGTTGTGAACACCTTTAGAGTTCCAGGTAAGTACAATTTCTGGGGATGGAATTTATAGGGGGGAATTGTAAGATCCCAAAAAATGGGTATCATTTAGGGATAGGTAGGGATCGATCCCGTGCCGTTTCATGCATCAATCCATTGATCCACTAGGGGTTGGTGGGCGATCATGCATGATCTGTCCTAGGATCATGGGGCATGATTCACTGATCCATTCGAGGGTTGTTGAATGACCATGTGTCGGTCCGTGATCTATGAACATGTCATGCAATGGCCACAGATGATCTACAATCTAGTTACACTCAATCACCCTAGCCCTACGCCCGGACATCGGTTGGTCATGAATTAGCCAAGCTTGATTGCCGACAGGCCATGCAAGGTGCTAGGAATGGTTAAATCAATTTTGGAATGGAAGGGATTTGCCATGGATAAGTGATGTTGGCCTTGCACTGGATGGTGCTTGGCCACACTGCTACATGCTCGATTACCTCATCGTCCACTGTCTAGCCACAGTTTGACCGACTCATCTTGAGTACCAACTTTCATTGTTCAAAGGGTCACTTGACTTTAATTTACAAGGGTGAATTTAATAGCTAATAGGAAGATGCCAAGTGACCTTAGTGCATTTAATCGTATTAATTGTAATACTTATTGTACTAGGCTAACTCACAACTCTAAAGTTAGACTTAGGGACACACATCACTTATGGTGGAAGGGCTAACTTGTCTTGGTCATATTAGTTGACTTATGGTGTTAATTAGTGTAATCCAAAGCCTATGATGACCAAATTTTGTCATTAAATGCTTATGAGATAAGTATGAATCTTAGTAACATCTAGGCATTAAATGCATACGGGATAAGAAATTTTAGGCCATGATGATCATATCCAAAGTATTTTGGGCCATTTGTGCCTAAGATAATCTTGGTGAATCTTAGGCAAATCCTAACTCAAATCTTAGTCTCTTAAATGAGCCAATACAAATGGACCAATGAGATTAGTGGCTTGAAACCAGCATGATGCCTAAGAGGATACATAAGCTGACCTAGGGTGCCAAGTAAATATTAGGGGGCTAAGTTGGAAGAATGTCATTGGCCAAGCTAGATACTTTATTTAATGAAAATGATCCTCTAATTAATGAAGGTAAACTTGATGGCCAAGGAATTGAGTCTATCAACAGGAGAAGGCATTTCTTGGACAACCCACTGCCAAGTCTCCTCTCCTCTTCTCTTCTCTTTTCTCTCCTTACATGCCACACCATCTTCCTTCCCCTCCGTGCTCTTTCTCTTTGTCATTGTCCGCCTACCTCTGTGCATTAATCAGTCATAGGTTTATATTCAGATGCTAAGTATATCCCATAATCGTTGGATAGGGTGTTGTGTTGCGTAATCTGAACATGAATTCTATTTTATTCGTGCTTGAATGGGTTGTGCTTGCTTTATATTGTTTGATTCAATTAGGTAGCTCATGTGTTGATTGTATGGTTTGATCATGTTGTTACTTGTGCACGAGGTTCGAAAATAAGTCATGTTCTAGTCAAGTGTATTTTGTGTTTGTGAAGTAATTTTTTTGGTTGTTGACATGGTTTGCTCATCTATGCTTGAGAGCATGCTCTGAGTTTCTAAAAGAGATTTGCGTTGGTTTGGACGTGCATGGTAACAATCGTATCAGGTCTTTAGGTTCGGGAATATTAAAGTGTATCGTTTCAAATTGAGTTTGGCCTAAGTCTATGCTTAAACATATCAGGTCCAACCACAGTTCTTGCGCCATGCTCGACATATTCACTCAACATGATTTTGATAAGTCATATCATTTTGATAAGTCATATCACACACCTTGCATAACATGCGTTTGAGGCCTCTTGCATCGCCTTAAAGTGAATATTAGAATCAGATTGTATAATATCTGGATATTTGGTCACATGAGAATGAGACGTCACTGATGGATTTGGGAACGATGCCTGATGGATTTCGGATGCCGTCCACGAATTGAATTTAGGATGCTGTGTCGGACAGAGCGGAACAATGCCTAGGTGATTCGATGGATTTGGTTAGGTGATTTAATTAAAGGAAACTCTTGTGAATTGATATTGATACTCGTATGCTTGCGTGATTGCATAAGCTTCCATGATGGGTGAGCATTATAGGACCATGATGCTTGGTATGGAACATACCAAAGTGGGCATCCATTACATTAGATGCATAACGTTTGAGATTACTTTGCTATTAATTAGCCATTGACATTGTTAGCATCAAGAATCACATGAATTGATAACGAGACATCTTCCTATATGAAGATTAGGTGATTTACTTAAGTTGTCCGACTCACTCTTGTGGTTTTCACTTTTTTCAGCCCCTTAAGTATGTTCTTGGTACCGCTTATTCATTTTGGTGAGCCGATGACCATAGAGTGGACATGTTATGATGTGGTTCACATGAAGAAAGGAGAAGTAGAATCCCCGACGCGTAGTCTAGGCTAAGCATGTTGTATAACCGAATAATTGATGTAAAGAACTAGATGTAATGGATAGAAGCGCTTTGTAAATGGATTGGTATTTTCCTGTTTGAGTTTGTTGACGAGTGTGGTGTATGCTTATGCATGCTTATAAAAGAAAGAAAATAAAATTTGGGACGTGTTCGTGGTTGACGCACTTGGGACATCGCATCCCCATAGTGAATCAGGTCTCGAGTCCTTATGTAAGGAAGGATCGAGTCTTCAGAATTCTTTTCTCAATGTTGCAGAGATAAGACCGAACACAATATAAGATATACTTTGGGTTAGCGCTTGAGTAGATCGGAAATGGGCCGACATTATTGACACTTTAAATTAACTTATATAAAAGTCTTTCATATCTATGCATATAATCTTTGGTCATCTTTGGTTTTCAGTTAATATTCTTCCATGCAGTTGAAGAGTGATACAATGATTCCGTCACGTTCTCGAGTGCCACGTCATGAGTGACGAGCGATTATGTCACAGGCTTTAGCAGTAAAAATCTAATATGTTTCTACAGTACCCCAACATGGGACACATCCTTGTTTATTAGAAAATAAGTTGTTCAAAATGGTCCCAAGGCGATCTAGAGAGAAAAACAAATTAGTCAGCCCTCCACAAAATGGCTGGACAAGGACCACCCCGTCACCATGGACAAGACTTGTGTCATCCTCGCGCTTATGTTTTTGGTTGTCATGGAATCGTCGTCACATGTAGCAGATGAGACATGATAAAGAACTTACCACCAGGGATATTCGGGGCTAGAGTATTTTTGGTTCTTGATCTAGAACTAGAAAACTGACCCTATGATTTCTGATTTCAGAAGATTGGAATTGAGAATAAAAAGGCCGCACCTCAATTCCTAGCTGGCTGATTTTGGTCCCGTTTCTGATTCAACTTGGGAACTATACCTTCTTATCTTTTGGATTAAAAACAAAGCTCTTAGAACTAACTATAGAAGTTTTACCATTTCATTAGCAAAGCATTTGTTGATCAAGTGTTCGTGTTATGGTTTTTTCATGTTGAAGACCAGTGTTCAATCTTCAACGGGCTCAAAATTTCTTTTCTTAGAAGAGACTTTAGAACAAGTTCAACGATGGTTCCAACCTTGAAATATGAACCAGACCAGTCAGCTTGTTCTAAGTTTGCAAAATTGAGAACCAAATGGGTTTTCCTTGGTATCAGCCTTCAACCCATCGATTTAGGCCGATTTAATACAACCAGTAGTTAAATACATCTATTAGTTGAATTAACAATTTACATTGAATTGCGATTATGTCCCATCTGTTTGAATATCCGAAGTGATATTCTCAAGTTCTATTAAGACACAAAACAAGGAACAAAATCTTAGCACATGCAACGTTGTTCTTTTTACTTGAGCAACATATTGCTACAAGAATCCCCACTCCCAGACAGGCTCACGTCACTGGTGATGAGTTATACACAATTTTACAGAAAGAGGTAGCTACTACTAATCAAATAAATAAAATTCCTATTTTAAAAAATCTCCTTACGCATCGAGATCGATTGCTGGTGGTCTGTGGAGGTAAGGGTAAATGGCGATGGTTGCTTGGCTAAGCGAAAGGCAATGGACGAGGTAGAGAGAGAGGAAGGGAGGAGGAGAGTGTGATTTGCGATATCGAGTACAATTCTAATTAGAGAAGATAAGTAGGCATGTCCGAATATTTCAAAGGGTGCATTTTCTAATTTCTATGCTCGTTGCACTATCTCACTCTTTTTACTCGGGAAAGAAAGGCACGGATGGAGGACTAGCACAAATTCTCAAGGCGCCACTAAAAGGATCTCATACCAATTATACAATGTTAGGCTTTAAAGAGTGCAGAGAAAAAGATATCTAGCATTACTCGTGTCGTAGAGGGAACAAGGGCACATTTGAGGTCCATTTTCATTTAATGCGGGTTCCCAATTTATAATATTAGTTGATAATGATTGGCTTGGCATTCTACAATAGCAAAAGTCACACAACATATGTTTCTATATAATGGAGAAGGAACATTAATAATTTCAAAAAGTTCTAGATGTACATGAGCTAAAGGATCATGCAAAATTCGAAAATTGATGATGTTATTATCCTAAAAGAAGAGGAAAAAAGGGATGGCAATAGACAGCCATGAAGTTCATAAATAGTTCCTTTTTCAAAACAAATTTCCATTAATTATCAAAATGATATATGAAATGATTCATAGGAAATCTCGAAAGTCTCCATGACAAGGATAGCCCACAGAGCTCCAAAACAAACCAAAAGTTAGAAATCAAGGTATATCATCATAGTATTTTTGGTTGAGACATCATTATCAACGATGAGCACATGCTAGTATCTCCATAAGTAATTGCGACTTTTCCTTTTGGTGGTGCGTGCCTAGCTTTGGCACCTCCAGCACCATTACAGTACGGAGATAACATAAATATGTTGAACAAGCTCAAATTTGATGCTTGTGAGAGCAAGCACATTAGCAAGTTCACATGTCAATGCTTTAAAGAAAAACATCCTGAATGAGCATTGATTTGATATCAAAGCTACTGTGAACACCATTGAAACTACAGGCGGAATACTTATACATCAGAATTAGATCCGACAAGAAAACTCTCATCTCTAAGATTGAGAGAGTAAAATTTTTAAAATTAAAACTAGATTAGGAGAGTAAGGGAAGAAACAAGAGAAAATAAAAAGGGAAAACGATTAGGAAGGGGAGGGACTTCCCTTCAGAAGTTGAAAAGACGATAAAAGGCTAAAACTCATAAAGGGAGAGAGAGGGGAGTAAGGGGAAACACATAAATTGTTGCCTATCCTCAATTGACTTTGGGCAAAAAATATTGAACCATCAAAAATGTTAATTTCCCAACATGTTGGGGATTGAGTGGTATAAATGGTTAGACATGCGAGTCTCATTTAGTATCCATGGGCATCAAGCATTCAAACCATTAAGGGAAGGTTACAAAATGAAAATCCTAATCATATTGCACTTTTAGTAATTCAGTCTTAAACATTTTGACAAATTGTCAATCCATTTCTAGACCTTTTAATTGTGGTAATTTTTTTTGGTCCAAAGGAAATTTTATTCATTTGGCAAGATCAATCATGGGAGGAATCGAGGAGGCTTCTAAACAAAGCAAATCCCCAATAACTACAAAACAAAATAAAACTAGAATATAACAAGAGTACAATTTATAGTTATAAGCTCACTTTTATCCCGAAAATCTAAATCTATCACAATATAATACAACAATCGGCAGCCAATCACTAAAACTTTTAGTGATGGGCGCATACTGAGATCTTGTCCTCCAGAAATTAAGGCTTGTAGTGTGCCCCTAGGTTTGGCACCCTAAACACCATCGCCATATGGAGATGATGACAATAACAACATGATACACCATAGATCAAATGCCTCTAAGAAACTCCAAATTCCTAGATTTAGATCTAAACCTAAATCAACATAAGAGAGCTCTAGCCAAATTTCAGAGAAGTCATAGAACCACATACTGAGCATCTTGCTAGCTACATTAGTGTGGACATTCTCACAATTCTTTAGCTGTGAGTAGATTCATTCACCACAATGAGCGAAGAAAAACGATGACAATGGGGCATAAAAAGACTCCCAAATTAGATCGGGCGAGGAAAGAGCAAAAAATCGAACCCTTCAAAAGAAATGCATAACAAAGTAGACTATTAGCTTTAGATTGAAGTTAAGAACCTGGGGAAGAGTTTTTCATCAGGGAGGGCTTTTTGGGACAGAAATGATTGCTGAAAACGAAGGGTTTCAAAAATAATTAATTGTGCCAATTTAATTCTAAGTATTTTATTGGTTTGCCCATTTAAACTTAAACCCATTGATAATTTATCAATTTAGTCACTCTGATTAGCTTTAGTTAGAAATCACTTGCGCCGTGGTCTAGTCAATATTTTTGATCGAAAATTGCTAATGTCGCGGTTTAAACAACCCTAGCCATCCTACATGGTAGGAACAACGACGATGTAGACATTTCTTTAATGTTTTCTAGATTTTTCTGAAACTTTTAGAATCTTAACTTATTTTCTTCTCTTTTTCCTTACGGCAGGTTGGCCACGAGTGGCAAATGACAAATCAAGGCGAAATTGCTCTAACAAGCCTCATATGGAATCCGGATGTAGGAAGAATGCCTATTTCAATAGTGTAGGCAAATATTTACTAGTCCCCCTCTAACTAAAGATTCAAAAGTAAAAGGTCCATGCTATAATTGTTGCTTTCAACATTGCTACCTCATCTAGGCATACCAAATTAGCAATAGTATGCAATTTGAAAATAAGGCCATCGGCTGGGATTTGGCATCCTAGGCCTCGGCTTGCTCAAATTTGTTTTGTCTTTCTCTGAGCTTTCTTACAAGAGGACATAAGAAGAGATAGAAGAAGCCTGTAAAATCTACTATGCAACCTAAGCCCAAATTTGAAAAAGGAATGTCACCATGTTAATTATGATTAATCTTATATTTAGTGTTGAATCCAATTTATAGGTTTTAGATTTTATTGCAACTTCACATATTTATATGACTTTGCAAAATCTAGAAAGAAGCTTACTAGGGAGAAATGAATTTATCTCGATAATTACAAATGGAGCAAGAGTTATTGCATTAGTCGTAGGGGCTTTTTCTTTATATTTGCCCTCTAGACATGTGATGGCTTGGAAAAATTTTTACATTACAAGAATGGTTTTAAAACATCATCTGTATACGTCGCTTGAGTAAAGAGAATTATTAATTTTCTTTTGCTAATGACGTGTGCTCTATTTATCCTAATAAAAGATGTGTTGGTTAGGACTCACTGACTAATAATCTTTATACCATTGCAATGTCTGATAATACGATTACAACTGTCAATAGCTAAAGAAATAGTAATATGAATGCCATAACTAATAAATTCCCTAGATATAGTCCAAATTCAAAGTATATGTGGCATCTCTAATTAGGTAATATTGGAAAAAACATAATCAAAATTTTAAGTAATGATATGTATATATATGTATATATATATGTATATATATATATTTATCCATTCGAACTTAAGCCATGCTCGACTTGTGAGATATGTCTTCTAGGAAAAATGATCAAAGCATTCTTTGTAGGGTGTAGTGCAAGCTATGGATGTACTAGGATAGATACATATGGAAGTATCTGGACCAATTAGTGGAACCAATAGATGTGGTTATTCTCACTTCATTACCTTTACCGATGATCATTCACAGTATGATTAATTGTACTTGATGAAGTATAAATTTGAATCTTTGAAAAGTTCAAGGAATTTAGTGGGGATGTTGAGAAACAAATAGAAAATTATATTAAGGCTATTCGATTTGATCGACAAGGCGAATGCCTTCTTACTGAATTGTTGAACTATTTTAAAGATCATGAAATTTCATCATAGATGACATCTCATGCAACTCCAAACATAATGATTTATCTGAAAGAATAAATAATATTTTACTATGGTGTGATCTATGATGAACTACATTGATTTACCTATATCTCTTTAGGGATATGCCTTTGAGATAACTATGTATTTACTAAACAGAATGTCATTCAAATATGCTTTAATACGTCCTATGAGATATGGCATAGTAGAAAACCAACTCTCAATCCTATTAAAATTTGGGGTTGTCCAACTTTCAGCAAGAAGCTAAAAATAGAAAAATTGGAGGCTAAATTCTAACAAGGTCACTTAATTAGATATCCAAAAGAGACTCTCAAATACTACTTCTATTTTCACGCTGACCAAAGGCTTTTGGCCAGCAGGCATACTTTTTTTTTTCTGGAAAATCAATTCAGCTAGGAAGGTGGTTTTGGATTGAATATAGTCTTACAAAAAGAAAATAATGAAGTACCAAACAACCAAGTTCAAAGACCAATCTTTGATTCACTGGAACTTCTGATACATAACCTCTTAGGAGAAGAGAGTTGTCCACCTACTTGTTATAGACACTTGGTTGAAAATGTTGGACCATTATTGATTGTGAATGATAGTGATCAACTTAGTGATCCTAACACCTACGAAGGGGCGATGTCTAACACCGACTCTAGTAAATGGCTAGAAATCATGAAATCCAAAATGGATTCCATGTATTCTAACAAGGTTTGGACTTTAATTGACTTGTCTAATGGTATTGTATCAAGTGGCTACAAATGGTTCTTCAAGAGGAAGACATACACAAATAGTCAAGTTGAAACTTACAAGATACGCCCAGTGGCAAAGGATATCATAAAATATAAGGGATCAACTATGACAAAACTCCTCACCTATAGCCATGCTAAAACATGTTCAAATTCTGTTGACTATAAATATACACCTCGACTATGAGATATTCCAAATGGATGTCAAAACGATTTTTCTACGTGGTGGAACAACCATAAGGGTTTGAGTCCAATGGTGAAAGTTGGAAGATATGTAAGATTAAGGGATCCATTTTTAGGGACTAACACGAGCCTACAAAAGTTGGAACATCTATTTTAATGATGTAGTCAAATAGTTTGGCTTCATAAAAAATCCGGATGAATCTCATATGAACAAGAAGGTCAATGGGAGCGCAATTACATTTCTAGTGCTATACGACAATGATAGACTTTGGATCGAGAATGATTTACCGATGATACCATTGATCAAGCTATTCTCGTCATATAAATTCTCCATGAAAGATTTAGGAGAGGCAATTTATACTATACGTATCAAGGTCTATATAGATAGATTAAGATGAATGATTGGCCTCACACAGTCTATGTACATGAACAAAGTGTCAACATGTTTTAACATGCCATGTTCCAAAACAGGTGTGTTGCCTTTTAAAAATGCAATTCATCTTTTATAGAGATTTATCCTAACACCCTTAAAGTTCTCTGAACCAATCCAAAGTTCCCGTACAACTCTTTGAATAACCGGTCTAACCCAACTAGAGGTGACCACTAAAAGGGACCAATTTATAACCGACTTGACCAGCTTACGAAGAAACCGAAGTTCGAAGACTCCGACATGTTAAACCAGATGATTGTGATGGAATTCAAGATCATATCCTACGTGAACTTGAATATAGCTAGGGCGAAAGCCATGCAAAATAAAACCGAAGTAATCCGGATCGTGAAGACTCAGCCCGAAATTGTCCTAAAGCTCGGATAATATCCTTAAAAAATACTACGGCAATGGTGCAGACGTGTTGCATATACATGAGAGTCCAAGCTTCAACTTGTTACATCTAATTCATTATAATAATTTGGCTATCTCAAAATAAGAATTATAACTAATAAATTGTCGAGAGCTAACTTCAATGTTAAAAGTGAAATAGTATACACATTACTAATTTGAAAGAATTGACCTGTCAGTTCAAATTAGACCGCAAATATACTTGAAGCCACTAAAATCAAAATTGACCCTTATCCAAACTATCAGAATGCGATACAAGTTAAACTGGCAATGGCCCGAATTATATCCTTTATATTTGGACATTAGACAACCTGAGATGAGTTGAGTTCGCACTATCCAGATCTAAGTCCTTTTGTACTTAAGATTTTTCAAACCGAAATGACTTGTCCAAAATAGGATACGAAGTCGTACCTCTACTTGTCATGAAACCTTATCCAATGAAAGTTGAGAGATTGTTTAATGTAATTGGCCGATGGAAATAAATATTACACTTATAAGCCTCTTATTTCTCGAAGGACTTTATTAGCTTAGGTACCTCGGAGTATCGATCTGCAAGTATAAACTTTTAAAATATATTTATATGTTAATCGATATATTTTTATGATTCCAATTTATTTGTGTTTCCTATTTTAATCCTTAACCTGAAATACCCAGAAAAAAAAAAAAAAGAAACAATATTATGGTATAATTATTCGATCCCCTAATTATCTTCTTGCTGGGAAGTTCGCGAGGGGTGCGAACGTGATTATAATAGGGGATCCCTTCTACACCAAACCCTAAGACTTCAGAAAACACCATCGTTTCTAAAGGGATGGGCTAGAGATTTTCCGCTCCTGACCGTTCACAACTCTGATTCCCAGGTTTTACATCGAATTTCATCAATGGCTGGAGGTAAGTAAATTCTTCACGTTTCCGCATACGGTCTCGCTTAAGAACGGATTTGTTCGTTCATGAATAATCGAGACATTTGGTATTAGAGCCATAGTATCTCTGTCTTGATGAAATTGATGAAATTCGTGTGAATTTATACTGAATTTTTTTTTTGGGTAAAATATAAAAATTGGGGTTTTTCAGGCTTAAGAGAGAAATCGTTAATTTCAGCCAAATTCGAGTGAACCGCGATTCGATTTCGACCATACATGTTCGCAATTATATGGGTAACTAAAGCCCTAAATCAATTCGGCATTAAGTTGATCGCTGGAGACGAATTGCGAGGTTGAAATTTCGGATTTTTAGGGTTCGTCGTTTGGGTTTTTGGTTCGATTAAAGGTTTAATTTTTACCGTTTTCGTTGATTCTTGGACCCATGTGGTCGCACCGGCTTTGGCTACGAAACCCAAAAATTTAATTTTTGTTTTGGGATGAGCTGCCGGAGGAGAATTGTGTGGTGGAAGCGGCGAAACGGCGAGAAAATTTGCAGAAGGAAAAAAAAAAATCGCGATCAAGGAAAAGGAAGGAGGCGCGTGGGCGCCTGCTGCTGGAAGGGCGGGCGCGTGGAAGCCACGCGCCCAAGCAAGGAAGATGGGTGCGTGCAAGGCACGCGCTCGCGGGGCAATTACCACGCGCCCGCGGCCCCCCCTTCCTTTTCCCCATTTAAGCTCCTGATTTTTATTTTCCGATTTTGCCCCCTTTTTTATTATATTTTCCGGCAATTTACAGTTACGTCCTTATTTAATTTTCTAGAATTTACTGTTTTGCCCCTAAAGCTGCAGGATTTACTGTTTTGCCCCTGATTAAGCATATTTACAGATTTATCCTTATGGCTAATTTACAGTTTTGTCATTATGGTGATTTAATTACTGTTTTGCCATTATATGCAATTTGTGAATATGTATTGCATGAAATTTAATGTCTAGTGATCTGTATATTTTTTAATTAATTAGGAGTAGCCACAGCATCCTTGATTAATTAATTTATATACATTAAGTGCCTCCGGATCACATTTAAGAAAAGGACATTACTTGTAATTAATTATATTTATATAATAGATTTTATCCCACAGGAATTTTCTATTATACTATTATAATTAATTAGGTTGAAATATCATATTATTTTTCTTGATTTACCCACAGGGATTGAGAAAAAAGGAATATAGTGTGATAGTTTTTTTTTTCATTAAATTATTATGAATCTATTTAAATTAAGAACTTAGCCCACAGGCAGTTTTTATGTTATGTGATTCATATTTTCCATATTTTGCATTGGCAAAGTATGATATTGCTTTAATTAGCCTCAAATTTATGACATAAGCATGTATGTTTGTTATGCAGCTTTACAACCTGTGACTTTCTCTGAATTTAAGAATGATGTTCCCACACTGGATGGAGACAATTATAAGGTTTGGAAGGAATTGATCCTTCTTCAATTGGGGATGATGGACATTGATTATGCTATAAGGAAAGACGAACCACCTGCTCCTATTGATTTGAGCACTGCAGCTGAGATAGCCCTTTATGACAAATGGGAGCAGTCTAATCGCCTTAGTGTCATGTTCATAAGGACTAAATTATCTCATACCATACGTGGTTCGGTCGCTCAACATGACAATGTTATATTATTATTGGATGCCATACATGCGCAGTTTGAAACTTCAGAAAAGGCGCATGCCATGACTTTGATTATGAAATTTTCATCCCTAAAGCTTACTAATGTAAGAGGTGTGCGTGAGCACATCATGAAGATGAGGGACATTGTGGCTCAACTGAAGAATCTTGAAGTTGATATACCTGAATCTTTTCTTGTGTATTATATTCAGAACACTCTTCCACAACAGTATGCACCTTTTAAGATTTCTTATAACACACATAAGGATAAGTGGTCAATTAATGAACTCATGACCATGTGTGTTCAAGAAGAAGAAAGGTTGCTTATGGAATTCGGTGAAAGTGCTCATTTGGCAACACAATGAAGGAATAAGAAGCAAGGCAAGCAGAAGGGGAAAGGTAAAATACCTCCCAAAGCTGACATTAAGAAAGAATCCAAGTGCTTTTTCTGTAAAAAGAAGGGGCACATGAAGAAGGATTGTGTCAAGTTTAATGCCTGGCTCGATAAGAAAGGTAATTCAATTTCTTTTGTCTGTTATGAATCTAATATGGCTGATGTGAGTCATAACACATGGTGGATTGATTCTGGTTCTACAATCCATATTTCGAATTCCTTGTAGGGTTTTCTAAACCGCAGGAAACCAGTGGGCAGTGAACAAAGAATCTATTCTGGAAATCAGATATGTTCGCATGTGGAAGCTATTGGGACATGCAGATTAGTTCTCAATAGTGGTTTTGTTTTAATTTTGGAAAAGACTTTTTATGTACCAAGTTTCTCAAGAAACTTGATTTCAGTTTCTAGACTCGTACCTTTGGGATACTCCATTAATTTTTCAGATTCTACCTTCAGTTTGTCATTTAAATCTAAAATTGTTGGAGATGGTATTTTGTTTAATGGTCTTTTTCGAATTAATTTACAAGACAATGCCTTATATAATGCGATGCATGTTCACGATAATGCTGGTATGAAGCGATGTGTTGTGAATGAGGATTCCTCTATGTTATGGCATCGGAGATTGGGACATATCTCCATTGAGCGAATTAAGCGATTAGTGAATGAAGGAGTACTTAGTACTCTAGATTTTACTGATTATGACACTTGTGTGGATTGCATAAAGGGAAAGCATACCAACAAGTCTAAAAAGGGTGCCAAGAGGAGTACATAATTATTAGAAATCATTCATATAGATATTTGTAGTCCATATATGGACTCATATGGTCAGAAATATTTCATCTCTTTCATTGATGATTATTCACGATATATGTATCTCTACTTGCTTCATAATAAGAACGAAGCATTGGATGCCTTTAAAGTTTTTAAGGCTGAAGTAGAGAAACAATGCGATAAGCAAATTAAGATCGTGAGATCAGATAGAGGTGGAGAATATTATGGTAGATACACTGAAGATGGACAAGCACCTGGTCCATTCGCAAAGTTTCTTCAAGAGCATGGGATAGTTGCCCAATACACCATGCCTGGTTCTCCAGAACAAAACGGTGTAGCAGAAAGAAGAAATCGGACTTTGTTAGATATGGTGCGGAGTATGCTTAGTAGCTCAAAACTTCCTAAGTCTTTGTGGACTGAAGCTCTTAAGACGGCTGCGTACATATTAAACCGAGTTCCAACCAAGGCTGTCTCAAAGACGCCTTTTGAGTTATTCAAAGGTTGGAAACCGAGTTTGCGACATGTACGTGTTTGGGGATGTCCGTCAGAAGTAAGAGTTTACAATCCACAAGAAAAGAAGTTAGACCCAAGGACTATAAGTGGGTATTTCGTTGGATATGCCGAAAAGTCTAAGGGATACAGATTTTATTGTCCATCTCACACCACTAGGTTTGTGGAATCGAGAAACGCTAAGTTTCTTGAAAATGACTTGATTAGTGGGATGGATCAATTTAAGGACTTTGTTCCTGAAAAAGATCATTCAGATACTCAACCTTCTACTTCAAGTATAAGATTGGTTGTTGTTCACAACGCCCCTTTAATTCAATCAGATGTTGAACAACCAATCACTGAAGTTCCACAACATGCTGATATTGATATGGCGGATCAAGTTGTTCAGGATTTACCTGAAACTGTCGAACATCCAGTTGAACAACATGCTCCTCAAGAGAATGTTGATGAGACATTAAGAAGATCCACTAGAATGAAGAAATCAGCAATTTCTAGTGATTATATTGTGTATTTACATGAGTCTGACCATGATATTGGAGCTGAAAATGACCCTAAAACGTTTTCACAAGCAATGGATAGTGATGAATCCAATTTGTGGTACAATGCCATGAAGGAAGAGATGAATTCTATGGCACATAATGAAGTCTGGGATTTGGTTGAGTTGCCTAATGGTGCGAGGGCCATTGGTTGTAAATGGGTCTTCAAAATTAAGAATGACTCATTAGGCAACATTGAGAAATATAAAGCCAGACTTGTTGCTAAAGGATTCGCTCAAAGGGAAGAAATTGATTACTCAGAGACTTACTCTCCTGTATCTAAGAAAGATTCCCTTCGTATAATTTTGGCATTGGTTACCCATTTTGATATGGAATTGCATCAAATGGATGTGAAAACGGCGTTCCTTAATGGAGAACTAGAAGAAGAGGTTTACATGAAACAACCAGAAGGATTCTCTTCTAGTAATAGTGAGCATTTGGTTTGTAAGCTTAAGAAAGCTATATATGGATTGAAACAAGCATCCCGCCAATGGTACTTAATGTTTCATGATGTTATCTCTTCATTCGGTTTTGAAGAGAATATCATGGATCAATGTATATACCAAAGGGTCAGTAGGAGCAAAATTTGTTTCCTTGTGTTATATGTAGATGATATTTTACTTGCAACCAATGATAAAGGTTTGCTTCATGAGGTGAAACAATTTCTTTCTAAAAATTTTGACATGAAAGATATGGGCGAGGCATCTTATGTCATTGGCATTAAGATCCATAGAGATAAACCTCGAGGAATATTAGGACTATCTCAAGAAGCTTATATCAATTAAGTCTTAGAGAGATTTCGGATGAAAGATTGTGCACCTAGTGTAGCACCTATTGTCAAGGGCGATAAATCCAATTTGGATCAATGCCCAAAGAACGATCTAGAGAGGGAACAAATGAGGAATATCCCATATGCTTCTGCAGTTGGAAGCTTGATGTATGCTCAGGTTTGCACTCGACCTGATATTGCATTCGCTGTGGGAGTATTAGGAAGATATCATAGTAATCCAGGTATTGATCACTGGAAAGCTGCAAAGAAGGTGATGAGGTATCTTCAAGGTACCAAAGGTCACATGCTTGTGTATAGACGGACAGACAACTTGGAAGTAGTTGGCTATTCTAATTCGGACTGGGCTGGCTATGTTGATTCCCGACAATCAACATCAGGATACATATTTATGCTAGCTGATGGAGCCGTGTCATGGAGGAGTGCCAAGCAAAACTTGGTTACTACTTCTACTATGGAGGCTAAGTTCGTCTCTTGTAATGAGGCCACTTCACATGGTGTGTGGATGAAGAATTTCATCTCAGGGCTTAGAATTGTTGATATAATTGCTAGGCCATTAAGAATATATTGTGACAATTCAGCTGCGGTTTTCTTGGCTAAAAACCACAAAAGTGGTAGTCAAAGCAAGCACATTGACATCAAGTATTTAGCCATTAAAGAACGTGTCAAAGAGAAGAAAGTGGTTATTCAACACATTCCCACTGAATTGATGATTGCTAATCCTTTAACTAAAGGCATGCCACCGATGAGATATAAGGATCATGTGGTTGGGATAGGAATTGGTCCTATCATGTAGACTATTGTCATATTGACAAGTTTATGAAATTTTTATTCAGTTGTGATGTTTTCTCAATTCAGGTGTACACATTCATTTATTATGAGAATAACAATCACTTTTGACCATGAATAAACATATGGTTTATTCATTAAGTTATATTATCACGTATGAGCTGATTTTGAAAGATGAGATACATGTGATACATGGAAGATAGTATGACCTATCGCCATGATTCATGTCTTTTGTCTTCAGCTGTAGTTTTGTGGATTTAGTTTGGTATTTGTTGATGGAATGTTGGGATCAAGTGGGAGAATGTTAAAAATATATTTTTATGTTATAGATATATTTTTATGATCCCACATTTATTTGTTTCCTATTTTAATTCCTTAACGGATAATACCCACAATATTATGTGATACTTATTCGATACCCTAATTATCTTCTTGATGGGAGAAGTTACGCGAAGGGGTGCGAACGTGAGTTATAAATAGGGGTCTTCTAAACCAAACCCTAAAGGCTTAAGAAAACACACCATCTGTTTCTAAAGGGGATTGGCTAGAGATTTTCGATCTCTGAACGTTCACAACTTCTAGAGTCACAGGTTCTACATCAAATTTCATCAATGGCTGGAGGTAAGTAAATCTCTTAACGTTTCCGCATACGGTCTCGCCTAAGAACGGATTTGTTCGTTCATGAATAATCGAGACATATAGATCTTTATCTATTTATTTATTCCATCATAAACATTCATATGTAGATAAGTTGTGTGTGTTCTTCCCACAAAGTGAAAACCAGAGCATGGAAACACACCTGCCGTCCAGAAAAAGGAAAAAACACCCAAATCAACCACTTCCAGAATATACTGAGGACCTTTGTTGAAAAAGTATAATGAGCAGTCTCATTAATTTTCAGAGATGCTGGATACGATTTGAACTTTAAAAATGAAGAAGACCAAGAATTACACTGGATTCTATCATGAACTTAAAACCGGTTTGAGGTCTTCCCTTTTTCTTTTTCTATTTGTTTCCCTAAAATATAAACTAAAGCAATTAATGTGATAAAAGCTTCAACCGGAGATGTCAGTCCAAATGAAGCAATGAATTCGACGCCAGGCCTGAGGCCATTCTGGACATTTTATCAACCAGAGGGGACTGTTAATTCGGAGCATTTATATGTGCCCAGCAAAAGCGAATAATTTGTAGTGTATCTCGCTTTCTCTGACGTTGAAACTTTCTCCCTCGCAAAACCAGTATTTCCCCCGTTCTTCTCTCTCTTTTCTTCACTGCAACAACGAGAAGACGGCGGGCTCCCTCTCTCTCTCTGTCCCCGCCCCACCCCGGAGCGAAGACATGTACAAATCGAAGCTACAAGAGATGCGCCACCAGCAATCATGGATCTTGCCACAGTACGCGACTGTGAAAGAAGGCCCCGACCACGTGCCTCGCTTCACTGGCACCGTCTGTGTGAATGGCCTCCCTTTCCAGACTCTGAAACCCTGCAAATCCTCCAAACAAGCCCAGAATGAGGCCGCCAAGCTCGCCTACGACCACTTATCCACGCCGCAGACTCCTTCTAGGGAATCACCTGGAGTTGCGCCTCCTCCTCCTTCCGGAAGCACTTGTAAGCCCTAGATATTGTGTTTTTGATATGTGTAATCGGGATTGTTTGGTTGAGTGTGTTTAATGTCACTGTTGCAAGGTAAAATTCCAAGTAGAATTCTAGGTGTCCTCATTTTCTCAAAAGAAGTTTAAAGTGGATCAAGTGACTTCGTCTCATTATATTGTAGCCGGGAGGGTTGATATATTCTTTCCTTTCATGTTTTCCGATAATTTGGAAACAATTTGTTCCAAGAGTTTAGGTTGATACGAAACAGGCAAGCCTATACTCTATATCAAAACATTTCTTAATTGCGTCTGAGACAAACATTATATATCAACACGAGATGTTAACATAAACCCCACCAACTAAACAACAGGAGAACAGAATAAATGGAAGTGCAAGTTCTAACTTTTAACCAGTGCTATGATACCGTTTTCTTTTTTATTATGACCAAGGAATCTACCATGAGCCCCTACCTGGACAGTACCAAAGAGCCAGGCCTCTATACCTCGGGAGAGACTAGCATAGGATGTAAGAGCCAAGGCCTAGAAGCAAAGAAGCAAAAAAAAAAAAATTTGACTCGGTCAACGATCAACGGTGCTACAGTGCACCGACTTTCAGCACCGACTTTGGGGGCCTAGAAAAAGCGAGAAACGGCAGAAACAGAAGGAAAGAGAGAAAGAAGAAAGAAAAGAGAAAAGAGAAGGAGAGGGAGAAAAGAGAGAAAAAAAATGAAAAATTGGAGAAACTCTTGCGCTCGGGATTACGATAGGCCGACCCAGCTCCTAGTCGCTGTACCCGGTAAGTAGTCGTGCCTCTCGCCCACTTATTTGCAATAATTTTAGGTATTTAATTTGAAATTCGGATTTTTGGGGGTATTGAGCGGTGAAGTCATGTTTTGGAGTTATTTGGGCGAGAAATTAAGTGATTACGGTATCTTAGGGTGTTATGAAGCTATAGCAACTGACGGAAGTTGATTTGGACTTACGGTTTGTCCGAAACGGAAGTTTGAACTTCGGCATGACTGTTCACGCACTGTTCACGCGCGAACAGTAGCTTTTTGGATGTGGGTTTCTGGTTGGATTTTGGGTGAGATTAATTCATGAAAGTTGTAGTACGTCGAAAGGGATTTTCGTGGACTGTAAGATCATTAAAAACGGAGTTCGGTGGAGAAAGTTATGGCAAAAATAGATTTTGTGTGCGAGTTGGACGTATTGAGAAATAATGATGTTGGTTGTGGATAAGCCCTTTAGCAACTCATAGGCGTCGCTTTTGTCGATAATAGGCATATTTAGTCCTATCGGTCATTAGAGAATTATTTTACTCAAATTTTAATATTATTTTCTAATTAATTAATAGGAAATCGGAGACGTTGATCTGTGAACAGATAGGATTTGGCATTTGGCTCAGTCAAGGTGAGTGATACTATTTCTCCTAAGAATTTGAAAACTCATGTCTTGAAAGTTATAAAGATTTGACGTGTTTGTGAGCTGGTAAATGCATATTTTTGCATAAATTATGGATCGAGCAAGTATTGCCATTTTGATTTGAGAATGATTTTTGAAAAGATGTTGTGTTTTGACTTATGAAATATTTGAGAAAATGTGTTGTGAAAAGAGATTATGCGTTTGAATTATGAAACGAGTTTATGAAATGTTTCCTGAAAGGAGTTTGATACGTGAAATGATATTTGTCTTTGATGTTGTGATTGTGAAAGATATGGTTGATTGATGGATTGTGCTCAATATCTCTGTGAACCCGTTGGGTTTTGTGAATATGCGCATATTAAGAATATCCTTATGGGCCGAGCCACCGGCATTATAGGTGGAGACCTTGCCAAGGGGGAATCTTAGTCGCATTGTCATGGGGCGTTATTCATGACCACGGTTGATATTTGAGCTTGAGGTTAGTCGATGGGACTAGCCTTTAGTATGTGATCGATGAGATTGATCAATAGGTTTGACCATTGAGTTTGATTGATATTGTTCGATAAATTGATTTGAGTTTTTATTGAGAATTAGTTGTGTTATTATTTTGAATAATTGCATAGTGTTTGTTCGATCCGCTTGGGAGAAATGTGTTACTCACTGAGCCGTGGTAGCTCACCCTTTCCATTTCCATTTTCCTTCCAGGTTCAGAGAGGACGCGTTCATAGGCAAGAGCGCTTTTGTACTTTTGGATAGTAAGGACTGGTATGGGTCATTTTGAGTTTAGAAATCTGCTATAGATATGTGTGCTATTGTTAATAGTAGCAAGAAGCTCTGATGTGTACTGGACTTCCCTTTTGTTAAAATAAAAATATGTATATATTTGATAAATGGGTTGTTTGAGGCTGTGTCTCTTAGTAAGAGGGATGGCCGTGTCATATCCTCCTATCTTTGAGTTGGGGGTATGACATTTATTGGTATCAGAGCCTAGGTTTTGAGTTTTGGGTTTAGAAATGGGATGTGGTGAGATTGTGTGATAGAAATTCGTTAGTTTTTCGATATTAAGGTGTAGTTTTACTTTGAATTCAGGTATAATGAGTTCAGATTCGGAACCACTTGCCTTTCTTCGTAGTAGTAGGAAAGGCAAGCGAGTTGCCACTTCAGAACCTAGGATGGAGACCCGAGCTTCTCGAGGCACGTCTTCGAGAAGGAGACGCGATGAGGCAAGCTCGGAGGTTGAAGAAGTTAAAGAGGGGAGTCGACGGCGAATGACTCGAGAGGATATATCTGGGGCTTGTCAAGTCATGCTTGATTTTCACCGTCAGTTAAAAGAATCGGGCTTGGCTGAAGCAGAACATGAGGATGATAAGGGATATACATTCGCTCAGTTTAGAAAGGCGAAACCACCACTTTATGATGGGAGTGAGGATCCTCTCGTGGCTGAACGTTGGATTAGGAAGATGGAGGGGATCTTCGAAGTTGAAGGAGTTCCTGAGGATAAAAAGGTTATTTTTGCCTCCTAATGCCTAGAGGGTGAAGCTGAGTATTGGTGGGATGGTATGAGACCAGCCTTGGGAGGCAGAGATCCTATCATTTCATGGGCGGATTTTGTGAAGGCTTTCAATGCCCAATTCTTCCCAGTATCTTTCCAAGCTAAGATGAGGGCAGATTTTATAAATATCTCTCAAGGCGACTCTACTGTTTTGGAGTATGCACGTCATTTTAACCAAATGAGTAGGTTTGCAGAGTACCTTGTAGCTAATGAGGAGCATAAAGCTGAGCACTTCCAGAGAGGACTCCGACCTGAGATTGGTTTCGTGCTTACTCCTCTTGTATTAACATCTTATAAAGATGTGTTGGAGCGAGCCATTAGGGTGGAACAGGATATCATGCAGCGTGGGATGCAGGGTGCTCCTCAGCTGAAGAAGTCTAAATTTTCTGGATTTCAAGAAAGCCATGTAAGTGGTAGCAGTAAGCAGAAAAGCTCTACCAGGCTTGGAAAGAGAAGAGCCGAGTAGTCCAGAGCCTTTGTCCTACATGTGGTAAACGTCATGGTGGTATTTGTTATCGTAAGACAGGCGCGTGCTTTCTCTGCGGGAAGACGGGACATATAGCACGCGAATGCCCTACACAAGGAGGCTCTTCTGTAGATAACAGAGTGTGCTTTGTATGCGGACAGTCTGGACACTTGGCAAGCAGATGTTCGATGAGGAAGACTGCTCCTCCTACCGGTAGATTCCAAGAGAGGGAGCAAAAGCAGAGGACGTCTGGGAAAGTTTTTGCCATGACAGAGGAGGATGCGGCGGCATCGAACGCAGTTGTTGCAGGTAATGTTTCTCTTGCCTCGCAACATGCTTATGCGTTGTTTGACTCTGGTGCCACACATTCGTTTATCTCTAAGAAGTTTGCAAATAAACTTGATGTGCTGCCTGAACCTCTTGAATTCGAGTTGCGAGTTGATACTCCTGCGGGTTCTTTCTTGATTGCTGATCGTGTATTAAAGAGATGCATGCTTGGTGTTGATAATGTTGAAATGCCTGTGGATTTGGTGGTATTGGACATACAAGATTTTGATGTTATATTAGGAATGGATTGGCTATCGACATATCATGCAACTGTTGACTGCCATTCTAAGAAAGTTATTTTCAAACCTCAAAATCAATCAGAATTTACTTTTTCGGGAAATAGTAAAACCACTTTTCTAGGACTAATCTCAGCAATACAAGCAAGAGCTCTTTTGAGAAAAGGTTGTTGTGGGTACTTAGCTTGTGTAAGGGATACAAGTAAGGAAGTTGCAAAATTAGAGGAGGTGCCAATTGTTAATGAATTTCCAGATGTGTTTCCCGAAGACTTACATGGCCTACCCCCTGATAAAGAGATTGAGTTTTGCATAGACCTAATGCCGGGAACAGAACCTATCTCTAAGACTCCATATCGGATGGCACCATTAGAACTAAAGGAGTTGAAAGTACAATTACAGGAGCTTCTGGACAAGGGTTTCATTAGGCCCAGTGTTTCGCCTTGGGGTGCTCCAGTTTTATTTGTGAAAAAGAAGGATGGTAGTATGAGACTTTGTATAGACTATCGAGAACTTAATAAGGTGACCATCGAGAATAGATATCCCTTACCTCGGATAGATGATTTATTTGACTAGCTTCAAGGAGCACGAGTATTTTTGAAGATTGACCTTCGGTCTGGATATCATCAATTGAAAGTAAGAGCGGATGATGTATCTAAGACTGCTTTTAGGACAAGATATGGGCATTATGAGTTTCTAGTTATGCCTTTTGGGTTAACAAATGCACCTGCCGCTTTCATGGATTTGATGAATAGAATATTTCGGCAATATCTTGATAAATTTATAGTGGTATTTATCGATGATATTTTAGTGTACTCAAGGAGTTTAGAGGAGCATGAGCAACACCTGAGACTTCTATAAAGATTTGACGTGTTTGTGAGCTGGTAAATGCATATTTTTGCATAAATTATGGATCGAGCAAGTACTGCCATTTTGATTTGAGAATGATTTTTGAAAAGATGTTGTGTTTTGACTTATGAAATATTTGAGAAAATGTGTTGTGAAAAGAGATTATGCGTTTGAATTATGAAACGAGTTTATGAAATGTTTCCTGAAAGGAATTTGATACGTGAAATGATATTTGTCTTTGATGTTGTGATTATGAAAGATGTGGTTGATTGATGGACCGTGCTCAATATCTCTGTGAACCTGTGTGGTTTTGTGAATATGCGCATATTAAGGATATCCTTGTGGGCCGAGCCACCGACATTATAGGTGGAGACCTTGCCAAGGGGGGAATCTTGGTCGCCTAGTCATGGGGCGTTATTCATGACCACGGTTGATATTTAAGCTTGAGGTTAGTCGATGGGACTAGCCTGTAGTATGTGATCGATGAGATTGATCAATGGGTTTGACCATTGAGTTTGATTGATATTGTTCGATAAATTGATTTGAGTTTTTATTGAGAATTAGTTGTGTTATTATTTTGAATACTTGCATAGTGTTTGTGCGATCCGCTTGGGAGAAATGTGTTACTCACTGAGCCGTGGTAGCTCACCCTTTCCATTTCCATTTTCCTTCCAGGCTCAGAGAGGACGCGTTCATAGGCGAGAGCGCTTTTGTACTTTTGGATAGTAGGGACTGGTATGGGTCATTTTGAGTTTAGAAATCTGCTATAGATATGTGTGCCATTGTTAATAGTAGCAAGAAGCTCTGATGTGTACTGGACTTCCCTTTTGTTAAAATAAAAATATGTATATATTTGATAAATGGGTTGTTTAAGGCTGCGTCTCTCAGTAAGAGGGATGGCCGTGTCATATCCTCCTATCTTTTGTCGATAATAGGCATATTTAGTCTTATCAGTCATTAAAGAATTATTTTACTCAAATTTTAATATTATTTTCTAATTAATTAATAGGAAATCGGAGACATTGATCTGTGAACGGATAGGAATTACCATTTGGCTCAGTCAAGGTGAGTGATACTATTTCTCCTAAGAATTTGAAAACTCATGTCTTAGAATTTATAAAGATTTGACGTGTTTGTGAGCTGGTAAATGCATATTTTTGCATAAATTATGGATCGAGCAAGTATTGCCATTTTGATTTGAGAATGATTTTTGAAAAGATGTTGTGTTTTGACTTATGAAATATTTGAGAAAATGTGTTGTGAAAAGAGATTATGTGTTTGAATTATGAAACGAGTTTATGAAATGTTTCCTGAAAGGAGTTTGATACGTGAAATGATATTTGTCTTTGATGTTGTGATTATGAAAGATGTGGTTGATTGATGGACCGTGCTCAATATCTCTGTGAACCTGTGTGGTTTTGTGAATATGCGCATATTAAAGATATCCTTGTGGGCCGAGCCACCAGCATTATAGGTGGAGACCTTGCCAAGGGGGGAATCTTGGTCGCCTAGTCATGGGGCGTTATGCATGACCACGGTTGATATTTGAGCTTGAGGTTAGTCGATGGGACTAGCCTTTAGTATGTGATCGATGAGATTGATCAATGGGTTTGACCATTGAGTTTGATTGATATTGTTCGATAAATTGATTTGAGTTTTTATTGAGAATTAGTTGTGTTATTATTTTGAATACTTGCATAGTGTTTGTGCGATCCGCTTGGGAGAAATGTGTTACTCACTGAGCCGTGGTAGCTCACCCTTTCCATTTCCATTTTCCTTCCAGGTTCAGAGAGGACGCGTTCATAGGCGAGAGCGCTTTTGTACTTTTGGATAGTGGGGACTGGTAATGTGTCATTTTGAGTTTAGAAATCTGCTATAGATATGTGTGCTATTGTTAATAGTAGCAAGAAGCTCTGATGTGTACTGGACTTCCCTTTTGTTAAAATAAAAATATGAATATATTTGATAAATGGGTTGTTTGAGGCTGTGTCTCTTAGTAAGAGGGATGGCCGTGTCATATCCTCCTATCTTTGAGTTGGGGGTATGACATAGGATCCCAACACCATGGCCCCCACTTAAGACGCTAGCAACTACGGGTTTCAAACCCTTGACCTTAGCGATGAGGGAGAAGTTCTCAACCAACACAGTTAAGGTGCGCATGACAGGCGCCTAATTCTTGTCTAGAATGTATTCTGGAGCAACCGTTTGATTGGAAAATGTCGCAAAATCAATTTTGGACTAGATTTCTATTCTAGAATTGGAAAAATGGAAAGGATGAGAAATGAAAAAAAATTGATTTCTCATTCTCGGGGGCCCAAAGAGAATCCATTCTCTTTTCCTCTTTCCTCTTTTGTGTGCCCTAATTCAGACTGCCCACTTTCCCTCATGAACGCCTCTCTCCCTCACGAGCGCCTCTCTCCCGACCACCTTTCCGCCTCCGCAAGCTTGCGCCTCCTCCTGCGCCTCGGCCTCCGCCTCTCCTCCGCCTTGGCCCCAGCCTTTCCCCCGCGGGGCACATGGCGATGCTCGTGGGGGGCGGGTACAGGAGGTACGTGGTCCCCGTGACACACCTGAACCACTTGGTCTTCCAGCGCCTCCTCGTGCGAGCAGAGGAGGAGTACAGGTTCGCGAACCACAGCCTGCTCGCGGTCCCCTGCGACGAGGCGGCGTTCGAGGAGACATTCCGACCGAGCAGCTCCTACAGCGGTGTTGCCACGTTGGATTCTGGGGCGGCCCGCACGGCCTCGACTGGCCTTGCTCATGAGTCGAGGCCACTACTCAACGGCATCGCAGATTGATCGAAGGTCGTATGTTCTCGAGAGGCACGCGAGCTGATTTTCCCGGGACGGATTTTCCTTTTTTTGTTTTCCTTTTTTTCTATATTAGTAAGATGCGCTTGTTGAGTAATTTTTTGTTCTTCATCAAAAGCTCTAGTTAGGATTATTAGCTGGTGAAAGACCGAATAGGATCAAGATATGTTGTAAATTCAGTGGTTGACTAATTTGTAGGAAATCTCGGAGAATATCGGAATTAGTTGAAGGACAAATTATTTATGTTTTAACCAAGGTTTTGGCCATGTTCATAACTTCGCGATTTTGTCAATTATAATCATTAAAATCGAATTTTCGAATTGGGAGGTTTTGGTGGTATTTTCCCATTGCCTTCGTCGTCGATTCAAATCGTGATCCATTTATTTTCCCCGATATTTTATGGATTCAACCTCGTGAAGAGCCGAATTTCAATTGTACGTATTATGCAGTAGAAGAAGTCAGCCAAAAAGATAATTCTCAGATTGGAGGAATTCGAAAATATAACGTGATCCCCACGTTCATAAAGAAGGAGAAGAAGAAGATGACGATGAAAACATACCATGCACCAAAACCGTAATTGGCTGTTCGCCCTGTAATCCCACACATCGCGTGATGCAAACCCTCATGATTGATTTGATTTCAAGGAGAATAGGGTCGAGATGAGGTGCTTTCTCCTCATGGATGCGTGTGGGATAAAAAAGGTGAGAAAGCAATTGATACTTGATAATTATAATAATAAGAGAAACAAAAATATATTCCAAAAATAAATTTATTAGCAAGCACGAAAATTTGTGAGATTATAGCTAGTTATTTTAAATTAGATGACGCAAATTAATATTGAAATACTTTCCCGATACCGTGTGAAATTTCGAGAACGACCGTCGATTGATTCTAAAAGGGCGAATGGTTGCTCGACTTAATGGACGTCTGTTGTACTGGCTTAGTCTAGTGGTCGTGGAATCCCTTCAATCACCAATATCCCTCCGTCACAAAAGTTAAAATATCAGATTCCATGATATTGTGTTTTCAACCTTTATAATGTATTTGTATTATTTTGTATTTGAGCATTTTTTATCTCAACTTTTGTGATGTCATGTTGTAATGTGAGCTTTGGTTCTATATGTTATCTCAATATTGGATATCCTCCTCTCCCCTAGTTCTTTGGAAATTATTTTATACTATGATTTATGCAATTAAAGTGAATTCAGAGTTTGATTACAATAAAAAATGTGAAAAAATTTGTCAATTTTTTGGGCTAAATAATAAGTATTTAATTTTTAATGGAATGAATATCTTGTAATCTAAAAAATTAAAAAAAAAATTAAATGAAATGGAAACAGAATCAGAAACAGAAACATAATTTTTTTATCATATCAAACAGATTTCTCATTTTGGAACAGAAATTCTTTAACCTTATCAAACGCGTTTCTTTCTTCTGAAACTCATTCTAGAACAGAATCAGAAAATTCTAATTCTATCCAGAATTAGAATTCTGGATAGAATTTGTATCATGTGCAGCCTTACCTACCGTTGGGTGCTATGATACCGCGTTACAAACCGCCTTTTCAAAAAAGTATTATTTGTTAGAATATGGGCTTACAACATATATCATGCATACTCTTTATTAGTTGTCCAGAATATGTTGAAGTTAAATATTTTTACGGGGATTTTTGATCTGGCTAATGGGTAGACATAATTTGTATGCTTCTTTTGAAGGTAACTCAGCTGGTTAGAGCGTTAGTTCGTAGACCATTTGCTTCAAAATATGGTAAAAAAGTGTACAACTTTGTAGCAATGGCAGGCAAATCATCATGTCACGCCTCATTTTACACGTTCCTGTTGCTTCATCATGTGTATACATGTCTCTGATATTGTCTTTACTCTACTGAAACTAGAGAGACTTGTTCTTTGAGTGTCAACTGTTATCATCACTGCTTAGGTTTACATATGTTGATTTGTTGTGGTTGTTAAAGAATTTCATCTTTATAGATTTAAATGTCAAAGAAGTCTGGAAAAGGAACTAATATAAATTGGTGGGATCAATTGAATGGTTCTGACAAAGTCGCCAATGGAATGAAGTACAAGGTATTGACAAGCACTTTCGTCTTGTCACTAACTTAATTATCTCATTGGGTTCACTTATGTAGGCAATCCAAGTGAAAAAGAAATGTCACACCATTCTGTGGCCAGTTTTGAGAAAGTGCTGCCAAAACTGCGAGAGAAAAAAGAAATTTCAAAAGTTGTTGAGAGCCATTTACTTGTTAATTTGGAGAAAGAGCAGCCAGGACTACTGGAAAGCAATGAGATTTCGAAAGCCGCCAAGAGCAACTCAATTGCCAATGATAATACAATTGTAAAAGGCCAGTTGTAAGATGAATGAGCATTGATGCCATAAGCAAGAAAATCAGTTTCTGTCTATTCCATATGATAACGTTGAAGCCACCACAATCTCCTTTTCTAGTAGATTGAAAGTTCCTCCCCTTAGAAGACAAAGCTTCAATAGTTATGATCAGGTACCAGATCAATGAAGTGATTCTTTTTGTTGATTCTAATTCACGAAGTAGGTAAGGAGTCAACTCGAAGATCTTGAGGGAGGTGAAAGATAATGGGCTCCCTTGTAGTAAAATATGGATCATATGAGGGATTGAACTGCTTGAACATTCCCTTTACACTAGTTGCCTTCCTCGGAAAAAAAGAAAAGGATTGTGTAGAATGTGCTCAAACTGTCTTGCCCGTTTGTTGCATTAAGAATACGGTCATTTATTGCATCGCCTGATTAAGGCATAGTTGGGGTTTTTGTGGTGAGGAAGCCCAACTTCCTAACTTGTGTACTTGTTTGACATTAATGTTGGGTTTTATTTAAATGGGTCCGCCCAAGATGGGCAGAACCCGGCCCACGGCCCACAAGCTTTGTTTTTGAATTCTCTAATGGTGGTTATTATCTTAGAGATAGATAGGGTGGTTACTATCTTCTTAGAGATAATGATCAGAAAGAATAATTGCCAAGGGAAGAACAGAATGTATGTTTTATCACTCCAGAGAAAAGAGAAGAAAAAGCTCTCTACCGTTCTCGAGCATCCAGATTTTTCTTCACAAGTTTGACATCTAATCTGTGGAAATCAAGGTACGTTCGAATGTGTAATGTGCCTTCAAATCAGTGATACAAGTGTTCTTCGTTCTTGGGCAAAATGTGTTTACTTTTCGCTGCGATTCGCTTTGAATTCGTTGGAAGTTTTAGATTTTAAGAAAATCCAACATCGGTATCAGAGCCATATCTACTTATTTTCCTGATTGTCTCCATGTAAATAGCATATAGATGCAGTTTAGATAAATCGAAATTCAGATTAATGCATGTTCAGAAAAGGGCAGAATGTTTTTCTGCGTTTTTCAAAAATTTCCTTCGGTAAAAGTCCAATATTTTTGCATACATGGGTAGTGCTTGGCGAGACGGTCGTTTTGAATGGTCGCCGGCCCCGAGAGGCCACCGGATGAGGCCGCATGTGCCCCACGTGCCATGGCGGTTTCGGTATAAGGGCAGCGATTGTTTTTCATATATTTTGAAAAATATATACGAATACGGAGTATATAAGTATACCAACATGACGGGCTCGTCAATACGAGTGTTTTGATAGGTGGCTCGTCACGAGCGGAGTCCGGGAAGGCGGCGTCGCACATGACTCCCACGTGCCAAGGGCCAAGGCCCGAATGTGGGCCTAGGGCCCATGCCTCAGCCCAGGCCCAAGGGCCCGTGAAGGCGCTGACGTCAACGCGACATCAGGCTAGCCCGGGGCCAATGGGCCCATGGCCCACGAGAAAGGACCCACGACTCGTTGACCGTTTGACCCATTGACTCGACCCGATTGACTTCGCTAACCGTTGACCGTTGACCGCGGACCGTTGACCGTTGACCAACAAAAAATTTCTTTTTCCCTTTCTTTTTTTGATGACTCGTGGATTTGAGTAATCCTTAGTGAAATATGAGTTTTCCTTATGAGTAATCCCTAATGTCCTGCATATGTTGTAGGAACAATGGTGCATGAGTGGAAAACTCCCATAGTTGTGAGGAGGCCTAAACAACGAGAAGAGCTGAGAGGCTTACAAGAAGACCTCAAATTATCGTTGGCAAGAGGGCACATTAGAGACTCACAAAATTCGAGTCAATGACATGATTCAAGAGGTCATTTGGAAGGGTGGTCAAGCAACAATGATGGAATTCGATAAAGCAACAACACTTTATGATACACTTCCACAAGATTGGAAAATGTTGTTGGATGAGGTCATGGAGCGTGTCTGGGAGAGGGACGAGGACATAACCTATGATGATCTTGTCATAGAGATGCTTAAAGAGGACTTTAAGAAGGGAACATAAAAGACTACTACCTTAGGAATGAACTCTCAATGGCAGAGAGTTAATGCGCCCTGGAGAAAGCCACCTAACCCAAAGGGGTTTCTGGCAGTATTCTCATGGCTGCCGAAGATAGAAAAGAAGTTTTGTAAGACCTTTATGAGATCATTGCCTAGACTTCACAAGAAGATAATAAGGGGCAAAGGAGGAAAATTTTATTATGTTTATAATGATTCTCATGTTTTGGATGACTCTGATGGTTCTTAGTTCTTTTTGTTAGAATTTAAGTTTCCTTAGTATTTATGTTTATGCTTCCATGATTTATTTTTCCTTGTAGTACAAGTTTGTTCAATGACAATGGAATTTTGTTATTTGAATTTCATATTAGTTGTTGTGTTTTAATAATTGTGTTATGGCACAATAGACGTGGTTATTTCTTTAAGTTATATGTAACTTAATGGTACTTAGACTTTACCTAAAGAATTATATTAATAATAGTTTCAAGTTAGGCTTTTGGGGTGATGATTGGAGACATATCGTGTCCTTTTGACTCTCAAACCTAGCATGAAATTACTGATAATATAGTTAATTAGGGTGAAGTAGTTGCATAAATGAAGACAATTGAATGGGAATTTTGTGTTTATGTATCTGATGAACTTTGTGTTCAGATAATGGCATCTGCTTCAAAGAACATAGTTGCTGAATTAAACAAAGGGGAAAAGTTGAATGTCGATAAATATGAAATATGGAAATATGAAACTCCAATATGTGCTGGAAGAGCAAGAAGCGTTAGAAGCTCTTAACCTGATTATGGAAGAACTGAAAGACGGAAATACTGCATAACGCAAGAGAGATAAAGAGGCATTTGTTGTATGGAAGAAAAAGAATTTCATAGCTCACATCACGCTGTTAAGCAGCATGGAAAATGATATCATGCGAGAATTTAGGCGTTTCGAGAATGCTAAGAATATGTGAAGCGCGTCGGATTTCGATCACCAAACTAAGGCAGCTCACTATTAGATTTGACTCATACAAGATGTCACGTGGTCAGACCATGAGGCAACATTTGGGCATATGGCAAATATGATAAGTGAGCTGAAAGACACTGGACACATATTAACTGATGAGCAGCAAGTGCAGCTAGTAATTCATTCTCTTCCTCATAGTTTGGAACACATGAAGGTCCATTTAACCCACAATGAAAGTATCAAGACCTTCGAAGATGCTATGCGCCACCTAGAGCTGAAGGAGGACCGCCTCCTAGCAGCTAGACCAGAATCGGATATATACTTTACTGGTTCAAGCTCACATGGAGCTTCGGGTCTTAGGCGCAAGCGTCAAGGTGGGTTCAAGAAGTGGCCAAGGAAGAGAATGAATTCGTCAGAGAAGAAACCAAAGGAAAACCAGAACCAGAAAGGGAAGCATCCCGTTAAGAAGAAGAACATTTCAAGGGTGAAATGTTTTAACTGTGGTAAGAAGGGTCACTTTGCTCGTGACTGCACCGAGCCCAAGAAGGTAGAAACCCTTAATACATGTGAAAGCGTCACTTATGTATCTAGTTCTGTTTTTCTAACTGAATCTCATCCTTTGTGGACTGTAGATTCGGGAGCCATAGACTATATAGCAAAGGACAGAGGAGCCTTCGTGGAGTTCCGGCGAGTCATGCAGGGAGCTAAGTACATATATGTGGGAAACAATTCAAGAGTAGAAGTTAAAGGCATTGGCACTTGTCAACTGCAAATGCGTGGTGGTCGCACATTGTTCCTACATGATGTGTTGTATGATCCCAAAATTCATCGAAATTTGGTCTTAGTGTTGGTTTTAATTAAACTTGGCTTTAGTATGAATTTTCATGATTCTAGTGTGGATTTGTTTCTAGGAGTGAATTTGTATGGTTTTGGATATTTTCTTGATGGCTTAGTTGTTTTGGTTGTTGAAAGATACAATGTGAATGTGTGTTATTCCCTATTTACATCCTCTAACATTTATGACGCCGATGTGAATACATGGCATGCTAGACTTGGTCATATTGGCCAATAACGAATGAACAGTTTGGCCAAAGAGGGCTTATTAGGCAATAGTGATAAAGTCGATTTGCCTGTTTGTGAGCATTGCCTGGCTGGTAAAACAACACGTAAGCCATTCGGAAAGGGAACAAGAGCTGAACTTCCATTACAATTAATCCATTTTGATGTTTGTGGTCCGATGAATGTTAAAGCGAGACATGGGGATGTTTATTTCATCACCTTTATAGATGATTACACTCGATACAAATATGTCTACTTGATTTCTCATAAATCCGAAGCTTTTCGTTGCTTCGAGAAATTTTTAAATTTGGTGGAGAATTAATTAGATAAGAAGATAATGGCTTTAAGATCCGATTGAGGTCGAGAATATCTATCTGATGAGTTCAAAAATTTTTGTGATGAAAAATGGATTGATAGACAATTGTCTATTTCCTATACTCCTCAGCAGAATGGTGTTGCTAAAAGGAGAAACAGAATCGTACTGGAAATGGTTAGGTCTATGATGCGTAAGCTAAAATGCCTATTACCTTTTGGGGTGATGCTTTAATGATTGCAGCCTATATACTTAACCGTGTGCCCTCTAAATCAGTTACATCCACTCCATATGAGTTGTGGATAGGTCGAAAACCTGATTTAAGTTTTCTAAAGCCTTGGGGTTGTGCTGCTTATATTCACGAGCCATCTCATAAATATGGCAAGTTAGGTCCTAGAGGCAAGAAAAGTGTTTTTATCAGATACTCGGAGCACTCAAAAGGATATGTGTTCATAAGCGAGCAAGAAAGTGGGAGTGTAACTGAAATTGAATCACGAGACGGCACATTCAGAGAATGAGTTTCCTAAAAAGGGCGAAATAGGTGAAAATTATTCCCTATTTGAAACCATGGATATTGATGACAGTAATGTAGGTATTTTTCCAAGTGGGAGTGATATGAGAAGAAGGGAATTGGTTCCCAAACAATCTCAATTGGAACCTCTTAATGAGACAATGCCACTGTCATCTGATCTAAGTGGGAGCAATACTCAATTGAGATCTGTCCTCAATACGTCGGACGAATCGGAAAAGCATTCCTCGGTGATGTTTTAGCATTGAAAGGGAAGCTTTCATGGTTGCCTAACAAGATGAAGAAGAGCTAAATAATGCAAATGAGGCTGTAATAGGCCCTGATAAGGAAAAATGGATGCAAGCAATGGAGGAGGAGATGAAGTTTATGAGATCAAATCAAGTATAGGAATTGGTTGATCTCCCGAAGGGACGCAAAGCTGTCGAGAACAAATGGGTTCTCAAAATAAAGCATAAAGCTTATGGCTCAATTGATAGGTATAAAGCTCGCCTTGTGGCAAAATGTTTTACTCAATAGAAAGGAATTGATTACGAAGAAACGTTTTCTCCTGTTGTTAGATTTACCTCTATTCGCCTTATCATGGCTATAGTGGCAAGCATGGATCTCGAATTACATCAGATAGATGTAAAGACTGCCTTTCTCAATGGAGAATTAGAAGAAGAAATTTACATGAAACAACCTGATGGTTTCATATCAAAGGGTCAAGAACAAAAGGTATGTCGACTTCTAAGATCGATATATGGCGTTAAGCAGTCATCGAGACAGTGGTATATACGTTTTCATGATGCCATAATAGCATATGATTTCTCAATGATACACGAGGATTATTGTGTATATATGAAGAGATTCAAGGATCAATTTGTGATCTTATCATTATATGTTGATGATATTCTGTTTGCCGGAAACAATATAGAGTTTGTCAATACTGTGAAAGGTTGGTTATCGACCAATTTTGAGATGAAAGACATGGGTGAAGCTGCGTACATTCTTAGAGTTAAGATTTCAAGAGATCGTTTGAGGAGATCGTTATCTCTTTCACAAGAGACATACATTAAGAAAGTCCTCGAACGCTTTGGTATGCAAGACTGTAAGCCCATAGATACTCCAATGGCCAAAGGTTGCAAAAGACTGTGTCCTAAGACTTCCCAAGAAATGGAACAGATGATGTGAGTTCCATATAGACCTGCTGTTGGAAGCTTAATGTATGTTATGGTGTGCACACGACCAGATATTTGTTATGCAGTTGGAATGGTAAGTAGATACCAATCCAACCATGGTCAAACACATTGGATCAGTGTCAAAAGAATCCTAAGATATTTGAAGAGTACTGCAAACTACGCACTGTACTATCAAGGAAGAGATTTGCACCTTGAAGGCTACAGTGATGCTGATTGGGGAGGAGATTTAGATAAAATGATGTCTACCTCTGGATATGCATTCTTACTGAACAATGGCGCCATATCGTGGAGCAGTAAGAAACAGACATGCGTATCCCTATCCACGATGGAAGCAGAATACGTGGCTTTATCATCAGCAGTACAAGAAGGTGTCTGGCTGAAGAGATTTTTGGAACATTTAGGGATCACTAAAAATGCTGCCGGACCATTATTGATCAAGTCAAGCAGCAATTTCTCATACTAAGGATCCCAAGTTCCATGGAAAGACCAAAGACATAGACATCAAATATAATTTTGTCAAAGACCTGGTGGCACAAAATGTTGTGAATGTACAGTTTATCCCTATGCATAGAATGATAGCAGATCCTTTGACCAAGCCAACAACTAGAGATGCATTCAATGGTCATGTAAGATCTCTAGGGTTGCGTAGAGGTTGATGTACTAAATGTGTATTTCGCAAGTTGTTCACAATGAATGAACGTTTTTTGTTTGTCTTCATTACTAATATTTGTGTGATTAGTAAGATATTTATGCATTTTACCGTAATAGTTAATACTTTGTGTATTATAGAAGTATGTCGGACAAATTATAGACCGACCTACTCAAACAGGTGATCACCTCTATTTATAGTATGATAAGTGGAGATGAGACAGTTTGAGCTTGTTATCTGGGTGATAATTGAGAGCCCTAGCTCAAACATGATTGTTGCCTTAACTAAAGAGTTAAAATGAGGTCATTTCAATTATGACCAAAAAGTGAAAAATAAAACCACATATTTTACTTTATCTATCTTTATGCCAGACGTGAGTTCTAATGGAAGTTCTGATAAGAGTGGATAGTGAACTCGATTTACATATTGTGTATGTCTAAAATTATTGTATGTACGGTATTTCTAATTAAGACATACGCTCCATGGGAAAGGAGAAAATGCCGTAATGCGTATTTCATATTGCGCATGCATTAAACAACCAATAAGAGTTGGTAGAAGTTTTTATCTCAACTTATTGTACCGTGTGAGACTCCGAAGGAAACAAATTCTTCAATAAGTCCCCTTATGACTCTTACTCATTCTCAAAATTCCTATTCGATGTTTGCTATCTTAGAGTGTTACCAATGGTTATGAGTGATTCGACCTAATGGGGCATCTCTAGAAAAGTGAGTTGGACTGGAATTAAGAGGTTTGAGGAAAGAGGAAGGTCAACTTAGTGTCGCATTATCACATTGTAGTAATAGACTAATCAATTATGATTGATGAGTTTAATCATAATTGTGAATACAATATTAGATTTACAAGAGATTAAGAGAGATATCAATGTGATTGTTTAAATCGGCAAAGTAGCAAAAGGTTTATGACTTATTTGGCAATTGTCCCCACATTGTTGGGTGAACTTTATTCTGATTTTTTTATTATTTATCACATGTACGGGAACATTCGAATTTTGAAAAGATTGGCAGCTCTATATCTATTAAACTTTTACCAATTTAGATCTAAGCCTTTCAATATTGCTAATTGAAATTTAAACCTTTTCGCCTAATGTCAGTTGACTCCATCCCACTGATTTTAAAGAGCAATTGCTTATGTTGATTGGGTATCTTAATGTGGATAATTTTTTCGAATTATTTCATTTTTTTCTTTTTTCTTATTCTTTTTCCTTCCCTTCTTCCTCAAGCTGGTTGTTGAGAGGTGAGGGCCGACAAGGTTGATGTTCCCTTTACTCGGGTGAAGGGCATGTCGAGCCTCTTAGTTGGGCGAGGTAAGTTCTTTGCCAGTGAAGCCAAACTCACTATGGCTGGGCCACGTTGAGCATCGCCTGGTTAGGCCAAGTTGAGCCTCATCAAATTTGTGAGGCCCAATCTTGCCATGGGCAGGCAAGGGTCGCCTTTAGCTACAAGGCCGACCTTGTTGGTCCTTGCCTCTAAAAAAAGGAAAAAATTCAATAAAGTATTAAAATATACTAAAAAATTGTCAATGTTAGAAACTTTAAGTCAAAATTGGCCAAATGAATTTAATTGACAAAATGTGAAAATATTTATGACTTAATTAGTACAATTGAAAGGTTTATAACTAAACTAACAAAAATACTATAAGTTTAGGATTTTTTTTTGCTCATTTTAATTAGCCAAAAAATGGTGGGAATGAAGGAAGAGACGAGCTCGACTGCACAAGAGAGGAGCTCGACCCGGGTTGGACGTCGGCGATGAGAGCTGGCACAAGCTGCGGTGTCGAGCATTGACGCTGCCGTGGTCATGGACAGCGCAGGAGGGAAGGCCGACTTGGGTTTGCTTAGGGGCATATACGTACGTAGGAGACACATCTCCATATGATTTTGAAATCCAAAGGAGAAAAGTTTGATTTTTATGTGCAAAAGTGACGAGGGTTTTTGGATTTCTTCCAACCAATCCGTAATACCCCTCCAACACATCTGAAAGCTGGTCGGACCCAACTCGAATTGACTAAGAAAAGCCAATACTTTTTATGATTGACTCATGTCCAATAAACGGTTCGGGTTATTCAAGCGTCTGAATCCGAGGAAACTCGAGACCAAATGTTAAGTGAACTCGAATCCGACGAGGCCAAAATCCATGCAAAGTGAAAATTGAAGTTCGTGAAGACCCGAAAGCCAAATTGTCCCGAGAACTCATCTAGTATTCTTGTTGCACACGCGTTTTATTCACATGAATGTTCAAGCTTCAATCTCTTACATCTAATTTATTATTCGAATTTAGGTATTGGAAAGTGAGAAGCATGACCAACATCCGTTGAGAGCTAACTTTGACATTCAAAGGAGATATTCTATTTGTTAAAACAGGAATATATATATAATAATTGACTCAAAGTCACTGAAATCAAAATTAATCCTTATCTATAAAATCCGACACAATCTAGAATCTATAATGAGCCAAATCACATTCGTTGCATAAGGAGATCAGATAGATTGAAATGAGTTGATCTCGCATTGACCCAAATCAAATCGGGAATAGACTTGAACTATTCCAAATTGAAACAACCCGCAATAGGATTCACGACATACTAAATCAAGATCGATCCCATCAAATCATCACATCTAGCTACCATGAAGCCTTACCTAGTATGCATCAAAATAATTGTTTGTGTCCGTAAAAAGATTATTCATATCTCTAGATGCCTCATCTTTATAAAGAGTTAATCGAAGACTTAATATAAAAAAGGTCAACTTGTCTGTGACAACCATCAAGAAGTTGAAAGTAAATGACGTTTCCCCAATCGTCAATATTCAAGAGCAAATTACCACAACATGACAAAAAGAACTACTTTCTTAATATTACTGAGAGCAAAATATGATCGGAGATATACTATGGTTAGCCCTTAAATAGATAAGAGGTGAGCCCATATTTTTGCCAGTTTCAATTAAACTATGTAAGTCTTTCATACGTATAGATAAAGTCTTTGGTCATAGGAGCAGCCAAGTTCGATGCCGCGACAGAGTGACACAACGATTCCGTCACGTTCCCCAGCGCCAAGTCACGAGAGATGAGCGGATTACGCCGAAGACCTTCTCAGTTAAGATTTTAATATGATTTGCGATGCATACCACAATGTTTTGGGACACGTGTATTAGGAAAAAGAAAAAGAAAAAGAGGGAGTAGTTCCAATTGGGCCCTACGTGGGCCCAGGAGAAAGTCCAAATTAGTAAGCCGCTCGTGTGCGTTCAGGCCCTCTCTCCCAGAATGGCCGGAGGAGGAGGAGGACGGCGTCATCGTGAGACAGGATTTGCGTCAGCCTCTGCGCTTATGTTCTTGATCGTCATGGAATCGTCATTGGATATATGGTTCATGGAACATTCGTGCTTTGCTTTGCCTACTACCATACAACAGATGATGCTTCTCCTTGGTTTCCCATGGGTGTTATATATATGGAAAAAAAATTTAGGTTTCGTTTGTTTCACGGAAAATAAAATAATCAAGCAAAATATTTTCCATCCATGAAAAAACAACTTCAGAAGAGGGGAAAATGTTTTGCGCGTTTTAGAATGTGAAAATTAATTTTTTTACCTTTAAATATTGTGACTTTTAGCAGCGTCTCTCGACCTTGCTTGAGGCCAACGAGCCGATGGCCTCTAGCAACGAGCTGGCAGCCTCCGACAGCAAGGTTGCACCCTCTAAAAGTAAGCTCGAGGTTTGACTTATGGTAGCAAGTCGAAAGCTTGTTGGGACTTGGTGAGACTTGTGGCCAATGACCAACGAATGTAAAATAAAAATATTAAAAAATAGGTTTTTTTAATAACTTTTCCTAAGTTTCAAATGAACACCAGATTAAAATATTTTCATTTTCCTAGAAAATAATTTCCTTAATGATATTTTCTAAAAATATTACGTTTTTCATGAAAAGAAAGAAGCCTTAATGAAATGGAAGGGACGAGAGAGAGAGAGAGAGAGAGAGAGAGAGAGAGAGAGAGAGGGGGGAAGGAGGAGCTATGATTTGAGATATTAAGTTAATTTGTAATTAATGAGGATTAGTAGGCATATGCCCATATTGGACTTTCTAATTTCTATGCTCTCTGCACCACCCACCCTTTTTATTTTCCTGCTAGGAAGAAAAGGCGAGTTTGGGAATCTAGCGGCCGTTGTATCTCAAAATGCTACCACAAAGATCTCATATCCGTTATAAAATCTTTGAGATTTAAAGAATGCAAGGACAAAGTTACTTAGTATCACTTGTGATTTAAAGGGAACGAAGGCGCATTTGAGGTTGTGTTTTATTCAATGCACACTTGGTGTTTCTGATTTATTGTGTAGGTTCTGTCATGATTGAGTTGGTATTCTACAATAGCAAAAGCCACTCGGCATCTAGTTCTTCATAAGGGGGAATGACCATACATAATTTCAAAATTGTTCTAAATCTAATTGAATCCATGCAAAAGTTCCAAAACAGATAATGTCGTTACCCCAATAGGAATGGGAGAACAAACAAAAAAGAGGAAATAAAAAGCCATGAAGTGTGTAAATTTTTGCTTTGCCTTAATTCACTATAGATCAAATGATTTAAGTTGTCAAGAATGTCGTTTTTTGAGTGTGTTAAAGGCCAAGTAATCTAAATAGTCAGATGTGCGAATCTCGTGTAACATTCATTAGAATCAAGCATTTCATTAATCTAACAAGAATATCATGAACTGAGTGGAAACAAGAATCTAAGCTTACAACACTATTCTCGCATTTCACAACCTTACTTTAAATATTTACACTATTGAGACCGTCGCTTTTGATCTCTCTTTGTTTCATGGCATGTATCCATTATTTGTATCACTCTTCGTTTTTTCAGTATGAAATTCTTGGACTCCAACGAGGCACATGCATTGTTTGCTTCCAAACTCAAACATCGAACATGCCTCTTACAAAGATGATGAAGATAAATCACTAATTTCGCCCCGCCGTGGCATTACAATTCAATGTACTTAAGAGAAGTTCTTCACCAAGGACCTATGGTTGGCAAGGGTCACCGGCTATTATTGAGGCTCCTATGATCCTTTGCCAGCCGTTTCAAGCGATGGTGAGGCAGTGGACAATTATTTCTGGGGAAATGATTAGTGAAGACAAGGACGAAGAAAAGAATAGATGTTCAAAAAAATTATGCAATTGTGAAAAGCAACATTATTTTGAATGGAACTGGACACATCAAATAATCGAATGCCACATAAAATAGTCAATGCTAACTAAACCACCATATCAATGATTTTCCAACACAAATTAACCGAATGATTAAATTAAAAAATGTTTAAAATTAAGTTGGCTAAATTGAAAATTTTAGAGGCAACATTGGAGGGTATATAACCTGTTTATAACTTTTTGAACATTTTCTCTCGATAAACTATATAGTAAGTCTTGATTTATCTCACTTTTCATCTGTCTTTTACCTCACTAGCACAAAGTTCCACTAAAAGAATGTCCTTAAAACATATCCTTAGCTACAAGCGTTTCCCAAACACTATTGTTGATTTCTTACACAAATAAGGGATCAAGGCATATACACATTTTCATACTAAATAACCACCCATTTATACAAACATCATTATCTTTATACGGAAATTGATTCCATCAACCACGTCACACTGTTAAAAGAGATCATGTATAATCCGATAGAATATTAAGTCACGCAAATGGGACCCTTTTCAAAATCACAATTAAGTCAATTTTTTTTAAAAAAAATTTCCCAATTCACAACTAGTCCCATTAGTTTCCTAGGAATCAAACTAGGCCGAATCACTCCAGTTCAGGACTAGGCGGTCCAGTCCACAGTCTTAGAGATCAGGGAAGGGAGGAATCATACCATTTTGAATCATGTACACTCCTAATAATTATTGATTTCCACGTTGCCACCTCATTCAATGAGTCATGCACACTCATGCACACGTAACAGGCTTTTGCCCCACCCGGGGCCACAATACATAAACATGTTAGAGAACCGGCAACTATATATAATCTGAAGATAAGGCCATCACCTGGAGCTTGTCAAATCGGAATTCCAATAGGCATCCTGGGCCCTCAACCTGCTCAAGTTCGTTTCGTCTCTCTCTTCTTCCAAAAAGACATAACAAGCACAGACCCTTCTACCGTCAGGTACGACCTCCCCTTCGAACTTTCTTATGCGCCCCCATCTTATATGACCACACCCTATATATACCCGCCAAACTCCATCATTTGTTTGTTAACATCAAATTTGAATTCCCTATCCTTAAAGTTCACGAAAAAGCTCACTTGGCCATGGAAGGGTCTTCGTCAAGGGGGAATCAGAACAATGAGAACAACAAAGTAGACTGGGAAGAAGAGGGGATCGCGGTCACCATGTGATCCGCCCCGGTATCGAGGGATCCGGCGTCGGCCTTGGGGCAAGTTTGCGGCGGAGATCCGGGATCCATCGAGGAACGGGGCCCGTCTCTGGCTCGGGACCTTTGACAAGGCGGAGGAGGCTGCCCGTGCCTATGACCGGGCAGCCTTCGCCTTCCGGGGCCATTTGGCCATCCTCAACTTCCCCAACGAACAGCAATATTATGCTCAGGATAACCGCAATGTCTCCGGCCACCAGAGTTCTTTCTCGACATCCCTATCGCTGCCGTCGCGGTCGTCATTTCCTTCAGCAGGTTCATCTTCGTCTGCTGTGTCAGCTCCCACCGAGCCATCCAGAGATGTGATCGAGTTCGAGTATCTGGACGATAAGTTGTTGGAGGAACTACTGGAGTCGCACAGCTGACGCGAAGGGTAGACGCGGGTAGGCGAGTGCAGATTTAAGCGGCAGGATTCACACAGACAGATTTCTGGGATGCCAAAGTTCTTTCATTTCAATAAGTTGCTGCGAATGTTAAATAGCACAATACGGTTTCCGAGATCGCTTCGGTGTACTTGAGAACAGGTTGATTTCAAAACCAGCCTGAGCTAGGTTTTGCTGTTTCAAGGTGAAATTCTTGTTTGAAATTTAGTGATTTGGGTGCTTTGAAGCAGAAACAGAACTCTAGTTTCATTTTCAAAATTCTTGGGGTCCTTTTTTTGAATAAGACATGATAAAAAGGCGACCGAGAAAGGTTGCACATTATTATTATTTAAATAGGACATGATTTCTCCATTCTCCAGTAAGCTGTCTCGCTCCTTCTCCTTTACAACTTGGTCTGCCTTGACCGTGGACTCTCTCTCTCTCTCTCTCTCTCTCTCTTTCCATCTAAACAAGGTTGCATGTCCGGGCCCACTATCTTAATTAATCTCTTAAAGTCAACAAAGTCTACGATATTGCCATAAAATCGAGTAAATTAACGGGGGCAAATCGATAAGAGCTTGTGGGAAGGCTCTTTTAAGATGTAGTTTGGCGTTGAATCTAACCAATTCGTGGACGGAATGAGTGGAACCGTGTCTTTTTACCTCATTAGGAAAGTTAAATAAATATAATAGGAGGAGTACTTTGCTTAGGCCTTCCATAAATACTTTGCTGATTCAGTGAAACAGTGAGGTAAAGATACCATCACTTTCCCGAATACCACGTCATTAGTGATGAGCGATTACGTCAAAGGCTTTATCAGTTAAAACGTAATATACGATTTCGATGATACAACAACATCGGAGCATATACTTTTATGTTAGAAAAAGGTTGTTGCAAATTGGTCCCCGACGAGCCCATATAGCTAATTAGCGATGAAAGTTGAAATTTTCCATCACTAATTTTGTGACATTGAATTAGCGATGAATTTTTTTTCTTCGCTAAACCGTTTAGCGACAAATTTTGCCAATCCGTGGCTAAATTACGATTTTTTTGTAGTATATGTACCCCTGAAGTAGTATTTTGAGAAATGAATGAAAACTTTCTTTCAACCAAAAAAATATTTATATTAGCTTAATTGAAAATTTTAGAGACAAAATTGGAGGCTATACAACTTGTTTATAACTTTTTGAGCATTTTCTCTCGATAAACTATATAGTAAATCTTGATTTATCTCACTTTTCATCTGTCTTTTTCCTCACTAGCACAAAGTTCCACTAAAAAAATGTCCTTAATACATATCCTTAGCTGCAAGCATTTACCAAACACCATTGCTGATTTCTTACACATACTCATTTTCATACTAAATAACCAGCCATTTATACAAACATCATTATCTTTATACATAAATTGATTCCATCAACCACGTCACTGTTAAAAGAGATCAGGTATAATGTGATATACGATTAAGTCACGCAATGGGGACCCTTTTCAAAATCACAATTAAGTTGGATAAAATGTTGACATCCTGAGAATAACAACACAAAATATAAAGAGGGCGACAGATGACAAATCAAAGGCCAATTGCCCTCGCGAGTCTCACATGGAGACCAGCAAGAAGCATGCCTAATTCAATAGCGTACATTAACATTTACCATTACCACTATAACTAAAGATTAACAAGAGAGAAAAAAATCAGATCCATACTATAATTATTAAGGGTGAGCAACTTGGACCGCCGAAATTAGGAACCATCTGGACCGACCTGGACTGGACTGGAAGTGTCAATCCAATCCTTGGTCCCCAAAATGGGAACCGCTGTCCAGGCGATCGGTTCTCTGTTCCTAAGAGGGCCGGACTGGACAGATAAATATTTTTAAATTTTAGTAAAAATAAAGATGTAAAAAAAGTAAAAAGAACTTAATTTAAATTTTTAAATTTTTAATCTTTACCTAACTTGACCAAAATAATTTTCTTAAAAGTAAAGAAACTCAATTTTTTTTAAAATTTTTTGATTCACAACTAATCCAATTAGATTTCCTAGGATCAACAGGCCTGGCTCCGGTCTGATCCGATTTAGGACTAGGCGGTTCGGTTTCCGGTCTTAGAGATCCGAGATTGGCCCGATTTCTGATTACGGAGAAAAACCGGGTCGCTATGGACCATGCACACCCCTAATAATTATTGCTTTTCACGTTGCCACCTCATTCAACAAGTCATGCACACGTAACAGGCTTTTGCCCCACCCGAGGGCACAATACATAAACATGTCAGAGAACCGGCAACTATATATAATCTGAAAATAAGGCCATCACCTGGGGCGTCAAATCAGAAATCCAATAGGCATCCTGGGCCCTCAACCTGCTCAAATTCGTTTCGTCTCTCTCTTCCTCCGAAACTACATAACGAGCATAGACCCCTCCACCGTCAGGTAAGACCTCCCACTCGAACTTTCCTATGCGCCCCATCTTATATGATAACCACGCCCTATATATACCCGCCGAACTCCATCATTTGTTTGTTGCCATCAAATTTGAATTCCATATCCTTAAAGTTCAGGAAAAAAAGCTAAGGAGCAGGTCATCGTTCATTCGATATATCTCACTTGGCCATGGAAGGGTCTTCTTCAAGCGCGAATCAGAAGAATGAGAACAACAAAGAGACCGGGAACAACAGGGGATCGCGGTCACGATGTCATCCGCCCCAGTATCGGGGGATCCGGTGGAGGCCTTGGGGCAAGTTTGCAGCCGAGATCCGGGACCCATCGAGGAATGGCGCCCGTCTCTAGCTTGGGACCTTTGACACGGCAGAGGAGGCTGCCCGTGCCTATGACCAGGCCGCCTTCGCCTTCCGGGGCCATTTGGCCATCCTCAACTTCCCCAACGAGCAGCAATATTACCCTCAGGATAACTGCAATGTCTCCGGCCACCACAGTTCTTTCTCAACATCCATGTCGCTGCCATCGCTGTCGTCATTTCCTTCAGCAGATTTATCGTCGTCTGCTGTGTCAGCTTCCGCCGAGCCATCCAGAGATGTGATCGAGTTCCAGTATCTGGACGATAAGTTGTTGGAGGAACTACTGGAGTCGCACAGCTGACACGAAGGGTAGACGCGGGTAGGCGAGTGCAGATTTAAGCGGCAGGATTCACACAGACACAGATTTCTGGGATGCTAAAGTTCTTTCATTTCAATAAGTTGCTGCGAATGTTAAATAGCACAATACGGTTTCCAAAATCGGTTCGTAGTAAACCTAAACCATTTTGGAAGAGCTTCTCTGTACTTGAGAACAGGTTGATTTCAAAACCAGCCTGAGCTAGGTTTTGCTGTTTCAAGGTGAAATTCTTGTTTGAAATTTAGTGATTTGGGTGCTTTGAAGCAGAAACAGAACTCTAGTTTCATTTTCAAAATTCTTGGGGTCCCTTTTTTTGAATAAGACATGATAAAAAGGCGACCGAGAAAGGTTGCACATTATTATTATTTAAATAGGACATGATTTCTCCATTCTCCAGTAAGCTGTCTCGCTTCTCCTCCTTTACAACTTGGTCTACCTTGACCGTGGACTCTCTCTCTCTTTCCATCTAAACAAGGTTGCATGTCCGGGCCCATCACCTTAATTAATCTCTTCAAGTCAAGAAAGCCTACGATTTTGCCATAAAATCGAGTAAATTAACGGGGATAAATCGATAAGAGCTTGTGGGAAGGCTCTTTTAAGACATAGTTTGGCGTTGAATCTAACCAATCCGGGGACGGAATGAGTGGGACCTTGACCTTTTACCTCATTCCTGCAAAAAAATGGACCGCCAACTGGGTAAATCTTGACCTCAAAATTCAGGAAAGTTAAATAAATATAGTAGGAGGAGTACTTTGCTTAGGCCTTCCGTAGATACTTTTGCTCAGCTCGATTCAGTGAAACAGTGAGGTAAAGATACCACCATCACGTTCCCGAATACTGCGTCATGAGTGATGAGCACTTACGCCAAAGGCTTTATCAGTCAAAACGTAATATAGGATTTCGATGATACAGCAACATCGGAGCATATACTTTCATGTTAGAAAAAGGTTGTTGCAAATTGGTCCCCAGTGAGCCCACAGAGAAACCCCAATGCATTCATGTGCTTGCCGGGTCCTCTCCCAAAATGGCCAGACAAGAACGTCCATGTCATTGTGGAAAATAGAGGCGTGCAATCGGATCGGGTAAACCCGGTTCCCAGACCGGTCTACCCGGAAAAATGGGTCAGGAACAGGATCCAATGCAAATAGGATCAGTTACAAGGTCCATAAAAGAGGAACCGGTTATAAGAGGGTCGGGTACAGGGTCCAGGTTTGGAATCTACCCACCCTGAACCCAATCATTGGAAAATAAACTTCGTTTAATAGAAACTCCGATTTTGTAAGTAAATAGACTTTATTAAATCATAACTTTTGCATACATCTCTAGAGCATGGTTTCTTGTTGATTTTTCTTTATATATGAATTATAGTTTTTTGTCAGAGATTTTATACCACATGGATTGGCTCGCCTGATTTCACTTTTGGAAGAGTTATACTTGCACCAAAGATTTGTTAACTATTTTAGACAAATGAAAAGCTTCATGTAGCATTGTGGGAATGAGACTAATATTAGATCCATGTTTGTTACTAATGTATATGTAATGTTAGGTTTTTTCCTTTGCTTTATGATTTTATTTATGATAATTTGCCTTGTGGATCCTTAGTTTTTTTGTTTAGTCAAAAAGTTTATTTACTTATTAATTATAAGTGTCTAATGTTAGAATATAAATTAGAAGAATCATGTTATTTTCTCGCGTATTAATATAAAATTGGAAGTTGCATAGAATGAGCAATTACAAAATAGGTTCCAATATAAACAAGGTTAACCTTGGAACCGGACAGGAAAAATAGTGTGGGTCGGGTATAGGGTCCAATGCAAACAGGGGTCAGGTATAGGTCCAAAAATAGAGAACCGATTATACCTACCTCAGACTCGGTCACCCCTAGTGAAAAAGATTGTCGTCATTATCGCACTTGGGTCTGCGACCCTCATGGGATCATCATTATATAAAGTACATGAGACATTTGTGCTCAATTTCCCTTCTCCTGCACAAGAGCTCACAGGCGTGCTTGATTTCCCGCATTCATATAAGGGGATATCTATTACATACTCGACATGACATTTCCATTTTTCAAAATCGTCGTCACATATCAAGATTAGTTGTAGGTGGTCACCAAAGGTAAGGATGATAATTAGAGCTGTATTTGTTTCATATTCCTACTATTTTAGGGTATGCATGGTAACGTTTCTGTTTCTTGATTTTTCTATTTTTTTGTTCCTCGGAACAAAAAAAAAGAACATAAATCCATTTGGGAACGCCAACTTGTTTTTATGTTTCTAAGAATAGAAAGTTAGCCCGAGAATAAATTTGGACCAGAAATAAGAAATAATAAAAAAAGTAGCTTCTTGTTCCCGAAAGCAATTTTTAGAAATAAGTTAATTTTCTTTTTTAATCTTCTTTTGTTCTTCTCACTTGCCGCGGCCACCTCCGGCCGCTCAGAGCCATTGCCGACCGGTGGTCGCGTGTTGGTGATTGTCGGCCAGCTCCACCATTGGCCACCGTTGTCCTCTGATTGCCTGACGCTGCCAACTGCCATTGCCAACCATTGAACGACAGCACCAGCCACCACTGCCTAACTACCGTCTGCCTCGCGACCGCTGTCGACCACTGCCCACTGTCCGCCGTCCCTTCCCACGACCACTTGTTCGCCGAGGGGCAGCGATAAGCAACGGGCGGCGACAATCATTCATGAGCAAGAAAAAAAACAAAAAGAACAAAAAATTTGTGAATCGTACCAAATGCATTCCTATTCTTTTTCTATTCTAAGAATAGAACTTTTGTGTAGTTACCAAATACCTTATTTTACTCAAAAGTTGTTTTTCAGAGTAGAAATAGAAAAAATTGTTTCTCAAAAAAAATTATTCCCCGAAACAGAAATATTACAAATCACACCCTTAATTTCCTAAGTTAAACATTTACCTAAATTCAATTGAGAAAACATGAAACACAAAAAAATGTGGCACTTTACTTACTCCTTATTAATGCCACATGACATGTGCTAATACTTTGCCGTGTTTTCCACATTTAACCTATACAACTTTTCCTATGAATTCTCATTCGCCAAATTTTGTCTTTTGTGAATTTTAATTTAAAGATACAATATATGGCATTACATTTTAAAAAATTGTTTTTCAAAAGAAATTATTCCCCGAAACAGAAATATTACACATCGCACCCTTAATTTCCTAAGTTAAACATTTACCTAAATTCAATTGAGAAAACATGAAACACAAAAAAATGTGGCACTTTACTTACTCCTTATTAATGCCACATGACATGTGCTAATACTTTGCCGTGTTTTCCACATTTAACCTATACAACTTTTCCTATGAATTCTCATTCGCCAAATTTTGTCTCTTGTGAATTTTAATTTAAAGATACAATATATGGCATTACATTTTAAAAAATATTTGTTAACTCACATTCTTTCATGATGAAATGATTAAAAAAATTTGTTCATTCGCATATGTACCTTTTTATGAATTAAAGAAGATAAAAACATTATAATCGAAAAGAGAAAGTGATGCATTTGGGACATGAGCAACTGCATTTTGAGTGATAATTATAATGTGCAATGGATGAAGGATAGCCCTCCATACCAACTTGATGCATGAGTGGGCGAGTGATACCTAGAATGGGAAAAATTTTCGGGTAATGTGTGCAGAATCGAAACCCAATCCTTCTCTTATGCAAGGGTTTTGGTATTTCACGTAACAAGTATAGGCGAATAAACAAAAGTGCAGTGGAAGAAATAACCTATACTAGTATCTCCGAAGAAGTTGTTCATGCGTTTTAATCAAAAATCATATTAACAATAAGGTTTTAACGAATTACCTCTCGTAGCGTGTCCAATATAACTTGGTTCAAATGTTCTCGTGTCGAGCCCCACAATTGTCGGACCTCTAGTTCAGACACACCTCCAATTGCTCATCAAATGAAAAAGACCTCTCGAGGATGATCACCACTCAATTGTGCTAGCAATTTTGTGTTGATAATCCCCACGTTTTATTTTGATTCATGGCAATTATCAATGAGAGAAGAACCATTCTTCTCTCATGTGAAACTCACACCTTTTTCTCTCTCTCTTGGAAAATCACGTCACTTTTCCTTTTCTGTTCACTGAAGAGAAAAATGCCAACGAAACCATACAATAGTTTGTTGACCGCGTAGCAAATTGCAACCGTTGACCACACACGGTCAACAATAATAGTTGGCCATGTGTGGTTCTTTTATTATTTTAATTAAATAATATTATAATATTATAAATATTAAATAATATCATGATAAAATATATATTTAAATATTTAACCAACGTATGAGTACATCATTATGTGTCTAATTGATCCACGTGCGTACATCACGTGTACGTGCATATGTGTGACCAAAGAAATTGCATTGAGTCTCAATTCAATTGATTGCCATGTGTGCAAACACATTTGCAATATTGTCATTCCCATTTTACATCATCCTAATTGGTTGTGGTGTGTGACATCCCTAGGTTCATCACTAATCTAGTAGTCAGACTAGCACTAACACATTAATGCTTTCAAGATAATTAATTGTCCCAATCAATCTCTTGGTCTTACAAACCATGATTGACATCATATCTACCAAGATAGTGTGAATGTTTTGAGAACATAATGAACTTGTTAGCATGAACGATTAAACATTGACCCCACTAAAAGCTTCTATGTTGGTAATCATTCTACACGTGTCATGTTCTATGAACTTGTCCGATACAAGCACCTGTCTTATAATTCAGGCATTTCAATACCTAATGACTTGTGACTCGTCATCCCCTTAAGTATCCAATACTTAATAATGAAATTAAAATACACCGGTCTCAACAGGATTATTAACTTTCAATTAATAATCCATTAATCGGGAACAAATTAAAGATTCAGTTTAATTGTGTATCCATTACACATTCTCAACGTCTCAAGAGTAGATACAGTCACAACTGATCTTATGGAATTATTCATCTAGCAATAATTGGACAAGTAAATAAATACGTCTTTGCCATGAATTATAATATAAAATTGAAAATACAACTTAAAATCCTGACATGTAACTATTACATTATCGCTTTAGGGCATACATCCAACAAAGGGTTAACTCCCGACTCTAGCATGGTGTTGGCGCCCTAGGTGCATCATCCGCGCTCTCGCAATAGACATGCCATTTCGTTTTTCTTTGCTCTTTGGTGCACAAGCAGAAGCATGATTACACATACACACCCGACAAACATCAATATAGAAAACACCATTTGATTTATAAAACTAGTCTTTATTACACTAATTTAGTTACATCGATCCCAAAATTACAAAATAAGCCTATCATGGGCTATGGGTTGGGGTATCTAAGTTACTACTCCAAAATTTGACCCCTAAGTAGAGTCGTCTCGATATAACAGATCCAAGATTGGCATTCTCCCTTTATTGAAACCCCGGTGGGCCATAGAATCCTTGAAGAGGACCCATGAGATCCTCATCAAAGAGGATGTAATAGCATCTATAGTCATGGGGCACCCAATCATCAAGGTTGACGTCCACACACACCATGGTGTCGTAGCATCAGTAGATCATATTCTCCTTGATGTCCATGACGTCATGGCTGACCATCTCTATAATGATCAACATCTCGAACAAAATCAAAACCTCTAAGTCCATCTTTTATCCCTCAAAGGATAAGAATAAAAGTAGCTTATGCTCAATAAGTGAGAATCTTAGAGCCAAGGTTAGTAAATCACATAGGACTCAACTCAGCATGGAAACACATCAATAGCAATGCATAACACATTTATGAATTGAGGATTCCTGACATTCCCTCTAAGCTTTCCCGATGGACTCCCCTAAGACTGGACCAACGCATTATTCACGATGAGGCTTCACAACTCTAGAGCATCCCTCCACCATACCTAAGGGACATCCTCGAAGGAATATCGCCGGCTCCTGGCGGCAACCCTGTATTGTCATGCCCCGCCATCTGTGCGCGTGAACAGTCCCGTGATTTGTATTTCCTTGGTCCAAAATCGTCACGGTCCTCTTTAAAAATCAGAATTAAGCACACAAAGGCATAATAATTTACATTCCAAAATCCTCGTTCAAACAGGATTGTACACGTTACCTTGCACAAACAAACCTAGTATACCCCGCTACTGTACAATTACAAAACCGAGTTCGCAACCCTTCTAATACTTGATACAAGCATAAAAGTCCAACTCAAGGGTTACTAACTCTACCATCTGGGGGGGTAACATCTTTCCAAGCGTCGTGGGGGTGTACTGCGATCCCAACCTAAGGCTATACAAGATCATTCCTAGAGATCAACCTAGACCAACTATCCTAGGGATCTATAACTGTACCTCTTGGTTGATCGCCATATCCCAGATCAGGGTTCCAGTAGTCGAACACCCCAGTCGGTGCTTCGTGCTGCGCCTGGTGGAAGATTAATGGACTCCTGACCTCTCCTTCATAGCACTCCCAATACTTATGATCAATCCATCTTCTGAGTATAGGGTTCCAGTCCCAAAGGGTGGTCTCGTGTTTCTCAACTACCCTTCTGGAGGCGGTCTCAACACTATCAATTATCCATCCTTTGTCTTCGGGCTTGGGTGAGGGTTCCGCTACTTGCAGTTGTTCATCGAACTCCTCGTATAAGCCCATCACCAGATCATGCACTACTTGCATGGGTTCATCGTCTTCAGGTTCCTCTTCAGGTTCTTCCTCCTTTGGTTCCTACTCTTTGAGCTCTTCTTCCTCTAGCTCTTCCTCTTCCAGTTCCTCTAATTCCAATCCTTCTTCATCAGAATCATCCTCTAATACCTCTTCCTCGAACTCAACTTCCACATTATCCTTTGGGTCCATGATTGGGTACCTAGGGGAAAGGTTGGGTGGTGGGGTGAGATACTAGGTATCTCAGCAAGTTAACTTCCTATCCCACAACTAGGTTTACCTCAACCCTAGGGTCCCTAATTTGTCCCTAATTTTCCTCCAAAGCTCAACCTCATTCTCATTTCCTCTAATCCACCACTCAAAATTAGCCTTCCCCAATTCCCGACGACTAATACTAATAATAAAACTCAAACCACCAATTAATTGCAGAATTAAATAATGCTTAACTTTTAAATAAATAAGTAAATTACAGAAAATAAATAAATCAATTGCAAGACACGTGAAAATTAGCTAAGCCGTCAACGACTGGCTGATAGTCCGACTAGCTCCTCTCAGTCTCAATCTCAATTTCGTAGTCCCATAGCCTTGCCCAACATTTCTAATTTAACCAGATAATAATAATAACAATAAAGATAACAATATTAATAAAGCTACTAATAATAAAAATAATGCTACCAATAATAACAACAACAACAACAACATGATAATAATAATAACGATAATAATGATACCAATAATAATAATAATAATAATAATAATAAGAGCAATATTAACTAGGGCACAGATATGCCTTATCGCGATTAAGAAATTCCCTCACCTTAGATGCAAATCCTCTAATAACGTTGACGGTGATTTGCGAATCAAATTTTCCTTTTTCTTCCTTTTTTTTCTTTTTCTTTCCTCTATTTCCTTTATTCTTTCCTCGCGGGCTGAACTAACTGGAGTCTCCTTGAACTAGGCTGGCCGAAGCCCACCAGCTGGGCCCAACTCACACGCGGTTCACCTGCAGACCCGGTTCATTTAAACTGGTCAAAAACGGATCGAGCGAGCTTCGCTCGATTTTCCCTTGGATTTGTCTCTTACCAACCAAATCGAGACTAGAAACCTATTGGGCTTTGTAGAGGACTTCCATACGAGTCCAACGACACCAACCACAGCAGCTAAAGTGGTCAGAGGAGGGAGAAATCAGACTTCAAAGGTAGAGGGGCAGCGGTTTGGTGAATTTAGGGGAAGGAGGTCATGAAATTTGCTTCAATCCTCCCATCCAAGACCAAATCGATTCAAACTACCTCTTAATCCACCCTTACAAACACCATACGAACCTAGTGGAAGCATCAATTAACGATGGGTAGGTCTCAAATGGCGGATTAGAGAAACTAGGGTTCGGTGAGTTCAAAATTAGGGCAACCGAGTTCAATCTCCAATTATCCCAAAATCAGACCAAATCGAATGAAATCAGAGGCAAATCAGGGGTTAATAGTGCCAACAAATCGTTTGGGAACAACCATTTGAGCAAAAGATCAAAGAAAATGAAGCAAATCACGATTTGAAGCTCAAATAACTCGCCGGCAAAACGGGGGAGGACCGAACGGGAGGGGGAGTTTTCGGGGGCTACCGGCGGTGGTGGGGCACGAGTCGACAGCGACGGTTGGCAGCTGCTTGAAGATGGATTCTCCACGATTCCAACGGCACCAACTACGGCACAAACGGAAGTCCAAGGTGAGAGAAAATCAACTTCAAAGATGGCCACACGAACGGAAGAAAAACATAGCAAGGAGGCGTGTCTGGTAAGAGTCACCGCCGATCGCGACCCATCGCGAGCTCCCATTGGCCGGGGTCACGTCTAGCCGATTCCCTAGGGCTGCTATAATAGTCCCTGGGCAAATGGCCAGGCATCTCGCCGGCATGCGGCCCACTCGGCGAGCTTCCCAACTGTCCGTGCCGCACGAGTGAGAGCAGGGGAGAACAGGGGAGCTGCGAGCGTGGCTTGCTGGGTGCAGCTGGGCTCGGGCCTAGCGCGGGCTGGGCTCAACTAGGCTCGGGCCCATGCGTGGCCTGATGCTAGCTGGGCGTGGCCTGGAGCTGGAAAGGCCGAGCTCCCTCCAAGCTTGGTCCCCAATTTTTTTAAAAATAATTTCCTAATTTCAATAATTAAATTAAATTTTAATAAAATTATTTAAAATACTCACAAAAATTAATTAAAATCCTGAAAAATTTCCAAAATTTCACAATTGCTTACTAAAACCAAATTATAATACTTTTAGGCCAATTTTCCATGATATTGAATTTTCAGAAATCTCAAGACTAATTTCACAAATTTTCAACTTTTAATTCGAAAATTCTTCAAAATTTAATAAAATTCCTTTTTGATTCAAATTTCGCGTCCGAAAACTAATCACTAACGTTAAAGATATAATTATGTGAATTCACGGTTGTTACAATTCTTCCCCCCTTAGGAGAATTTCGTCCTCGAAATTAATTCCCTCCAATCGACAAACTCAAGGTCCACAATTGTAATAAAATTGATCCTTAAAACTCATCCTGAAATTATCACACATCTTTTTGCTTCACTCTAATTATACAGGTATTGTCAAAACCTTCAACCACCGGTTTTTTACTCAAAAAGGATCGGCGTTACATAACAATCGCCGACAAAAGAGGTCTTCTCTTCTAATTTCGTCCTTGATTTCCACCTCCCTGACCAGGATTCTAGTTAATCTTTCCTAGCTCCTGTACGCCAGCTTGAGTGACTGCGTACATCCTTCCTCAAGGTGGGGGGTCGAATCAAGCCGCCCTGAGGCTGAGGTGCACTTCCCATTGAATGTGGAGGCGGTTGTGTTCCAGCCAACCAGTGGGGACAATTCCTCTAGATGTGATCCAGTTGGCCACAACCATAACACGCTCCAGATCTGCTGGGGGAAGCACCAGCTCCATGGTTCCTCCGGCAAGAATTGCACCTGTCATACGTGCGGGGAGTGAAGCCTCTAGTGTTTCTCCTCTTACTTGGGAAGGTCGTCCTTTTGTCCTCCACCATCGGTCGCTTCCCAGCGCGACGATCTTTTCTATTTCACGAAGACTGTGGTCCTACCACGGAGGTCCTTCCAACTATATCTTTCTCTCCATTAGTGCTTTCTTGTAAACATCATTATAGCTGAGCAAATCAAACGACGCTAGTAAACTCTTAATCTCTGGTTTGAGTCCATCTCGGAATCTCCTGGCTTGGTCAATTGGATCCTCTACCAACCTCCTGCCATACTTGGACAATTCGACAAACCTAGCCTCATACTCCTCCACAGTTTTGTGATCCTGGCGGAGTTTCTGAAATTCATCCATCTTTGTGTCCTTCATAGCCTCTGAAAAATATTTCTCATTGAAGGCTTCTTCAAACGCTCTCCAAGTTGGCGCGACTCCTTCAGGAAATATCAATCCTTTGGTGGCCCCCCGCCAATGACTGGCATTACCTTCCAATTGATAAACTGCCAAGGTCACCTTATCTTCCTCGGTACACTTCATTACCGAGAAGATCTTCTCTAGCCCCTAAAGCCACAAGATAGCTGCTTCAGGGTCACCTTGGCCTTGAAACTGTGCCCGTTGCAGCTTCAGAAATTGTCTTATTTGTTTTCTTCTCTCCTCGCCTCCACCCTCAATAACAGGGACAGGAATAGGAGCAGGAACTTCAATCTGCACTGGTACAGCCTTTACAGCAGGTGCTGGAGCAGCATCAGCGTTCCTCATAGCATTCATTGCAGCATCCGCTGCGACCGTGGCGGCAGCCGCAATGGCAGCTTCTTGATTACGGGCCTGCCGTGCCACTTCTCCTCTTAGTTCCTCAAAGGACTTAAGGAGTCATTCTATTCTAGGATCTCCTTGAGTCTCTCCTTCGATTCCAAAGCGACCTATCGTCACAGTCTTTCTCAATGGTCTCTTACCCCAATCCATTGTCACGATCGAAATGAGTCTAGTTTCACAATCCCAACAACACCAATCAGACATATACGATAGTACTAAATTACCTTAATCTATTATCAATCAAACTATCATAGATGTACAGATAAAACACACAATCACACAACGGCAGTCTTGTTAGCATACGATCACACAGCAATGCTCTTCTCGGCACGCGATATACACAGCAACGCCCTCTAGTAGCACGCGATAACACAGCAGTGCTTTCCGATGGCATGCGATAACCCAGCAATACCATTACCGACCGTACCTTCATCGACGTGCGATAACACAGCGACATCAACTACTCTATGGGTCTCCTGTCTGTCAAATTTATAATACAACACAATTGTATAACAAACAAGTCAAGTGTTCAGCCTTGCTGCAGACGTCCTATACCGTGCCAACGCGGCTAAACATAAGACATCTTAAATTCACGCGTGCCAATCTAACCACAGGTCGAAGGTTCGGCCTTGCTATACATGTCCCATACTATGCCAACGCAGCTAAACACGACCTCGCAACAACTAACTCTCAAGTTGTTCTACTTAACCTAATAGGTCACCTAAATAACCTTCCCGATAAGCTAAAATTCAACCTTATCACTCCACACTTCAACCGGGTCTGAATCCTAACCATGCTCTAATACCAATTAAACTAGGCTGTCACGCCCTGGATCAGTGCGTGTGCACAGTCCCATGATTTGTATTTTCGTGGTCCAAAATCATCGCGGTCCTCTTTGAAAATCAGAGTTAAGCACACAAAAGCGTAATAATTTACATTCCAAAATCCTCGTTCAAACAGGATTGTACACATTACCTGGCACAAACAGACCTAGTATACCCCGCTACTGTACAATTACAAAACCGAGTTCGCAACCCTTCTAATACTTGATACAATCATAAAAGTCCAACTCAAGGGTTACTAACTCTACCATCTGTGGGGGGTAGCTTCTTTCCAAGTGTCGTGGAGGTGTACTGCGATCCCAACCTAAGGTTATACAAGATCAATCCTAAAGATCAACCTAGACCAACTATCCTAGGGATTTGTAACTGTACCTCCTAGTTGGTCACCATATCCCAGAACAGGGTTCCAATAGTCGAACACCCCAGTCGGTGCTTCGTGCTGCGCCTGGTGGAAGACTAATGGGCCCCCAATCTTTCCTTCATAATGCTCCTAGTACTGATGATCAATCCATCTTCTGAGTATGGGGTTCCAGTCCCAAAGGGTGGTTTCGTGCTTCTCAGCTACCCTTTTGGAGGCGGTCTCAACCCTATCAATTATCCATCATTTGTCTTCGGGCTTGCGTGGGGGTTCCGCTACTTGCAGCTGTTCATCGAACTCATGGAATAAGCCCATCACCAGATCATGTACTGCTTGCATGGGCCCGTCGTCTTCAGGTTCTTCCTCCTCTGGTTCCTGCACTTCGAGCTCTTCTTCCTCTAGCTCCTCCTCTTCCAGTTCCTCTAATTCCAATCATTCTTTGTCAGAATCATCCTCTAATACCTCTTCCTCGAACTCAACTTCCACATTATCCTTTGGGTCCATGATTGATACCTAGGGGGAAGGTTGGGTGGTGGGGTGAGATACTAGGTATCTCAGCAAGTTAACTCCACATCCCACAACTAGGTTTACCTCGGCCCTAGGGTCCCCAATTTGTTCCTAAATTTCCTCCTAGGCTCAACCTCATTCTCATTTTCTCTAATCCACCACTCGAAATTAGTCTTCCCCAATTTCCGACGATTAATACTAATAATAAAACTCAACCACCAATTAATTGCAGAATTAAATAATGCTTAACTTTTAAATAAATAAATGCCATGAATAAATAAGTAAATTACATAAAATAAATAAATAAATTCCAAGACACGTGAAAATTAGCTAAGCCGTCAACGACTGGCTGATAGTCCGACTAGCTCCTCTAAGTCTCAATCTCAATTTCGTAGTCCCATAGCCTTACCCAGCATTTCTAATTTAACCAGATAATAATAATAACAATAAAGATAACAATAATAATAAAGTTACTAATAATAAAAATAATGCTACCAATAATAATAATAATAACAACATGATAGTAATAATAATAATGATGATGATGATACCAATAATATTAATAACAATACTAATAATAACAATAATAATAATTAGAGTAATAATAATAATAATAATAATAATAATAGCAATATTAGCTAGGGCACAGATATGCCTAATCATGATTTAGGAAATTCCCTCACCTTAGATGCAAATCCTCAAATAACTTCGATGGTGATTCGCGGATCAAATTTTCCTTTTTCTTCCTTTTTTTCTTTTTCTTTCCTCTATATCCTTTCTTCTTTCCTTGCAGGCCGAACTGACTGGAGTCTCCTTGAACTAGGCTGGCCGAAGCCCACCGGCTAAGCCCAACTCACACGCAGTCCACCTGCAGACCCAGTTCATTTAAACGGGTCAGAAATGGATTGAGCGAGCTTCGCTTGATTTTCCCTTGGATTCGTCTCACATCGACCAAACCGAGACTAGAAACCTATCGGGCTTTGTAGAGGACTTCCATATGAGTCCAACGACACCAACCACAGCAGCTGAGGTGGTCGAAGGAGGGAGAAATTGCATTTCAAAGGTAGAGGGGCGACGGTTCGGTGAATTTAAGGGAATGAGGTCACGAAATTTGCTTCAATCCTCCCATCCAAAACCAAATCAATTCAAACAACCTCCTAATCTACCCTTACAAACACAATACGAACCTATTGGAAGCATCAATTAAGGATGGGTAGGTCTCAAACGGCGGATTGGAGAAACTAGGGTTCGGTGAGTTCAAAATTGGGGCAACCGAGTTCAATCTCCAATTATCCCAAAATCAGACCAAATCGAATGAAATCAGAGGCAAATCAGGGGTCTAACAGTGCCAACAAATCGTTTGGGGACAACCATTTGAGCCAAAGATCAAAGAAAATGAAGCAAATTGCGATTTGAAGCTCAAATAACTCACCGGCAAAACAGGGGAGGACCGAACGGGAGGGGGCTATCAGCGGCAGTGGGGCTCGAGCCGACGGCGACGGTTGGCAGTTGCTTGAAGATAGATTCTCCACGATTCCAATGGCACCAACCACGGCTCAAACAGAGGTTCGAGGTGAGAGAAAATCGACTTCAAAGATAGCCACACGAATGGAAGAAAAACAGAGCAAGGAGTCGTGTCCGGGAAGAGTCACCGCCGATCGCGACCCACGGCGAGCTCCCATTGGCTGGGGTCGCGTCCGGCCGGTTCCCCAGGGCTGCTGTAGCAGTCCCCGAGCGAATGGCCGAGCGACTCGCCAGCGTGGGACCCGCTCAGCGAGCTTCCTAACCGTCCGTGCCGCGCGAGTGAGAGCAGGGGAGTACAGGGGAGCTGCGGGCGTGGCTGGCTGGGCGCAGCTAGGCTCAGGCTTGGCGCGAACTGGGCTCGGGCCCGTGCATGGCCTGATGCTGGCTGGACTTGGCCTAGAGCTGGATAGGCCGAGCTCCCTCCAAGCTTGGTCCCCAATTTTTTAAAAAAAAAATTCCTAATTTCAATAATTAAATCAAATTTTAATAAAATCATTTAAAATACTCACAAAAATTAATTAAAATCCCAAAAACTTTCCAAAATTTCACAATTGCTTACTAAAACCAAATTATCATACTTTTAGTCCAATTTTCCATGAAATTGAATTTTCGGAAATCTCAAGACTAATTTCTCAAATTTTCAACTTTTAATTCGAAAATTCTCCCAAATTTAATAAAATTCCTTTTTGATTCAAATTTCACATCCGAAAACTAATCACTAACTTTAAAGATCTAACTACGCAAATTCACAGTTGTTACATGTATCAACTCACAAGTGTTGTCCCTTATCTCGTCAAATAGGGACATCCCAACCCTCATCAGGAACATATCTAAATCACTCGTGGATTTGGGACCCCATGCAATGTAATTATACCATTCACCATGCAAGGACCGCACCATTAGATAACCTCCAACATAGCCCTCGTCATACCGAGCATTAAGAGAGATCACCCAACTTAGCATCTAGGAAACTTACTTACCTTGAGGGTTGTTACCTCAAGCTTACCCTATGGCAAGAGGCAGTCAAGAGAGAGTGATAAACATCCAATATTTGTCTCCATCTTGTTATAAGGAGATTGGGATTTTGTGAGGTTGCTTCCAAGCAACACCATCATTTACTTTTGGCTGTGTTGACTTTCTAGTGAACTTTCAGCGGTAAAAACCACACGGGAGCTCAACCCCTAGGTACGAGTCTAGGTGATTGCTGTAAAATGATCAGTTTAGCACCATTGCAACTCCCTATTTGGATGCAACAATAATTCACTGGCAAAAAGGTGAGGTGTAATTGCAGGTCTCACCATATTCATCTCCCGCTCTAACCTGTGGATAGATTCATTTTTTGGAAGGAAAGGGTCTGTCTCTTTTCATTTATATATCTTTGCTATTTCTTGGAAGGGAAGGATCTGTCTCTTTTGATTTATATATCTTTGTTCAAAGCACCAACCAATTACGCTACCCTATTTCAATAAGAGAAATTTAGAAATGTCGATTGTGTTTAGGTACAATAAGTCCATGGCTTCCATTTTAATCAGCAAGGTTGAATTTGATAATATTCTATCTTTTGCGCAAAATGGTCCCAGCCTTTTCTAGCTTTTGCGTGCCATTGTCTGTCTCTTAACTTTTTTAAAGAATTTAAATTGGACATAGTTTAAATGTTTGAGGGAATAGGATACGTTTTCCCCTTTGAATAACCATCTCGCTGCGTACCAAACAATACAGGCTGAGAAAGGGCATCTTCTCAGAGTCAGGATTGCCTTTGGATTCAACAACTCGCTTCAATCAAGAGAAACTAAAAGTATAACTAAGGCATTGCAAGAGCATCAATGGCGGATGCTCATTCAAAATTGCAAATATTGCCATGATAGACGAAAAAGAGGGAACCGGATATGCCAAAAGTTCATTGTGTGCAAATATCAATAACTAAATCTTCGAAATAACATGGTAATGACCCAAAACAATCATCACAATTAAGCAGAAGCTGGTGATGATGTGCTTCTGCGCTTCCTTTGCGCAGCTTTAGTACCTGCATCACCATTTGCTCCATAAATCAGCAAATAAGCTAAAAAAGTTCCATCACCAAGAGCAAAAAATAACATTGTCTCCAAAGACAATCAAATAAGTAAGAACGAAGCTTGATACCTTCTCTGAAACCACTCGTGAACCTGTGAGGTACATTGCGGAGATACCTCATCTACCAGTTTCTATGGTCTTCTTGCGGATCACCTTCACACTCCAGTTATCTAGAAAACAGTGAGTAAATGTGACTAAATAGGAGAAAAGAAGATTTGCACTTGTCATACGCTGTAAGAAACTAAACAATAAGCAACCTCAACACTGGCTCACTACATCTATGGCGCAAAGCATGCATCTTTCACTCAGCTACACCCACCAAATGTTCCTCCACCCAGAGATCGTGGACAGAGTGAGGCCTGATGATGAGCTCGTAACGGATACAGTCAGACGGAGGCCCAGAAGTTGCCGAGCTTGAGAAAGATTGTGCGGCCATAGTAGACGTCACTAGAATTTCCCAAGAGCCTGCCGCGAGCTTAGACCTTACGCTAGATCACCGCGTCAGAAACAGCCGAGATTTGGGGCCATCCATGGCACGTTGACATGGTCGTGCATGCTTGCGTGAGAGAGAGAGAGAGAGAGAGAGAGAGAGAGAGAGAGAGAAGTCAGTTCGTAGCCGTCGATGGGGCTTGGGACCTAGCAGCCACGACCAGCGGGGGCCTCTTGAGGGAGGCAACGCGCCAAAGGCAGATCTATCGGTCCTTTTTTGCAGCAAAGAGAGAAAATCAAGTTCTTTAAATTTTTTATTTTTCATCTATGTCCGTCCCAGACAACTTTTTGACTTCGAAAAACCAGGATTCTTTACAATTGTAATCTTTTGAGTAGATCAAGTTCGCGCCGGACTTGGATCACCTGAGCTGCAAGTACACAGGTCAGGGCAACCTGCTTTTATCCCCAGATCGGACGATTGAGGGCAAAAAAGTACTTTTCAAAAAAAATAAATAAATAAATAAAACCCCCATTTAATGGGAGCCTCAAATCGGAACGGCCCCCAAATCACGTCAGCCCTGACCTGTGTACCTGTAGGCTAGGTGATCTAAGTCCGCACCAATTAAGCTAATGGGGTGGTGATTAAATATCACTAAATATTTTTTTTTCACGTCCGTTCATGAAGGATCAGACGATATCTACCTTAGCCTACTAGCCATGCACATGCTAGCGCACACGTGTCTGAGTTTTGTCTCTCTCCGAAGTAGCAATAAAAGATTAATTGAATGTCAGGTGATGACTCGGTGTCGGTCAAATCAGAATTCCGAAAGGCATCCTGAGCGTCAAGTTGGTCAATTTCTCATTTTCTTTCCGAACTTTCTCACAGAAACACGTGAGAAAACACAAACCCCCACCGTCGAATACGACCTCCCTCTACTTTCAACGCGTCCGATCTAATCTGACCAAACCCTCTATATACCATCTCCATCATCTCTTCCTTGCCATCAAATTTGAAATCTATGTTCTTAAATCTTACAAGCTGATCGTCATACTCTTGGCTTCCCCATTTGATATAACTCGGCCATGGACGGGTCTTCTTCAAGAGGGAATCGCAATGATGAGAACAACCAAGAGACCAGGAACAAGAGGGGATCGCATTCACAACTCGAAACACCCCAGTACCGAGGGATCCGGAGGCGCCCTTGGGGCAAGTTTGCGGCGGAGATCCGGGACCCCTCGAGGAACGGTGCCCGCCTCTGGCTTGGGACCTTTGCGACAGCGGAGGAGGCAGCCCGAGCCTATGACCGGGCCGCCTTCGCCTTGCGGGGCCACTTGGCCATCCTCAACTTCCCCAACGAGCAACGATGCTACACTCAGAGTGGCTACAATGCCTCGGGGCACCACAGCTCTTTCTCCACATCCCTGTCTCCGTCATCGTCCTCCTCCATTTCAGCAGGTCTGTCATCATCCACCGCGTCAGCTCCCACCGAGCCGTCCAGAGATGTGATCGAATTGGAGTATCTAGACGATAAGATGTTGGAGGAGCTACTGAAGTCGCACAGCGACATGTAGGCTAGATGCGGGTAGGCGAGTGCATATTTAGGGTTTTTCAAAATTTCGTTGTAAGAATGTTTTCTTGTTTCTTGTTTCGTTCGTCTTCTTCGGTGAGAGTTTTCACTTGAGGAAAGAGATCGTGCGAGTTTCCATTGCAGGGTATTTGCATATACTTGAATAAATTACATTTGGCCATCTTCAAGACAGCAATTTCACAGCAGGGGCTTAATATGACATGGCGACGTTGTAATTTCTACGTAAATTCGATCAATATAAGCGGAGTAAATGGCTCGTATGATACCGTATGTTTCCAAAATACTTCTCTGGGTACTTGCCCTTGATTTAAGCAGTTGCATTCATACAAACACAGACTTACGGGATGCTTAAGCTATTTCATTTCAATAAATCGTGGCAACATGTCTAGGAATTCTAATGTTAATTATCAAGATACAGTTTCAGCAATCGTTTCTTAGTTGTCTAATCTGGAAGAGCTTGTCAGTATCTAAGGACAGGTTAATGTTGTAAAACCAGGCTGAGCTAGGATTTTGCAGATCTTATTAAGGTGCTATTAATACATATTTTTGCTTTGATTTTTAGTAACTTTAGGGCTTTGAAGTTGAAACAAAACTTTAATTTACACCAAAGTCATCGGGGTTCCTTTTTCCGAATAGGACATGATGAAAAAGGTGGCCGAGAACTTTGAAAATTTTGTTCTTGACGTTGACCTGAATTCTCCAGTTTCGCTTCCTCTCCCCTACACTTTTGCGTGCCTTGACCGTGACCCGTCTTTCCTTTTTCTTCCTATTTCAATATGTACCAGCCCAACCAGCTTAATTAATCTCTTGTCAGTCGCCATAGTCTACTCCTGAGCAGCAAAATCGCAAATCAACAGCCAATTGATAAACTCGATCTCATGAACGACGCTTCTTGAGATGTAATTTGGCAGTGCGAATTGGACCGTTGACCTTCAACCTCTTTCATTGAAAAAATTCAACTTCAGAGTTGGTAAATCTTGACCTCATAAGTGAGAAAGTTGAGTAAATGCAGAAGTTTGACCAACAAAATAAATATAGATGCAGAAGCCTCCTCATTAGATACATGAACCGACCAGCAGCCTCTCTTTGTTGCGACCCATGATTTGCCAAATCATCATGTACAGAAAATCAAAGGCCAACTCGGCGTAAGAACGTCGACCGCAGAAAGGACTTGGGAAGAAGAAAGAAAAACAGAGCATCGGAGTTACATCAGAAAGTGGAAAAACAGAGCCTACTGCCCAACTCACTCAGATCACTTTCCATAACCATTAGGGCACCACGTAATCCAACTTCCGACATGATGATTGACGTCAATCACATTGCGTAAATTATTCGATGTACTGAATCATACTGTGGTCGGTAATATTCACCTCACTCGAAGTTCACTTATCTTTAGATTTGTCGGAGAAATCAAGCAGAGCCTCCAACACCTCGTCGCCTAGGCACTCGATCTCGAAGACTTCCCTCCCCTGCTCCGGCCTATTCCCACTGCTGCTGAGGGCGGTGGACGGTGCGGATCCCGAGGAGGTGGCCGGCGACGTCGCAGCCGAAGAATCGCCACTGACGACCAAGGGATACTCGTTGGGGAAATTGAGGATGGCCAGCGACCCCCTCATCGCATGGGCAGCCCGGTCGTACGCCCTGGCAGCCTCCTCCGCAGTGTTGAAAGTGCCGAGCCAGAGGCGAGCCCCATTCCTCGTCGAGTCACGGATCTCCGCCGCGTACTTGCCCCACGGCCTCCGCCTCACTCCCCTGTATTTCACCTCGCTCCCTCCTTCTTCGCCCATTTTCTCTTTAGCCTTGCCTTTGGGGTCTATGTCCATGCCCAGCGACCCACCTCTCCACCGTTCTCCTCAAATTTATAGCGAGTTTGGGAGAGCTTGGAATCCATTGGGGCCGATCCGAAGTTAGACGTCTGACAAAAGGGATGGGAGAATTCTTAATAATTCTTCTGATGTTCAGGAAATTTTCAACGTGCCGAGAGACTGTACAGGGCGATGCAATTGAAAGAGTTGAAGTGCATGCATGGATGATCTGGCTCGATGGCTTTCAGTTTCAGGCCCACCCAGTTCGTTAACTTCATACATCATTTCTTTCTTAATTCGTTTCTGAAAATCTGCTGGAAAAGTGACGCCATCCGGGCTTGCGTCTTTGCTGTCGTCTTACCAACGCTGTCATTAGCTCTAGCGCATCTAATAGTTAAAAAGTTTTGTCTGAATTTTTTGTAGAAGGTCTTACATTAACTTTTCTATAATGATACCGCAAGATTTTGGGTGAGATCATGCGATTGCGTTTGTCTTACGTCGTCTCTAGGCGTAGGCAGTGAAGGTGTTTGGATTCTTTAGAGGGTATAAAGAATCATAGGAGGATTTGGACTAGGGTTTGATAGTGGAGATATAATTAAGCATGTGATTATAATGTGTCGCGGGCATCATAGTGCTTACGTCACCAATAGGGTTCAATTTTTTGTCTTCCCGATTACGTAAGCTGTGATTCTGGTGGCGGTTAATTCAACAAAGGTCCATAATTGATTATGTCACATGATGACGACATGAATATGGCATTTAGAATAAACTTGTCCTCCCTTTTCTTTAGGATGCAATTGAAAATATAGAGTGAGTGCGCAGGCAAAGTTGAGAGTATCGTCAAAAGTAAGTGCGGATCTAAACTGTTTTAAGAGTAGGGTAGCGGCCCAAACATATCATAGTGCGACAGTTGAATGAAAACTTGTAAAATTATGTGAAGATCGATGTTCGCGTGATTTTCTCTTTGGCATGCAATTTCCTTGGTGTAACAAAATAGGTATACTAGATGACTTCCCAATTCCATACAAAGAGCAAGCAATGAAGTGATTTAGTAGTAAACTTTTCATACAACATTCATTTTGGTGTCAAAACTTTTCACCAAATCAGTTAAGTGTCAAATTTAAGAAAACATTCAATCATTTATGTGCTTTCAATGACCAATTCTAGCAAAAAGTCCAATGCGACTTTCTTAATAAAATGTTAATTTCAAACGTAAACTTCTATCCTAAATGAAAAATACAAGTCCAAGGTGGACTATGAAGGCCTTCCTATACATAAATGACGCCATTTCTTCTCCCTCGCCTTCTCTTCCCTCTTATGCAGGCCCTTTGGCTTCAGCGATGGCCCTGCTTCCTTCCCTGCCAAAGCTGGCTCACCTCTTATGTTTTCGGCCCTCTTGCCCCCAATGGTACCCTCATGAGCTTGATTTTCGCCATCAATCGGCTTGGCGTTGTGAAGTTCATGATCCCAAACGAGTGGATGCCGAAGTGGGCGTGGTTCATGCTCGCCAATGCCAAGGACGGCCGTGCGCTAGATGAATTGTGATCTCTGTTTAGAGGTGGAGTCAAGGACGACTCGTTTAAGGGCTCTTCGTGTCGAGTTCAACTGAATGTGTTCGAGTATTTCATGTTCTGGTTCACTCATTATCCCGTTTGTCGGGGGAATTGTGAGAATTTTAGTCATGTTTTGATAAAGAAGAGCAGGAAGTTCAGGTGGGAAAACTGGATAAGTTCCATGCGTGGTTTTTCAAGGACGAAGCATGGAAATGAGGGGTATAGCGAGTGTAATTTGTGTTTGAACCAAATTGGAACTAGGATTTGAAGCATTGGGGAAATGATTTGATTTGTCTAAATTAGGGTTTATATTTGTGGCAAAAATATTGAGTAATGTCGTTTAAGGCTATTAATGCTAACTCAAAGTGTTGGCAAGCCATATCGGTCGGAAATATTGTCCTGTTGGATTTCCAGTATATCAAATTGGCGATAACACTTAAGTGATTGATTTTCCATAAAAGTGATACTTAAGTGATCTAATGAAAAATTTTGGCACCAAAATGACTGTTGTATGAAAGTTGTGATACTTAAGATATCATTTTCTCGTTGGAAACCTCATTCACATGCTTTGTAGTCATATTAGGCGTGTACAAGCGATTTTGTTGAACTTTTAGAATTGGCATGACTGGTTAGGTTTCGAAGTGGCTATACGCAACAACTCATTGTTAGAGCCTAGTCACCTAAAATTTTGCAGCAATGGTGGGTTCCAGAGTTTGGGATTGTATCGACCTTATACTCAATCTTATATTACCTTGCATATGGCCCTCTATAAAATCACACAAGATAGATATAGGATGCCTAATATGAAAATTACACAAATATATATAAGTATCACGAAACTTTCGTTTTTTTTTCTCATTTCTTTACAAATTTACGCATTCAAAAGTGGTATAGGATGGACTTTATCGCTTAGGATTATGTTACTGATAGACAAAGAGAGGTACTTTACTGCATATTCCAGGGTAAAGTCAATTACTTTACTATAATTGACTTGACGTTCTTTGATATTTACGGAGCAACAGGGAATGTTACTTTTAAATCTGTGGAACTGATGAGTTGACGATTCAAGGCTTGCGTTTAAGAGGCAAAATCTAGGGACCGAGTTCTACAAAATTGAAGGCAGATTCCAGGTTAGGGCAAAAGTTCACGGGACATCATATTCAGTGAAGACGAATGAAAGGAGATTTGCTGAAGTGGTCTTCTCTTGTCCCGGCCAATCACATCGGGGTTCAACCTGCAGGTAAACTTCTGGTTCCAATCATCGCCTATAAATTATTCCCGAATTCAAACGTAAGCTCCTCAATGACGAGCTTCATCAATGGTTAATCAACGGGCGTTATACATTTGGCTTCACAGTGTCTGATACACCTGTCCATGATTGGTGGAGATTTTACGTCATCCTTGACTGCTAAACATCGCCAAGGCATAGGAAGCATCATGGTCGTGATGCAATAGTCCTAACACCGCTTCACCGACGTGGATTCTCGGGTGTGATTGGGTCTTAGAGAGAAATCATTGGGCGACAAATGGTGACAGAGAACCGATGGAAAAGTAGTTGGAGGTCTTAGGTCATGATTAATTTGGTAAACGGTGATTATCGAAGTCATTATCAAGTTGGACCCACTTTAAAGCACGTGATGTATAAATAATACTTTTTATCCCATTCCACTCAATTGGCCAGAACATTGGTGCATCCGTCAGCACCTTCAAAGCACACGTAGGCAATCAAAAATAGACCAGGAGACTTTAGCGATCGGAAAAGAATATATTTTTTTAGGTCGAAAGAAAGATTCCATTCACTTCTTAAAATAATACATAAGGGGTACATAGAAATCTTTCAAGGTGTGTGCTCATCACTAAGTATAATGATTGACCACCAAAAGTTTGTGAAACAATATTGAAACGTTCATTTTTGCTGAGAGATTATCCAACTAAATAGTCTGAACTTCTTCTTTTTTTTTTCTTTTTCATCTCACTGATGGGCATTAAATTTTTATTGTGGCGTTGCTCGTGAGGGATGAAATTGTGAAGAGATGTACTTTTAGGTTACTGACATAAGTTTATTAATAATATCTAAGGCGAGAAAAAATTGATGTATTAGCGTATCATCAAAAAAATTAGAGATTCTTTTATGAGATTTTTCATTTATTTTGATTGTTGGTCAAAGAGGCAAAATTATTGTAGATTTCGAGTGCGTTGTATTATACTCTCTGTCCTATCTTGGTCGTGTCTATTATATAAAGGGGTAAGCAATTAGGTGCAAACACTTGGCAAATCTATAAGCAATAGATGCATTCGATGATCTTATGAGGTTTTTTTTTAAATGGATATGATGGTTGGCCTTCTCTTGACATTGAATTCTTCTTGTCTTGAGTAAAATCTGAGACTAAATGAAGCGACAAAGGTGGTGATTAATTTACTCATCATGTTATAGTTAATCATTGAGTAAAGAAGTAGGCTGGACTGTCATTGCTAACTACAGTGATAGCAAAGGTAATTATTTTCAAAGAGTGAAAATTGCATTTGCTGGATTGGTTTTAGAGAATGTAAATTTATCTTATGAGATGGAGTCTACTTTTCTTGGGTACAAATTATGGACATAATCAAAATAATAAGAATCAAAACTATGTGGTGTAACCGTTCAAGTGATGTAGGAACTGTTGACATAAAAAAATAACTGATTTTTTGTTATAATTGACAAGTGACCGATTTCGTTGATAATTGTAGAGTTCGATGAACAATAGAAGTTACCGAAGGAAAGAACAGTCGATAACTCAAAAAAAAAAATTGACAACTAGCCAAGGAAACTATTGAAAGCAAACATCTATTATTGATGAGATCCTTTACTAGGGATGAAATCATCGACACTTAAGTATAATTGCCAAGTAGCAATATTTTCATATACGTGACTTCCCATAGATACATGCTACTAGATAATATAACTTTTTGATACCCCATATAGGATTAGTAAGTTATTTGTTGTGAACATTAAATTAATAACTAATTGTAACCACTGAATGTGTGGATTACAAAAAGCCACATCATATTCTTTGTAAAAGCCTTTCAATCAATCCAAAAACTCAACGTTCTTACAAAAGTATTTTCTATCTTTATTTTCTTACAACTTACATGGCTGGACACAACTGTCTCCTATTTTCATATCTTTAAATTCCTCGTCGTTTTATTCTCGTCTATAATCAACAAAGAACCATACACAATCTTCGTCAATTTATTTAAATTCTTCAAAAGATCTTTCTGTGAACTTCCTTTTGGCATGCCTCATAGGATGTGTTTTGCTGATTCAAGGAGATTAAGATGGCAAGAACCAAAAATCAATATTTTGTACGCCGTGTAGAGCACCATGTAGAATGGTACAAGGTACAAGATGTGTTGTATAATATTTAAATAGATATGAATGTGTATATTAATATTTTCTATTTTCTTTACAAAATTTACGCATTTAAATATGTGAAAGGATGCAAGAAGCCATATGTTACATTTTATTTCTGTTTTATTATGCCTTAGTGATGTGTGAAAGGAATTGAGAGATCCGAAATTTTTTTCTCTAGATATGTCTATGTTTTAATTTTCACGAAATCGTTAATGTAAATACTTTAAATGGATGTGCATCAATGGGAAATGAAGTTGAGATAGATTGAGTTCACCACCAAGGTCTAAAGAAACACGCCACCAATCAAGGATAAAGAACTTTAAATAAAGTTCACTATCAAGGCATAAAGGATTAAGTCAGCGACCAAGAATAAAAGCTTGCAAGTTAGATAAAGTTCACAAATAAGATTTAGAGGAAGACCACCAGCCAAGGATAAAAAAACTTTCAGTACTAAAGGAATTGGTTAAAGAACTGAAAACAGATATTCTCTCCTTTTAGGAAAATCTCATATATTCATCAAATTCAAGTCTTGTTCTTACAAATAAGAATGTACCTCTATTTATAGAGGGACTCTCTAATAAAGAAAAAAGATCTTGAAATTCTACACCCATAATGACTTTTGGACCTCTATGTAATTATTGATAGAGCAAATCTCTCATAATATAGCAAAATCAATGCCAATCTCATCGAAAGAGTTAATCTTCCACAACTTGTGTCAATTCCGTTGATAGAGCAAATTTTCCACAATCTGCTCTAATATTGTACATTCTTACCTTTTGTAAAATATTTTCAATTGTGATGTACATGCTATAAATATAATATAAATCTCTATAGCAATGTATGTGCGATCAAATCCAAATTCATACTCTTTCATGGCATTAAAGCTTCTCAATTTTTTTCTTAATTAATACTCTTCTTCCTTATGGTGTATTCTCCAAGATCCTCCAATACCATTAGTGCCATCACCGCTGCTGGCTTTCCACCCTTGTTACCCCCAAAACCATCCTTTGCTCTCCGCGCAATATGTCCCATGTTCTTCAGATCAAGCTAGAAAACAATAACTATCTTCTGTGACAAGCATTGTTTTCATTATTTGGTCTTCATGTGTATTTTTGGTCTGTTGATGGCTCATGTCATTGCCTGGCCCCCACTATCACTGCTACTAACCGTCAACTCCGATCATATTGCAGGGCATTATAAAGATCAACTCATCATCTATTGCATCCTCTCCACCCTTATCGAATTAGTTTTTTCATAATATTTGGATTTTGCTTGAGAAACTTTATGCTCCTTAATCTCCAACTCTTATGGTCAACTTTGGTCTCTAAAGAAGGGCTCTCTTTCCATGAAAACCTTCATTCAAAAATCCAAGAACATTGTGGATAATCTTTCCACAACTGCTCATCCCATCTCTAATTCTCAATTAGTTCTTGGCGTCCTTGATTGGTGGCCTAGGTTTGGAGTATGATGCATTTGTCGCCTTAGCTATATCTCATCTTGATCCATAACCTCTTGATGACTTCCTCGGCTTTCTTTACAATAGGAAAATTATTGAATCTCCAATAGAGTCTTCTACAATTGTGAATGCTATAGTCAAATCATCTGACGGCGCCAAAGACTCCCTCCAATTGTTGAGGATGTGGCTAACGAGGAGGATGCAGCAGAGGTCGTGGTCGCATTTTTTATGATAAAGCTTACTCCCATTCTCGAATCATCTGCCAAGTGCGTAGTCATGCAGGTCACTTAGCTCCCCAATGATATCAACATTTTAATCCTGGCTATAAAGCCAATACCGACTCTGTCTTTAACGTATGCCTCTTCAACTGGTAAGCTGTTTGACCCATATTGATAGTCAGACTATGGGGCCAGATGGCAAATGTGAACTTCTGGACCAACTACTTTGGCATCAAGAAAATCCACACTGCAAATGATTCAGGTTGACAATTATCACAAACCCATTCTTCCATCTTACATTCTCCTACCAATTCTTTTAATATATGGACTGCTTATCATGTTCCATCTGTCAAAAAGAATATATATATCATCTATTTCTCCATTTACCAGGGACAACGATGTGGTGTTTGAATTACATCCTACTTTTTGTTGTGTCAAGGATAGATCCTCGAGGAACCTCCTACTCGAAGGCCAAAATAAAAACGAACTATATTATCTTGATAATGCACATACTACCAATAAGGTCCCTCTACAATCCTGTAAATCTCCGCCAGCTCCATCTTGCTTTATTGGTGAACGAGTTTTTGCTATTTGGCATGAGCACTTGGGTCATCAAACTCCCCTTGCTATGTCTTCAATTATTTCGAAGCATGACCAACCAATATTTGCTTCTTCCTAATCTAATTTCTATGAATAATGTCACTTGGGCAAGTCGCAATGTCTTCCCCTAGATCTTCAACCACGTGGAATGCTCCCTTAGAACTGATGTATCGGGACCATCTACTGTTAGGTCAATGAATGGTTTTCGTTATTGCATCATTTTTATTAATGCTTACGGTGGATACACGTGGCTTTTTCCACAAACTAGGAAATCTGATGCTTTCTCTACTTTTGTGCAATTTAAATCTCAAGTGGAAAAATATTGCAGCTTTAAGATCAAGGCCCTTCAAATTGATTGAGGTGATGATTATAAGATACTTTAATCTCGATTTTCGTCCTCATGGCATCCTACATCATCTCTCATGCTCGCACAGGTAGGAATTGGTCAAGCTGAGCACAAACACCGTCATATTGTGGAAACTGGCATCACATTGCTTACCCGAGCTTCTGTTTCTCGTCTATATTAGACGATGCCTTCCTCATTGTGATCTTCTAGATTAAACACATGCCTATAACGTTGTTGAGTGGATTATCTCCCTATGAGATATTGATTGGCTAGAAACCCGATTATCTACAGGTACATTTTTTCGGATGTACCTATTATTATTGGTTGCACCCTTATATTCGCCATAAACTTAATGATAGAACAATGCAATATCTCTTCATAGGCTATTTTCCTCATCCCCGTGAATACGATCATTGTTTGCGTCGTAGCACTGATGGAATCTTTGTCTCTTGCCATGTGGTTTTCCAAAGATCACTTGTTCCTGTGACGAAAGGTCCAACTTGTTAGTCGGTTGAAAGATCCGAACGAAGGTCTAATATAGTCTCAAGGAGTTAATGAATGAGACCAGGCAAGATGGACCGAGATATGCACCAGTGTGAAGGGTAATATTGAATGAAGACAAGTCATGGGGATTACTAGAATAGGCCTTTCTTTCTTTTTTTTCTGGCTAATCCCATGTGAGTTCATTCTGGGGCAAAGTCTTCTTCTCAAGTGCTGTATCCATTTATGTGGTGAACTTCTGGCTCCAATCATCGCCCATAAATTATTGTGAAAGTCAAACATCCAAATCGATTTAATACGTGGTTGGTGGAAGCTCTACATCATACTTTACTACCAAACAGCATAAGGCCTAGGAATGATCCTTATCGTGATGCAATGGTCCTAACATCACTTCCCCGACGTTAAGCCTTGAGTGATGAGTTGGGTTTTAGAGAGAGATTATTTGGCGACAGATAGCTATGATTAGTGGGTAAAAAGTGATTTTCAAGGTCATTATCTTATCATTAGTATAGAGCCTATTTAAAGCACGTGATGATATATATATGTGGTCACATCCACTCAATAGGGCACAAAATTGGTGCTTCCGTCAGCATTTCTACGACACAGTAGAGAATAAAAAAATGCATGAGGTGACGTTAGCGGCCAGAATACAATATTTGAGCACATTCTTTTTCAAAGTGGGCATTGAAGAAGCAAGGATTATTTTAGCATTTTGAGTGCATCATGTCATATTCTCTCTCCTTCTTCGTCGGGTCTTCTTTAGGAAAGGATAAGGAACTTGGCGCAAAACCATTGGCATATCTACAGGCAATAGATACATTCGGCGATCTTGTGATTTTTTATAGATGTGTGTCGTAACCGGTTTTCTCTTGACTTTGAATTCTTCTTATGTTGACTTAAATCTGAGACTAAACCAAGCTACAATGGTGGTACTTAATTTACTCATCGCATCATAAGCTGGCCGTTGAATAGAGTAGGCGCGCGGGACTGTCATTACTAACTAAGGTGATTGTTCAGCTAATTCTTATTCCAAGACCCAAAAGTGCATTTGCTACATCGCTCAGAAAGTATGCGGATTTCTCTCTTGTGAAATGAAGGTTGTCCACTTTTCTACATTCAACTTGTGCTCCAAATTTTGTGAGGTTTTTCCATGATCAAAACGAACATAGCTATGAATACATTAGATGATTTGAAACTCTAAAAATCACAGGATCAAACTTTCATCCCTGGTGTTGCCAAACTTTTTGGGAATTGAATTAACTTTTTTTAGAATGAAGGGCTGCCCTCAACTTGTGCTCCAAGCTTTGTGAAGTTCTTTTAAAATCATAACGAACATAATTATAAGTTAACAAAAAAAATTGCAATGTGGATATTATAAGGAATAATGCTAATGAGGTTTACATGGTTTCACAACCCCTCCCTAAGGAATTTCCTTAGAGGGGGTAGGTTTAGCAAATTGCCTAGTAGGAATTGGCGTTGCCTCTATTTGAGGGTTGCTCGATCCTAGTCGGCGTTTTCCAAAACTCTTACCACACGTGATGTTAGGAAATTCAAATTCGATCAATTTAGATACGGAAGTCTATCCTATAAGGAACTCACCATTAGCCTATAGAGGCTGATTAGGATCGGAGCTAAGTAAACATTTTGCTTCCTACAAACCATAAATTTTAAATGAGGGGACTTGATTACACTAGGTAACTAATTAGTGTCATTTTAATACATAAACTCGATTTGTTTTCTTATTACCAAGTCTATGGAATCCTTAAGTTTTTAATTGTTCATGCACAGTTGTTTGGATCGGTTGAGATTTTCTCTGAAGTGACACATAATCTTCAAATAAAACCAAAGGAAGTCAAAAGCAACAAACACACATAAAGAAACCAATCGTATCACAAAGAAACAAAGTCATAAAAATCTAAAAACGAAACAATAAAAAGGAGTACAGGGAAGTAAATCCGATACAAGTTGGGCAAAGAATGTTACATGGCTTTGCTATCAAGCCTCGGGAATTAATCCCATGAGCTAAAAATGAAACCTTGTGTCACTCGAAAGCAATGAAAGAATGGCTAAAAGTAAAGTGTGGAAGTGTAACTCGATACAGGTTGCACAAAAAATATAACTACATTATTATTAAGCCTTAGAACATGGACCCCGTGAGCCAGAGCCTGTTTCAAAAATCGAAGACTAAGTCCAATTTCAACTAATTAGGACTATAATAAACCCTATTAGAGCGAAAAAGACCAAGAAAGTAAACCTTAAAAGCAATACTAAAATAAACGTCAATGATATTTTTCTTATATTGTCTATCTTTTTATTAACTTTTTTATAATTCTTCTTATCTTCTTAGTTATCTAATCTAAAGAAAACTAACTATCATCTCTAAAAATCATAAAATCTAAACTCCTAAACTGTGTTCATAAACTGAATGACATTCAACTCAATATATTCCTAAGACCTAACGACCTAGTTGAGACCTATAAATTTCTATGATTTTTCATTCTTTATTCTCGTATCATTATGTTATATCATTACTAATTATTTTGTACTTCTTCGGTCATCCTTTCCTAGAATGTACGAGCTCTCTCGATTGTGCAACCTTCCTTAAAGCTTTCTTTCATTGAATGCCTCCATCGAAGCATTGAACAAGATCGAAACAAATCTAATTAAAATTACTATGATTTCATTTGAACCATTCGCAGCCAGCCATCACTTTCTTTATCTTCAACCCATCAACATTCACACAGCATATGCACCCTGCTTTCTGTAGATTCCTCCGGAAAGAACACCAGTTCTCAATTTTTTTTCTCAGTATGCACGTAACACGGAACACAAGAAACATATATGTTCAGTGATACACTCTGTACCTACTCTCCTCAATTCTTTCTTGGAGAAGCAGACAAGAATTGCAAATTTTAAAAGTAGTACCTCTAAGATTCAGTCCTTACCCAACATTACTCGTGAAAGATATTCGTGCTTTATACATTGATCTGTATATGGCAGAGAAGTTAACGGAGCGAATCAGGATCAACGGCTGAATATACTCATGAGATCAGATGAAAATGAAACAGAGAAAAAAGCATTTGGAGGTTTCGGCCATAGCCTAAATCACAGAGTCCCGAGATAGATTGGATGAAGTAAATATGTACATCATGACTTCAGCAAGCGACGAACATATATACATTCAGGTTTAGGAAAACGCTTCGCAAACGTGTAAGCAAATTCATTCCGGCGTTGTCACAAACGCTTAGTTATCTGTTCAAACACACATAGATGCATCAGCAAAATACTGATTTCGATCCAGGAAACCGCAACAGAGCAAGGTTGTACTTAGCTTGGAGACAGGATCTTCCGCTACAAACAGCGATCGACAAGATAACCGAGGTCTCGAATGCATGTCACTTGCATGTCACTGATTGTCGGCGCCAAGATCCGAGCTCTTCCCACTTCTTGGCCTAAAAATAGAGCTGAAGAGAAAAGTGTAGGTAGCGGCTCAGAAATTGGCCTGCGGCATCAAGTGGCGGCCTGAGATCATTGAAGAAAACCTGTAGAAGAGAAAGGTCCACGAGAGGAGTTCGTATCAATGGATTCTCTGGTGGGTGCCCCCTCTTCGACAGATTGTGCTTCGCTTCCCTCCTCCATTCTCACGCGCGCCTTTGTTTCGAGCACCACAGAGAAAGAGAAGAAATGGAAGAGGGGCCGGGCCTAATCTATCGTAATGGGCCTTGTGTCTGATGGGCCCTGGTCTGTGTGAACTCAAGTTTTCAACTTCAGGGGCTGGTTGTGAATATGGGCCATACAATATGGGCCTGTCTCCTTGGGCTGAATAAACTGGGCCACGAATTAAACTGGCCTGCGACCTCCAAATATGGGTTGGGCAAACTGGATCGGGCCTTTTTCCATTATGACCAAATTGGAGCCCTTTATTATTCCTTTTTCTTCTTTTTTACCTGCAATTATGTTAATTTATTTTTTATTTTTAACTAGTACTTAAAAAAACTGCGTGCTTTATATGTTGACAAAAATTAGTGTCAACGATATTTGTTTTCAGGTTGCAAGCAGGCATTCTCACTAAAACACCACCTTATTGTCATGCCTAAATACTGTTAGGGAGAAAAGGCGACACTCTACTACTTAAACTTGTCAAAACTAATATCTTTCCCAAAAATCAAACAAATAATATCGAATTAACTCTAGTAGTAATCAATCAAAAATATTCCAGCAGTATCAATCCAAACCAGTAAATGTAATGCTAAAAAAATCAAATCAAGACAAAAATAACTCACACAAAATAATGTTTTTTTTTATGATCGAGGAGTCCACCACGGGTCCTTCATGCGAGGACAACACTAAAGAGTCAATCCCCTATACCTCGGGGGAGACTAGCACAGGATTCCAACACCATGAGCCCCCCACTTAAGACGCTATCAACTACGGGTTTCAAACCCTCAACCTTAGCGAGTGAGAAGCTCTCAATCAACACAGCTACTCACCGTTGGATTACACAAAAGAATGTTCAACCCTCTCTTCTTTGTTTTATCATTTTCTATTTTATTTAAACTCCGCTTGTTTCGTAAAAACAAATAACTTGAAAAATATATTTCTTAAATAGCACTTGTCACTTGAAAAATGTAATTAATGATAAATGTTTCTGTTGTCAACAATAAATTTATCTATTTGTGAATGATGAAAATATTTTTAATGATTCATTTTCGTGATTAATACAAGCAATTGTTTTTAGGAAAATATTCTGTGAAATGACTAAATTTTCTTTAAACAAATGCACCTTTAAGATAAGCTGGGCCACATGAGGCGGACCCAGCCCGTCAAATATATGTAAAGCACACTTGGGAACAGGTAACAGGAGTTGGAGGCTGCATCGATCGAACCTCTCTGCTAAAGTCCTGCACTCAATGGGCAATATTTCAGATGATGGAGCAAGTAAAATTCTCCCTGGACATTGTAAGAACAATCCAGTCAAGTCTCCATCTGAAGTGAATTCATCCTACAGTCATGCAAGGCTATTCTAAATCCATCCCTCAGCGCATAAAACTTCTGCAAGGAGCTACAGTCGCAGATCAACACCAGCAATTCCAGCTCTTCCACATTCTTCATCAACAGTTCCATCCACCATTAACTTGCGACATTTAGAAGGTGGTTTCCTCCAACTGATACTGTGAACACCGAGGTCGTTTTCATTTTCCTTCCCTGTCAGTGATGGCAACAAAACCTGCGGCCTTAAAGAAGCATAAATGAGTAAGGTATGTTCATAAAGCATCTTATCCCTTCGTTTCCAGAGGCACAGGAGTGCCATGAGGTAGAGAATCCTCCGAGGAATAGTTTGATCGGCATTATCTCCACTAGCCATTTTTCCAGATCCATGTTTTCCACATTTTCCGTGAAGGTCTGTTTTAGCTCAGTCGTAATGTTTGCTCCACTCCACACAATAGATAGTTGCTTCCTCTTCCCCGCAATGGTCACAAGGAGCATCCACAGTTGAGTGCGCCACCATTTTCTTCCGGATTTTCTTTGGATTCTGGTCGAAGGAAACTTCCTTTTATCACTCTTTTGATTGGCGGGTCATGAGTTATAAACATCGCTGTCGAACAAAATTAACTAGATATAAACATGAAAGAGGCCCATAGTGTAGCCCACCTATCAAAAAGTGGTTGGAAGAAGAGAAAAATGTGGCATTTAAAAAAAATTGAAATGAGATTATGGTGTGCATTATATATTTTATAGTTTAAAACGAGGCTTATATGCCGAGAAAAACCCGAAGGATAATACCCAGTATATAAAAATGGGTTGAGTACTTCACTACTTTTTTTTATTTTTAAAGTTGAAATAGTTAATTTATGGCGCATGGTTCAATCTATACCTAACAACTTACAAGACGACGAGATAGAGATGGGTACTAATCTATGGACCCAACTTTTGATGTATATATATCATGTGAGGTTGGTACATTTTTGAAACTCGTTGTAGTGTGGGAGGCCGAGATGTACAAGGAAGACATCAAGTTATAAGAGAATCGACTTTTATGTGCTAGTATTTCTCATTGATTATGCACATTCTCCATAATTCTATTTCGGGTGAGCCGACATCTACTCAAAGAAGAAACTGTCTGAGTTCGTCATCTGCCTAGGCAGGAAGGTGGAACTCAATCGATTTGGAGCCATGGGTTCTTGCAGGGCATGATTGGCCAAATCTAAGAAGGGATTTATGGCATCCTCTCAGAATACCAAGCTGAACAAGTACGACAGTGATATGGCAGATCAAAGGGAGCACCTTACAGGGTTTTCGATTTTCAAGTATTGAGTTCCCAGAAAAAAAAAAAAAAAAGTACGAGTTCACAGAGAGGCACAAATATCGAAGCAACCAACTTCCTAAAAATTAGCAGTATTAACTGTCCAGGCTTTTAAAGAGGAGTGAGATTTGTAACGGCAAGAACCCTTCATATTAGGAGTGATAGATCTAGACCCTGTTATAATCGGTTTTCCTTTTTAGACTATATGCCTGACCCTGTTTACATTAGACCTTATACCCGACCCATCCTATTTTTCCGATCTAGATTCAGGATAAAATCTGTTTATATTAGAACATATTTTACAACTGCTCATCCTATACGACTTCGAATTTTTTCTTCTAATTTATAATGAAATATTAAGCACTTGTAATTAATAAGTAAATAAACTTTTTGACTAAACAAAAAATTAATGATCCACAAGACAAATTATTCTAATTTATAATGAAATATTTAGCACTTGTAATTACTAAATAAATAAACTTTTTGACTAAACAAAAAACTAATGATCCATAAGGTAAATTATCATAAACAAAATTATAAGGTAAAGTAAAAATCCTAACACTATATATACATTAGCAACAAATATGGATCCAATATTAGTCTCATTCCAACAATACTGTATGAAGCTTTTCATTTGTCTAAAATAGTTAAAAAATCTTTGGCGCAAGCATAACTCCTTCAAAAGTGAAATCAACATAACTCCTCATCCAAAAGTAAAATCAGGCAAGACAATCCACGTGATACAAAATTTCTGACAAAAACCTAAAATTCATAAATAAAGAAACCATGCTCTAGAGACATATGTAAAAGTTATAATTTAATAAATTCTATTTACTTACCACAAAATCGGAGTTTCTACAAAATGAAGTTTATTTTCCAATGTTAATGTCATCGATAAGACAATCCAAATCTAAAACCACAAAACCGGTTCCTGAACCGATCCAATGATCCGGTTCCCGGGTGGGTAATCCCTTGAAACCCGTTCTCGGACCGGTTCAAACTAGTTCTAAATTTTGGGAACTGGTTCCTGGACCGATTTCAACGAAAACCGGTTCCCAACCTTGTTTTTAGGGTGGGCCGGTCCGGGAACCAAGTTTACCCGATCTAATTGCATACCCCTAGCGCATATACAGACTATATGGCGAGTTACCTAAGGCCAAGGTGTCCGAGGATGTTCGCGAACACTTTCATGCTCTATACGATACTCACCATTTGGAAAAGACATAAGAGACGAGTAAAACGTGCAAGTTCGACACGTTCGTGAGGAAATAAGACCCGTGACTTCCGGTCCACATTTGAAGCCTTCCGTACTTGCCACTGGCCGTAGCAATACCCTTTGACAAGATTGAATCATGGATTCATATCTACTCCCATAAGAATTGCTGAATTGCTCCTAGTGACCCCATGGTCTCTCAAACTTGACGCAAATATGGAGCGAGAAACTTGAATTTGACACTAATAGGACCACGGCTAGCTCGCTCGAAACTAAACTAACTTGACGAACTCTGAAATAATCAACAAAAGGATAATTCACATTACTTAATAACCCTTATAATTATGATGACTGGACTTATATAATGCTTAGAATCTCTCTCCGCATCAACTGCTGGACTGCCTTCAAGGATTAGTCGCAGAGTATGCATCTCGTCAACGCTTTCACGATACTATCTACATGCCATGGACAGTCATAGATTCATATGAACAAATCTAAATCATGAGTAGCTTTCGAATATTCATACAGTTCATTGGGATGGGCTTCCCTTTCTCCTCGGACAGTCATCGACCTCCTCCTCAAATCAAGTGGAGGAAATTCAGAATGTTATGTACAGTAAAGAATGAGAGACTCCTGCCCTCGAAGTAAATGTCATAATACAGCACGGAAACCCACGTCTATTCACAGTTGCAGAGCTAGGCGCCCCCAGTACAGACAAGCTTCACATAAAAGTCGTCCGCTCTAAGTTCCCTGGTGGAGTATCCGGTGGTCTGCTATAAATGTCATCAAAATGAAGACTGACATCTCCAGCTTCCTCAAAGTCGTCCCCATAAGTCGTGCGGTCCAACCTCTGAGGTATCCTCCAGTCCAAGCCTTCCTCTTCTTCTAAACTTCGGTCCGAGCAACGGTCCTGTTGATTGTCGTGTGCATACCGGTGGAAATCGGGAGGATCAATAAAACTCGCCTGAACCTGAGAATCGCGCGGGCCACTTCTAGCCCACCAGTGACTCCTAACGTTGGGCCCCGAGTTGTTTCCAGAGTCATGAGGATTAAACACGCTTTCTGGAAATAAAGGAGTAGAGGTGGAAGCCCCAAAATGGGAATTTGATCGATCTCCATAATCATGATGCTCCCAGCCATGCTCCTGTCTATCCTCGTATTGCCCAAAGCTAAACGGGGGCCAGATATCTCCAGGCATCTGCAAGCGCACCTCAGAAGTGACTGCGGGGACATCTTCACCAAACCCAGCAAAGCTCATGCAGCGCCGACGGAGGATGTAATAGCAATCAAGAATGTAGGGATGGTTCCTCTGCTCTTCGTCAACCAACCAGTGAGAGCCCACATTGAAGCCAAAACGCGTCCCAGTGGACGGCATTTCCCTGGAGGGAAAGCTGTTCCTGTCTCCTCCTTGTATTCCGAGGTTTGCTCGCCTCATCCCATGAGGCGAATTAGCATGTTGGGCCTCCTCTCCTCGCAACATCCGGTCCCTGAAGGTTCTGATATTCGAAATGAACTGCTTCCCCTTGGTATCAGGCTCCCACGAAGGATAGCTGATCTGGAAGCTGAAACAAGTAATGTAGTCAACCCAAGAACTGAGAAGCCACCATTGCAGATAGCCCATATGATACAATGAATACAGCTGATCAGAATAATTTCCACGTACATCTATTGCTCGTCAAATTATATTTAATTTCCACTAAAACCAAAACTAGTATTTCTCCTATAACTTTCTTATGGCCTTCCCTAGCGTCAAAGATATGCTGCCCCATCATTGTCTTTACTTAATTTCAATCTAAATTCATCTGCAGAAGGACTATCTCTTGCAAATTATGAAATCCCAATGCTCAATCCTTACAACCTCTAAGGTAATTCACTAGGAAATCAGCTTGTTTTGACCCAGCATCCTCAATAATACATTCATATTGATCATAAACTACACAATAAAAATAGTGTCTTTAATACTTCATCTGAAGTGGAATGCTTCCACTGATTCCATACATAAAAAGGCTCTGCCTACTTGCAGATGGGTCACCCGAAAGAAAACATTATCTATATTCGTAAGAAGTGTTCCGTATGGAGGGTCAGGAAAGGACAGCTACTTTCATTGCTAAAAATGAATATTAAGCACAAAAATTAACAATCCAGAAAAGAATACATGTTGAGATGAGTGTAAAAAAGACCCAACCAGCAAAATCAGCATGGTACCTCAAAAATGATTTCTCCAGTTTACCCTGAGAGCTCCTCTTAGTGCGAGGCGCATTGTCTGGTGAGCCATAATTGCTATTTCCATGGTTTTCAAAATCGAACACGCTAAAACTGCCACAACATAAAGCAGAAGCACACAAAAAGTGAAACGACAAACCAATTTGGCAGATTGTCAATGGCCAAACTTAGAAACATATTAATTGCTGAAAAAGTTTTAGCGAAAAACAAGCAAAAACAGGCTAAGTACTGCTTCATCAAAAATAAAAATAAAAAGTGAATAGTGACCTGCAAACGTGACCAACACCTTCAACATGCACTGTGAAGTCAGCAATGAACTGCAAAATGTCATCCACGCGCTGCCAAATTTCAACCAGGTTTATCAGTGTAAGATCATATAACAGCATGAGAAAGGAACCAAAATGAAACTGATACCTTTGGGACAACAAATAGAAGTAAATATGGAGTTAGGAATATCGAAGCCATCTCTTCCAGTAACATCATTCCAGTATACTGCACAAAAACAAGGCACTCATCAGGAACACAAAGAACTTTCTAATATATATTGGTAAATAGGAACTTTCTAATATTTTGGGACTCAACAACTGGAAAAAAGTAGTAGAAGAAACCGTCAATTGGGGAAATTCCCCAAATAATCCAATAAGAGAAAACACTACATTATCCACAACTTTCCTACTACCATTGTTTAGATGCTGTCAATAATTTAAACCAAAGGAGCAAATGCAATGACATTTTCAGGATTACCTGGAAAAGGGTTGCAAACTCTAACCTAACTGCCTCAGTATTTTCTTTTCCACGCCATCTTTTTGGCATGTAATGAGTATGCTGGACCACCATAGACATCGTTCCCTCTGGGTCAAGAACCAGAAGTTCATCTGCAATTGCGGCACGGCTAATAGCAGTAATTGTGCCAAAAACGGCAGCATACCAGAATAAATTGCGTCCAAGTATCTGCATATTGGAAGATGAAAAATAAGCATATAAGAAATAACACAATGCTAGGGAGAGAGAGAAAAAAAACCAAAGTAGCACAGAGTAAGACGCCTCACATGGCCCTCCAGGAGAGACTCTTCAAGAAATGCAATAATCAGGAGAACAGCAGCAAAGCCACCAGAGACAAAGGAAATAAATTTTGCGATGATCGAAATTATAGGAGATGGGAATTGTCTTAGATAATCAGAAGCATGCATTACGCTGCTATTTATCCGATGCTTGAACAAATGGTCAACCTGACACACAAACACTAACATGTGTGAAGCCTTCACATTAATGGTAAATACATGATTACAATGCATAAAAGGGGCTAAATAGTACAGCTAACATACCCATAAACCGATCTTATCCCGCTAATGTGTTTTGGCTATATGAATCTTACTAAGGCGTAGCACGATTCTCTTACTCTACTAGATCCTCTAAGCTCTAAAGAAGGCTAATTCAACAAACAAGAGTAAGAAAAACCTTTTCCCCCAATTGAAAGGTCATGGTCCCCTAGCCTCTACTTTTATATACTAAATTTCTATATACGCACTGATTATCTCACGGAAACAAACTGAAACACAAATTATCCAACAACATATGAATTTAAATATTATGATTCTGACAAACTTTATGTACAGCATTTGATCTTTTACAAAGATGATTAGCATTAAAATAATTGCATTCGTAACAATCTAGCTAAATTCCTAGTCATTCTGACTCCATCTGTGAAGGGCATAAGTAGATAGTGAGGGTGCGTTAAAACCTCTGCCATGGCCAAAAGGTCAACTTCTATTATTTAATATGTAAAAGGATGTCAGGAAAAAACAGGCCATTAAGTATCAGATTGAAGCAATACCCGCCTTTACCTACATAGGTTATTAGCTCGGAATATTCCCTGAAGAGTTTTCCATTTACATTGCCTGGAATTAAGTAAAGACTAAGAGAAGACAAAACCGATCCAAGCTTACACAAATCTACTCCACCAAAACTCCGGCGACGCTAAATTGTATAGTACAAGAATCTTAGCAATACCTCATTATACTCCCTAAAGATCCATTTAGACAAATTCGACCATCTCCGTGATGATGCCGTGCTTGGATGATTGTAGAACTGCTCAGCGTGCCTCAGAAAGAGGTAGACCAGCATGAATATGACAAGGAAAGGAGAAAGCAGGAGCATCACAAGCCCAACTAGCATCAGCCTCCTCTTTAGTGTCTTAGGAGTAGAGATAAAGTCCCTTTTAACACAAAAGTTTCTGCATAAAAAAGACATTCATCTCAGAATATCACAAGTCTGGCAGCAGACAGCTGACATTGCTCCACATTGTCACAGAGAAAAACAATTTTTTCTGTCACCCAACTATTGCAATTACGAAAAAACAAAGTAGCTCCAGAATCCCTCCACCTGAGGCGAACAAAGGGGGGAAGTAACACCCAAAAAAGGACTACAAAAAAGTTAAGATCGCTCTACTATGCTTAAGAATTCCACTCGATCATAAAGCCTTGATCTAAGGCGTTTTTTGCACATGAATGACATAAGAAAAGTAATAAGATTAGCCAACTCAAAAATAGTCCAGCCCATGACATTCATATAAGTAAATTCAAAGCCCATCTTGCTTTCAAAGCACTAATAGCAACTAGCAGCAAAAGGAATTACAAAACTTGTTGGCGAATAACAAGCGGAAGATGTGGCAATCTTGCAACAACAGAAGAAAACTGTGAATAGTCCAAAGAAAGTGAAAAGAAGATCATCAGATGACAGCTTCAACCATTTAAAATAGCTAAAGATTGTTTCCGAGCTAGAAGCAACTGAGATGAATCAAGAAATAGAGCATTATAAGCGAGATGCAAAGCATAACAATCCAATTGCCGATCTATCACTACGAGTTAATAACAGTGTTCCAATTATTGAAGAAATATGCTAAACGACCAAATGAGCAATAATCAAAGACAACTACCATCAAGACTGTCACTTTCTAACAATTTACCTCCAAATAACAAAGAATACTAAGCATTCAACAGCATGGTGTCAAACTTCAAAGAATCCATGAATTCTTGGGTCAAGGGATGTTTTGAAAGTATTGATAGTCTAGTTTTTAGGCATGTCTGTAATCTGGATAGTCTTTTAAATTTTACATTTTACTCAATCTAAATCTTGTGGCGGACACACTTTGACTTTTTCATAGCCCAAAAAACCTAAAAAAATTTCAAATAAACAAATTTTGGCACGTAGATCCACATATATTCTTTTCAAAACTCTTTTAAATTTTGGTGGATTCAAAAAGTATAAGCAAACAGGCCCTTAAACCACATTGAAGAAGAAACCAGAATCTGATCAGATTTTCATGCATGAACACAATACCTGTCAAACATGCTCTGGAGAATACACCAATTTAAGGTCCATTCAAGAGTCTTAGTGAGGATAAGACGATGTACGAGGCCACTGCCTCCTTTGACAACAGGACCTGCACCCGGGACCCACATAGAGATTGGGAAGGCAAGAACCCCTTTATTGAGCATTCCAATCAAATAGTTCTCCTTCCGCATTAATCGCATCACAACATCATGAGCAGAAAGATACTTAACAATGCACAGTTGTTGCGAATTCTGCAAATGGACAACTTTCTCAAGAATAGTGGCCCAAGGGATGGTCTGAAGTTCATTATCCGTGACATGAAGGCTGCAGAATGGAGACAGTCACACCTTGCTCAATCTGTGCTACCACCAGGCCATAAATAAAGAAAAGGAATAGGACCAGATAAATCAGAACTTACCTGTCATAATAGAAATGCCGAATCGCAAGGATGTCTTTCAGTTGAGCAAAAAACCGTAAGAAGCAGAAAAGCAAGTATATGGAAAATATCCCAAGATATCCTACGATTACAGCTTTAGAAACCGTTAACGGAGTTAACGGGTGTTCATGCAGAGCTTCCTTTGATAGATCACAGGGCTTAATTCCTGATTCCACAGCATCCATCCCACACTTGGCATTCCGAAGTCCATTCCAATCAACATATAATAGGAAAAATCCTGAGAAACATATGGTGAACCCTAAGCTCAAGAGCTCAACTATCCATTTTATGATGATGCACCAAAGGCCTTTTTCACAGTAGTAACTATAAAGCCTCTCAAAGAACAAGTCTAAATCAGTAATCGGTTCCAAATTCAGACTTTCTCCATTTAGAAGAGCTGATGGACTCTCACTGCCAGGACTCGGCACTCTTCCATATTCAGACAATTCAACCTCAAGAGGCACATCCCCAAGCAAGCCTGTAGTAAGAGAAGATTCACGCTGCCACTTCAATTTAAATCTGCCCAGAGCATTTCCGCCCTTTCGACTACCGAACATTATTAACAAGCACCACCAGTAGGTAAACACAGCCAATCCATTCCCCAAACGAATCAGAGTGTTGAGATAAGGGTCTAAACAACAAAAGAGTAAAAAAAAAAACATGTCAGTTGTTCAATTATTAACTTGTAATGTCAATCAAACTTAAAACACACTGAGAACACTTACACTAAGACCTTCATGAAGCCAAACAAACCACACAAGATGACAAAGTTAAAAGAAAAAACATGACAGAAAGTATAAGATAGAAAAGATGAAAGAACATACAAGAGAGAGGTAAACAATAAAACCTACAGAAAGAAAAACTGTCATGTTTGTATGGATGATGCAAGATGGATAACCTGGGATGGAAAATGAACAACTAAAAAAACTTCTACTTTTCTCACCAAACACACTAGTAATGTGAATTGCACAGTATCATAATTTCTTAACATGCAGAACATGGCAGTTAGGATGGTCCCTCTTTTACCGTGTGTAATCCTGCCATTGATGCTCAGATTGAGTCGTGTTTTATCAAAAATTAGTTAGATTTTCTTCAATATCTAAAAGGCGCATGTAGACTCTGTGTTTCATTGGTGCTTCTTTAGAATATTGCTTTTTACCATACTCTCCTAGACTTATTTTAAATGAGAGCTCTATGTTTAAGCTTTCAGTAGCAGCTAATTAAGAGTTGATATCTAGGTGATTGGATGAAAGACATTTTTATTTTTATTTTTAACTTGTCCAGAGGATGAAATAAATATATAATTACCAATTTTCAAAAGGAATTTACAATCCTCAATCTGATCTTATAACCCACTTTTTGATGACCTTAAAACAATCCTACTCGCGAAACTCAACTCTAAAGATTTAGCTTTAAAGAAGATTATCATAGAAGGCATGCCTGTCACATTTCATCTGGCAAACGAAAAAATCAAGCTTTGGCACTCATATCTTGCAATGAAACAATTAAATAGTCCAGCAGCGCCCTAGGCTCCTAAGGGGCCTTTTCTACGATGAGTAAGATCATAAGGGTCATACAACCATGGGAAAAGAAAAAGTTTCTCATATTTATTGTCATGAAAGGTAGTTCACTTTTGGGTTCATGCTGCCAATGCATAAGAAGAGCTAGACACCAGCATCTCACCCCTTGAGTGGCCTATGAGTTGTGATGAATTGTCTCAGCAAAAGGGTAGTGAATCTATTGCTATGCTCATGCTAGAAGTTGTCCTAAAGTGTTCAATCCCTTTATAATAGCCAAAAGTTCTCATCTTTCTAGGTAAAATCGCAAAATGTTAAGGCTTCTAGGCACAATGAATATTCGTTTTGCCCAGAACATCATGAAGTCTGTTAGGTTGCCAATTCTTGTTATCTTCTTCCTGCTAATATGGTATCTGATTTTCTCCCTCCGTTTCTCTTAAATCCATCGAGTTAGAGACTGATATATCTCTAGATCCTGCTGTAAGAACTTCCTATCCATACAGAGACATGGCACTTGATTAAAGTGGATCAACAGTTTACATTTCCGTTCTGCCAAAATGTGTCCTTTGGCTAATGTCCAAACCATTAATTTCTTAAACAAACAAAGATTAAACCTTTTGGCTAGCTTCAGGAAGATTGGGTATCTTTAATTTTCTGATGAGGTATAATATTGCTCGCCTACATAACTTCATCGGTGTGTGCCTAACAATTTACAGATTTATGATATTCTGGCAGTGCAGCAACAATACCAAAGTTCTCACCTAAATCAAAATCTTATGAAAGGCCACAGAAACAACAGAGTATTAGAGATGATGCTGAGGCATCTACAAGACATAAAAACAAATATGTAACTACAGGGGTAGTGATCGGAGCCACATTTTATTTACTTAGACACATCAAATTAGCTGCTTCCAGGCCAACAAAACAATGTAGCACAAAAAGAATTCGTGACTTGTTTGGTAATCAAAGGGGGAAGAGGAATGCCCGTCTCGACGAGGAAGAGATACAAAAGCTAAAAGGTTCTTCCAAGCAAACCTTGGCCGACATGGCATAGAAATTCGATGGAACAAGAAATCACAATATCCTCCAACAGCAGGACCCTCGAACACAATCAGATCCTGTCCAACCATAAAAAAAAAAATCACATTCAAATTACCAGAATTAAACCAATGAATAAGCATAGATGCCACTCCGGAGATTCATCCATATGCATTGGTACATCAGTCAAGCACATAAAGCACAACTTCAGTCTCAGTAAAATTTAGCAAAATCCAATGTAACTGTCTCAGGTACACACACAAGACCATGCAACAACAGAGGTAAACTCTGCTGACAAAGGAGTCAAACACAGCACACGCCGCGAATAACTAAACGTTAGACAATAAAAATAGCTTGCTAAGGATCGCAAATTTAACTAAGAAAGATTGAAAGAGAAAAAAAAAAGTAAAGGGTTCCCATATTTCAGACTAAAGCTTCAGAAACCGAAGCAAAAAAAGAAAGAGGCAACAAAGGGACAAAAAACCCACCTGCGAACCCACGAAAGACTAGGCCTTTCCAACGCAATCGAAGTCGACGAACCCAGAAGTCTCGGTTCCAGCTGGGATTCTACCCGAACGACCCAAGAGCCGAAAACCCACCAAGCAACACCACCAGCATAAGGCAAGTCCAAAGCAATCAAAAAAATTCACCGCCGACAAGAGGGAGACTGAGGCCGGATTCGCCGGGGTCGAATCAAGAAACTGAATCGGATTGATTGAAGGAGGACGAGGACGACGACGAGACGGGCAGAAGGGGGAGAAGGGGTAGAAGGAAGAGGGGGCTTGGTTGCGTGGAACGAAGCGGAATTTGCCGGACGAATAAATTAAACTGGGAGAAAATTCAGATGATCCAGCGGAGGAACAAAGGGAAGGAAAGAAGGAGGGTGGGTCTCTCCATTTTTATTTTTTAATAATTATTATATTACTGTTTATTTTATTTATTTATTATTCACTTGTATATCTTGCCAACGTCTTGGGTTTTCCTCTTCCCCCGTTTACCCGTCTCTCTCTGGCTCTCCTTCTCTAAGAAGCGATCGGTCTCTTGAATGAAGAAGGAGACGTGAAGACGGACGGGGGGGCATGAGAGGAAAACCTCTCTACCCTTTTGCCGTCGTTTTGCTTCCCATTTCCAACTTCGTCTGGCACTAACCAACTTAGAGAGAGAGAGAGAGAGAGAGAGAGAGAGAGAGGGAGAGAGAGAGATTATTCTTTGTATGTTATAAAATGTATAGATATTTCCATCTAACAACGTAGGAGAAAATTGATAAAACTTGCTATAATATATAGCTTCTGGTGGCATAACTTTTAGCTGTTTTTTTTATTGGCCTTAATACCCTTTAAAAAAAAAAACCTCAACTTTTAGACCAAATCTCAGTTTTACACTAAACTTTTTTTTGTCTTATAAAAAATCTTCAACTTTAGGTTCAATCCTAATTCTACTCCATTAAAAAAAAAATTTGTCTCGTCAAAAATAAAGTCTTTTTATTGCATTAAAAGATTTCATGTTTAGGTCTAATTCCAATTTTATCCTTATTTTTTTGTTGCATAAAAAATCATCAACTTTAGGTTCAATCCTAATTCTACTCCATTAAAAAAAAAATTTGTCTCGTCAAAATTTAAGTCTTTTTATTGCATTAAAATATTTCATGTTTAGGTCTAATTCCAATTTTATCCTTATTTTTTTGTTGCAAAAAAAATCATCAACTTTTTACTTAAGTCGCAAATCTACCCTCATTAACCATCAATCCAAAATTGCCATTAGTGATCTCATGTGGCATTTCCACATCATTGCTCTAGTTTTTTTTTTTAATCAAGTTTCAAATCCTAGCGTATCTCTTTTGAAAAGTGAATTTCTATACCAGTCAAATGGTGTCTTGGATTTTCGATCTTGCGCTCGGTCCTTTTGTTCTTTCGTGCTTAGGAGCGTTTCATTAATCGCAATCGGAGTGCTCATACTCATGAATTCAAATGGCTCATGCTTGATAGTTTTTTTATCTCTTGGTTGCCAAGAGAAACTTCAGTAGTGGGCAAATTTGTGACTCAAATAAAAGTCATTAGTTTCTTATGAGACTAAAAACAATATTATAATAACATTGAAACGAGATTTATAGTTTGAGATTTTCTTGGGATAAAAGAAAATATTTTGTTCAAAATTGAGACCGAATCTAAAGTTCAAGTTTTTTAAAGGAAATTAGGTCCTTTTTTTATATTATGCTATCTTATGATTACAATTATGACATCTTTTTTATGAAACAAAATTTTAATGAGATAAAATCAATTAGATGTTTATAATGGTCTCATCTACTACAAGACACTCATGTGATGCTTTTCGAAAAACAAAGTCTTGATGCTCTAGCTTCTACTAGTACAGTTGTGCTAACTCAAATGTTCGTGCGCTAATTAAAAAACATATCAATACTTTTTTTTTAAAATCGATCATCTCTCCATCCAAATCTAGCAATTCGATTCAATTCATAACTGAAACGATATGTACCTATTATGTGAATCTCTCTATAACTTACTAATCGCAAAAGGATCAATTTATTCGTCAAAGATTCTTTGATATACTAACAATCTGCTTGCATTCATAAGCTCTTATATTTTCTACGGGCAAATTCCGTGATTCATGGTGCTTCATCAAATTACAGTGGTTACAGAAATAATATAAACTCGCCTTTGCATTACTGTTCAATTTTCAAATAACATGACTTGAACATGATAATATAGATGATCGATCTTATTTGGAGACTTCATACTTTGTATAATTCCTTAATTAATTTAAATCAATGCGTGACGAAGAAAATACTAAATCTATGCATTTCTGTGAATCTCGATTTCCTCTGTTACGAATCTATCGAATAAACGAGCTGAGTTACCACCGCAACCTTTTAAGCAAAAGTAATCGTGCAAAAGTGATTTTATGGAGAGGGGCACCTCCTTGGAATAAGGTGGGCCTCAACATAGGCATGTGCAAATGGGCTCAACTGGACCGTCCTACGTTGTGCTGAAAAGGACCGCAGGCAACTTCAAAACGAGAAAGGCTCGACTTGGTTGCTCTGTGTTTTTCATTTGGGCTTATCTTTGGATTGGGACTCGAAATTATAAGAGTAGGGCTGCTATCTTAGGGTGCAAAGTCATCTCGAGATACACAGTATCCAGGGCACAACATGGATAAGAAAAATGGTGTCGAATTATGTTAAATTTTCATAAACGAATTGTCGCATGTCGCGAAATAATGCGGAAGTGAACGGATTTTGTAATTCAAATATAAAGTGCAAAAAGAAATTACTAGAGAAATCAACGAAAAACGCTCAAGAATATAAGATGTTTACTTGATTTGATCCGAATATTGCTATAGACTTCACAAAGAGGAACCAGCCACCAAGAAATTCATTGAGGATCTAGAGTTTTAAAATAAGTCAACTTTTTAAGTGTTTAATAATACTTAAATTACACCCAAGGCAAACGAACAAGAATTATGTCAAAATCTTTCCTAGAGTTTTCATTTTGGAAACTGACAGAAAGAATATTTTAGCATCGCTCTTATTGGGAAAATTATCTCAAAAGTTATAAACTTATTATATGAATACCTTTTCAGTCCTAAATTTTTTCAATTGCCCAAATTAAATAATAAATATTTTGACAATTTATTAATGAACTCCTCTGATTAAGTTTATAAGGTAATTACTAAAGTGGATATTGATCATCCTACATAGCATGATTGGCGTTGATGTGAATGATTTTTATATTCTTTAAATATGATGAATTTTTATCATTTCTTTTTTTTCCCAAGGTCGACGGGACTTGGTTATAATAAATGTAAAAATGTAAAAATTCAGAAAATTTTCATAAAATTTAAAGAATATACATATTATAAAAATTCTATATTAGCATTGGCTATGCCATAGTCAGACTGGTGTACCATGTAACCGTTAAATAGAAATTATAATTAGTTAATAAGTTTATTATTTTAAAATTCAATCAATTATCAAATGAGCAATGACAAATTTAACTTGTGTAATCAAAAAGTTATATAGTCACCTATGTAAAATTGTTTACATAATAAGACAACCAATATGGTCACATCGGCATTTTCTAGTCAAAATTAATTAGAAAGGTTACATTAATAAATTGTCAAAATTTTTAGAACTCAATTGGCATAATTAAAAGTTTAAAAACCGAACTGGCATATGTACAATAGGTTTAAAACATTTTTTTTACAATTATCCCATACTATAGTGTGCTAGAACTACAATTCACCTCTTATACATATTCATATTCATACAGGAAACTCCTTTTAGCCGACTCAAATGGGGTATTAAACTCCAATAAGGATTTATTTGTTATTCCACACGTTCGATCCCCAAAAGTCCAGTCAAAATTTTCCTAATTAAAATCATATAGCTAGGTGTCGAATCGCAATTTTAGTCACGGATTCAAACTCAAAATATATTTCAACGATACAATTAGTTCTTTTTTTTGGGGGGAAAAAGAGAGTCCTCCAATTTTTTTCCTGCAGAAATGAAATGAAAATTGATATGAGTGACTAAATAATTGATCTCAAATAGGATGGTGGAAATTTGAGTTTGAAATTCTTCGAGGCCGTAAAATTTTAATTTAATAGAATTCAAATGAGATTGAATGAAGTACGAATTATCCTTCATTTTTGGTTTCGTTCCCACTTGTGAAAAAAGGTTCCAAAAAGTCAACCTTTTCTTTCATGGAACTTCTTTTTTTTGTTTGTAAAAAACATGATATAGTATCTTGGGGTAAAAAATAGACTAGATATATGGCTGCCATTCAAGTTCTATTCAATCTATGGAGGAGTTAAAAGTTTCCATATCAACAAGTCCATCGAATGATTTTCTAAATCATAGAATCACCTTGAGTACTGATTCTCCTCGCTTAAATCCATTAGCAGCATAATGTTCTGCTAATTAGTGATTACAGCTTTTAATCATTTTCTATACTAATCATTGAATCAATGGATAAGTTAATTTCCCTTTCTTTCTAAAGATTCCTCCTGATTTTCTTGAATACTCAAAATCTTTTTGACAATCTCGAGGGAATTCTGATAGTTTCAAGGTATCTTTATGGCACAAATATTTAATGATTTTGCTTTGTTTATTGATGTTTGTCCTTCCACAGAATGGGTGAGTTAAAAAGTTTCCTCAAGAACGGCTCAACGAGATCATACGAGTATACCACTCTGCTGTATTCCTTTGATATATAGGGAGAAAGTTTGGGTCGCAAAATTTGATTATGCAAAAAGTCAAATGCAAAATTCAATTCAGACACTCTCAAACCTCTTAGAATCGACCCGTATGGAGGACTTTATACAACTAGGTAATTGGTAAGCCAGCTTATGTATCTTTCACATGAAAGGCGCCGAGTAAGAAGCTAGATGCGTCGTGGTTTCAAACTTTGTCATTAATTAATATGTGTAGATGTCGAGACCGGACAATTCTCAAACAAATTTACGTCTACATCAGTCACTTTTTACACCCCTATAATAGTATGTTATTTAATTATGTTATTTAATTATTGTGACACTCCCAAGAAACCACAAATCTCCTTCTATGATAAAGAAACAACCAAAGTTATTATTTAATTTCAACGAGAGTCTCAAACTGTATGAAGCCAATCCCAATGAATCTTTTTCCATCATTATATTCCCGATCCATCACCCCCAGTCCCTCACGAAAACACTCATATAAGCACGTTCGACTCAACTATTCCCTTATACCATATTCGAGAGAGAGAGAGAGAGAGAGAGAGAGAGAGAGAGATGAGGCATAACCAAATAGAATTACGAGACTTTAGAACACCACAACACCCTTCACTTGGCACCAACAACTGGGGTGGTGCATCTCCACTACTGGCAAGGGACGTGCCCAAGGAGTCCCTGGAGCAGAAGTACTTGAAACTCACCTCGATCTGCCCACGCGACGAGATCTTCCCGGTCGCCGGCTGTGATGAGGATGGCAACATCTTCAACCATCTCCCTCGGCCTATCGGATCGGTGACGGCCCAAGGATACCCGCCAGGTAACCCCACGCTCAGACGGGCGGCCCCCCGGGGGCTCTTGTTGAAGCTTTTGATGGGGCCGAGGAAGGATCCGAAGGCCGAGATTCGCTTGGGATCAAATGGTCATGCTGATGAGAACAGCGATCTGAAGAAGAAGAGGTGGTTGCCCCGATGGGACCCTCGGAATAGGTGGCCTCAAGGTTGGTGCTGATGCCTCTCTCTTTGGTGAATTCTTGTCGAGAGAGCGTGCTTGAAAAGACCGATTGACGATTGACGAGGGGGTTGAGATTTTGCTTTGAGTTTGAAGCGTGTAAGGGAGAAGTTCCAAATGCAGAAGGATGTAAGCTGTTGCGAAATGCTTGATATGTGGATTTTCGACTTTTCCTTAACTGTTTGCTATTTTGATCTTGGAAACTTTGTTTCATAAGGTTGATGCTTGAGACAAGATTAAGAAATCGTTAGCGGGTTTCATTTCACGTCCATGGGATGAATGTGATCGAAAGGATCGAAGTAGAGAAGTACATTATAATATAATCGAGGTCGCCATAAATTTTAAGATATAGTTTATATTGCTTTTAATGCCAATTTCAAGAATCTTTCGTTGGAGATAACCATGAATGTCACTATTAAATATTTGTGAGCTGCAATATGATGGATATACATCGACATCTCCTAGATGTATACATGTTCAATCTTCTTCCATGATCTATTTATCCTAATTTACACTCATTACTAGCCCTAAAGAATATGGAGGTGGGTTTGTTTATCTGAAGGCTTGTCTTATCCTGTTGTAGTACATTAACTTTCAAAAGTCCCTTTCTAAACTCCAAAGTCTCACGTGATGGCATCTAATCTCCTGTAGTTTGGTGTATTTTCTAAATTATTATTTTGTCAATGTTGGAGACACGACATCAACCAAATCGAAGAAAAAGAAGTTGCTCTATTCAATTAAAGTACGAAACAAATGTGTTCTATAATACGTAGTGGCTTATTCCAATGAACACCTTGTCGTGAGGACAACTTTAAATTTCTAAGAGGAGCTTGACCTAACCGAGTTGATTAGGTTATTTTATCCTTGTATAAGAGAAATAGGGGTTCCTAATTCTTTTTATTAACCAAATATTAGTCATGGCCCTTTTTGATTCGGTAAAATGGTACAGAAATATGGTCTCTTCACCTTGAGATTCAACTCTTGCCAATGCTAATAGTATATGAACGGGACTTGGCATTCTTCCACAATAATTACCCACGATCCTACGTCTCCCCGCTCCGCCGTATTCAGCACGACCTCTATCGATCTCTGACATGGTCAACTCCACCACCTCCAACGGTCGCCATAGATCTCTCTCTCTCTCTCGCTCACATACGTCGGGATGAGTCCTTGAGTCAGATGGAGGAAGAGATGCATTTGTTGCCTTCACATATGATGTCCATGGGGTAGAGAGAGAGAGAGAGAGAGAGAGAGAGAGAGAGAGAGAGAGAGAGAGAGAGAGAGAGAGAGACGTCTGGTGCGCGATAACATGGAGGAGGCGACGACGACAAGGATGACAGACGTGCAGTTGTGGTGTCGTGGCGTTTGCGTTGGGCAAAAGGCATCGCTGGGGCGGGCGGTGGCCGAGCACATTGGGTTGGGGGTGAGGCTAGAAGAATTGGTTTTAGCTTAGGAACAACAGGGCCAATAAAATATTGGGTTAGGTCCAAATCCATCTATCATTTTGAGGGAAAACAAGAAGAAAAGATACCGGGGCTTCGTGAAGTCAAAACATATTTGATATCGTTTATCAATAAAACAATGCATCCTACTAAAAAATTGCCATAACTTTTTCTAGAAAGATTACCCAGAGAAATCATTTGGTGGGGATGAAACTCGGCAAGTGAGGAAGCTCTCCTCCAAAAATCACCTCATTTCGACCACCGAAACTCATGGAATCAGCAAATCTTCAACCGGAGCTTCTGGAAATTTTCTGCAGAAAAACCTAGCAAAACAAATGGCCATAACTTTTTCTAGAGAGATTACCCAGAGAAATCGTTTGGTGGGGATGAAATTCGGCTAGTGAGGAAGCTCTCCTCCAAAAATCACCCCATTCTGACCAGCGGAACTCATGGAATCAACAAATCTTCAACTGGAGCTACAGTGTTTTGGGGAAAAAAACGAATTTGGGAGCAAGATTGCCACGTGGTTGCCACGTCATCGCCGGCGAGATCCGGTGGCGCCACATCGTCGCCACGTAGGCATTTTTCGGCCAAAATCCGCCAGAAGGACTTAATCGACAAAGTTGCAAAAGGTCTATGACTTATTTGGTAATTGTTCCCTAGTATTAGAGGTAGGTGAATATGTTGTTTTACGTAAATGAAAATATCTTTTGTGAAATCCTTGATCAGAATTGTAGAGAGAGAGAGAGAGAGAGAGAGAGAGAGAGAGAGAGAATATTATGTAAAGAGATATAATGCTTCGGCTTTTAACTAGCCTGCATCTACTAAAACTGATTGTTAATCTTCTACTCCTTGGTCCTTTACTAGTTTCACTCTCTGCTCAAGTTCATCCAAGCCTTTCTTGAACTCTTGTTTCGGCAGCTTGTTCCTTGTTCGAGTTCCTTGTTCTGCGATCTATTCACTTTCAAATTCGGTAGCTTTTAGACACGTTGTACATCCAACACCTTGTTCGCCATTATAGAGGCACCACTCCTAGCTTTTGACAGCCATGTTAGGACACTATCTGCTTGTTAGCTTGTGTATCTACAACTTGATTTTACTCAGCTAGTACACGCATTAGGAACATTTGATTATTTTGTCGTCTTCAAAAAAACATAAGGGATTTTTCTGTCAGGGAAGGAGAGAATATAATAAAAATAAAATTATAATTTGAAAAATGTATCAAATCAGTTCTAAATTTGATGTATGAATTCAATATAATCCTAAACCTTTTAATTTTGCCAATATACCTCTAAACCTTTTCACATAGTCCATCCAGCTAATTTTTACTTAAAATTCTCGACGCCTTGGTCCTGTAATAGTTTGAAATTAAAAGATTCTTGACTCCATGATAATACGTACGACACATTTGGGACTAAATTTGTAATTTTTCCCTTCCTCATTTCTTTTATGATGACGTTTGTTCACTTGGCATGAATGGAATTTGGGATCAGAACTTGGAATGAAAAGTAAAGTTCTCTTTTACTTGATTTTTATTAACGTGGGGAGCTGGGAATGAAGTGAATGGGAGTGAATGAATAATTGAGTTCTATATATGAAACTTACACCGGGAAAAAAACTTGGTAGGACAGGCAAGTGTCATGACCTTTTTTTCTTCCCTATATTTGCTATAAATTAGAATCGCAATTTTTAAATTATTTACATGTCACATCATACTCTTCCCACGAGCTACGAAGCGTGTTAATTACTTATCATTACAATTCCTATTTTCTATTTCCATTGATACATTCCCCTTAACCAACCCGACCGGAATGAAACATATGGCTTAATCAAGTGGTAATCTTAGTCAATCCCAAAATAAAAATTATGCATCAAGTTGTCAAGGGCTCGAAGTTTCCGTGATCCACAGTTTCGTTTCTCGAGCCAATTGAAGATCGGTCGGTCAAAAGGATCATCATAGGATTACGAGAAGTGAAGATTTGCCTCATTCAGTAGCCTTCTTGCTTCAGTCAAATCTTCGGAATGTGTACTTTGACATCGTATGCAGCCAAGTTCCACGTCAAGATAAGACGAACACGCCTCGTTCCCCACGATCAATGGACCTTGGAATTAGCGGGACGGGAGTTTAGACGCCGTCCAAAGCTCAGCTGGGAGATGAGTGATTTTCGATGCGAAAAGGGTGGACAACGAAATCACGAACTTGTCCCTTGGAAATGCATGGTCTCTTGTCTCATAATCATTCTATGTTACAAGTTTGGTTTGACTTTAGAGAAAATGCAAAGACTTTTTAAGCTTAAATTCAATGCAAAAAGGGTGGATGACAGAATCGCTATCGGGGAAAAGCAAATTGTCTGTCCCGTAACCATTTTAGGTTAGGCTTGGTTTGAATTTTGAAGAAGTGCAATTGTTCTCAGTTTAAAGGAGTTTCATGGAAAGTAATTATTGTTTGGTAAATTGAATTGAAAAATGTATCGGGAGCTAATTTTGAGAAAAAGAATGATTGGTGGAGACACCTTTGAAAGGTTTATTGGCGCGACCAATTTAAGCTTTTTAATTTTTTTAATTTATTTGAAATTGGAAAAAAATTATCCAATTTTTGAGGTTTAAAACATATTAAAAACAATGTAAAACATTAATAAATTAGTAAATGAAGAAAAACCATATTTCGCTTTTTGTTAAGTAATAGGGCTAGTTTCGATAGTCTTGAAATGAGAAAGATATGTGAATTGAATGATTCCTCTTCAAAAATCTATTTGAAATTGCCAAGTTGGTGAGTGAAATTGCTTCATCGTCTTTGTAATTTAAGTCGATAGCATTTCCACCGGTGATATACCCAATTTTATACTTGTAGTAGGATGGTGTACCACTTGCTAATGAATAGTCATATTCTTTGAGACGAATCTTGAGCTGATTGGTTTTATATTTCGGTGCACAAGACGATGATGTGATTTTGTAGAGAAAACAAAAACGCTTCAAGGTACATCAGGCAAAAGCGAAAAAACATGGGTGCATTGATGGATCACATGAACAAATAGCATTGTGTTTTCCAGCCGAATCAGGGAGTTGACTCTAATCAATTTGACAGTACAGAGGAGATAGAAGATGTCTAGCCCGATTGCAGTCATTCCCGGACAATTGCAGCTCGAAACTCATTTCTACCAAAGAGGATGCAACAAATAAACGAAGCAACGCAGATATGGATAGACTCTTTCACATCTGCGAACAAGGCAGACCAGGGATCTGTTCCTATATGACAGCAAAGTACTTAATTATGTCAATTAAGTCATGAACTTTCAAGTTCGTCCGGCCAATTTTGACTGGAAATTGCTGATGTGGATGTTGGCTATTGATAACTCTATTTTATATAGAGTTTATTTATTATTTTAGACTTAATGTTTTGCTTAGTTTTAATTAAATATGATGTATGTTTTATTTGTTTTAATTGATTTTGTAGGTAATTGAAATTAAAAGGAGCTTATGGAGTAATCTTGTAATTTGCCATTATAGGAGAACAAAATGTGTGAAAGCACATATGAGCTTCCTAAACTGTGTAGAAGCTTCCCAAATTGGAGATCAAAGCAAGGAAAATTTGAAATAAGAATGAAGCCTATTTTGGAGAGAAATTCAAATTCCAAGCTAAATTAGGAATTTTACGATTGGGAGGAGCCCTAATGGGGAAGAATCTTTAACCAATCCTAATCCAGTGTGGTTAAGATTTCTTGGAAAGCAAGAGGAGGCCTATATGAAGACCATCAAATGTGAAAGAAGGAGAGCCGTCTTCATTAAATTACATTTAGGGATTCAATTTTACTCCTTAGTTTTTCCTTTCAATGTGATATGCCAAGTGAAGAAAAATATGGCGAATTACACTCAATCATTGATTATTCTTGGTGAACTTGATCTAGTTCTTCATCATGTCTAGCTTAGTCATTGTTTTTAGTTTCATTTTATTATGTTCTAGACTATTTGTTGTTAGAGCTACAATGTAGCTTAACTATGATTGATTAATTTCCATGACTTATCTATGCAATTTTAGATCTCATATGCATGAGTTATATGTCATGTCCTTAATGCTTTTGAGTATTTGATCGCCACTTGAATGATTTTTGTTGCATGTTTGAGGTCGAAAGGAGATTCCATGCTAGTTTTTTTATGATGTATGCCCATAAATTTAACTTAGATAGATGTATACTATGTTGTTTGTATAATTTTGGTATTAAATAAATTGAGGGTAGTTTTTTTAAATCCGTGAATATTCATAGATCTCGATGCAAGTGGACCAAGTGTGAGTTGCTAAATCGAAGTAGGGTTGCCATATCGGATCAATAGTGATTTAAATTAGGAAGTTCTACCATAACACTATGATTTCATTTAGATTGCTAGAGGAGATTGATTAATTAATCTTGATTGGTTAGGTGAAATCAGATGCTTTAATGTTCTTTTTTTTTTAAACTTTCGATAAATTTTTGTCTCTAAATTAGCAACACAAGTGTACATATTGAACAAATAATAAAGTGAAGAATTAAATTACCGTTTCAACAAGGATTGTAGATATAAAAAAATCAAATTACTTACCAAAGGTGAACAATTCTCAAATTTAGCTAACCAATTAAAGATTTAATAAAACAATCCAAATTCTAAATAAAATTAAATTAACTTATAGAGATTGAAATTTCTGAAATTAAATTAACCCAAACAACACAAAATTAACTAGAAAAATAAAAATCTGAATTAACCTCATATTTTTTAAAAGCTATGTTAACCAAGACATGAAACCAAAACCAAAACCAAATATTGATAAACTAAACCTAAAAACTTCGTATATAAAGAAGCAAGGGATACATTTTCTTTATCATGAATTTTAAAAAAAAAACGTTAGAGCTTCCAATTTCACTTAACCAATCAAGATTAATTAATTATTCTCCTCAAGTAATCTAACTGAAATCATAGTGTGATGGTAGAACTTCCTAATTTAAATCACTATCCTTGGTCCAGTATAGCAATCCTACTTAGTTTTTAAAAACTCACACTTGGTCCATATGAATTTAAGTAAACCTAATCACATTGAGATCTACGAATAATCCCAGACTCAATAAACTATCATCAATTTATCTACCAGTAGAACCACACAAATAACATAGTATCTAAGTATCTAAGTCAAATTTATGACCATACATCATAAAATACCAACATGGAATCTCTTTTCGATCTCAAACATGTAACAAAAATCATTAAAGTGGTGATCAAGCACTTAAAAACATTAAATGCACAATATATAACTCACATATATGAGATTCAAAATTGCATAAATAAGTCTTCAAAATTAAGCAATCAAAGTTAAGCTACATCGTAGCTCTAAGAACAAATAGTCTAGAACATAATGAAAATTAAACTAAAAACAATGACTAAACTAAATATGATGAAGAACTAGATCAAATTCACCAAGAATAACCAATGAGTAAAATCAAGACCTTAAATCTAATATTATGAAGATGACTCTCCTTCTTTCACGTTCAATGGCCTTTATATAGGCATCCTCTTTTTTTTTTTTTGGTAAGGATATAGGCATCCTCTTGCTTTCCAAGAAATCTTAATTACATCAAAATAGGATTGCAATTAAAGATTCTTCCTAATAAGAACTTTTCCCAAACGTAAAATTCTTAATTTAGCTTGGACTTTGAATTTCTCTCCAAAATAGACTTGATTCTTCTTAATTTCATATTTGCCTAGCCTTGATTTCCAATTTGGGAAGCTTTTACACGATGAAGAAAGCTCATATGTGCTTTTACACACATTTTGTCCTCCAATGCCGGCAAAAGACAGAATTAATCCATAACTCCTTTTAACTTCAGTCGCCTACAAAATCAATCAACAAGATAAATAAAATAGACACTAGATTTAATTAAAAGTAAGCAAACATCATGTCTAATATAATAAATAAATTCTATATAAAATGGAGTTATCAAATACCTCAAACTCAACATTTTGCTAGTGCTTGAGTAAAAATCAAAACTAAAAACACTAATCAAAATTCAATCTTTGTTGCTGGAGTACTCAACAAAAAATATTAGAATCAATGCTTTAGTTAAGTCTAACCCTAATCATATAATCCATGTGTGTGTGAAATCCTTGTCTCCTCAACTCATGTGCAACCTAGATAAATCCACATTGACATGCAAACCCCTAAACTCTAAATCCACTTAACCAAATCTCATAAGTTTACCGTTCATTCCTCTCTACACTAATGTAGGCCATAAATTTAACCAATAATCAAATAAGCTCATAATATGACTTGGCTAAGGGTTTGACAAATATATGTTCAAGTTCACTTACTCCATGGACATATCAATTCCATAACTCGATTTATTTTCTGGATTCAAGAATAGTGTATACCTTCTCTCTCTCTCTCTCTCTCTCTCTCTCTCTCTCTCTCTCTCTCTCCACTTCTTCTTCTTCTTCTTCTTCTTTCCATTGCTTCTCGTTCCATGCTTTATGGTGAGATTCCTTCCTAAGTCCCTCATTATGCAGTACAATTCCAACGCATTGAGTATTGAAAAGGCTCACTCAAGTTGAAAGTTGGATATGGGGATCTATATAAGCAGTATTGAATAAGTAATATTTTCTCAACATACACGTATTTGTTTTAAACACTTTTCTCTTTCTTTTTCTTTTTAAACTTTTTTTTTCAAGTACATCAATAATCCGTAATTTATGATATCTCAAAGAATTAAATATGTCTATAGGATATATGGAAAACCAATGTCAATAAGCTCATGCTACATTTTAAGGTATTCAAAGAAATTTAGATAATATAGGGGTCAATGGGCGACTAAGAATAAATAAATAAGGTTGGTTTGAAAGGTTCAAACAATCTAATGAATACCTAAATCATTTTTTAATTGAGTTTAGTCTAGAATTTCACCTTGAAAGAAAATGAAATAAATCCTGAGATTTGGGTGAGTTTTAAGAAAATCATATACTTCACATAAATCTGTTCTAGGTACAAATTATTATAAAAAAGGATTAGTGCTCAAAATATGGACCACATGCTCATGATCAAGACTAACTTAAATATTAATCCTAATTTCAAACAATTTTTTTCTTTTGAAAACTGCATCCAAATTTCAAATTAAATATAGATTTCACAAATCAATTTCAACAAAAGAAACTCCCTTGGAGTATGATGAACACATGCTTTAGGGTATTTTTGGATAGAAAGTTTGGAGAAAACTTGGATATAGGGCCCTACAAAAATAAACCCAGTAGGGCAAACTATTATTAGGAAGATTCGTTTTTTTTTTTTTGCATAAACAAATAGAACGAAATAAATCTAAAATGCAAAAAAAATTAAAATGCTGGGACGCCTCCCAGTCCCAAGAAACGCTTGCTTTATAGTTTGCAGCCAAACTCTTCCAATTCTTCTAAGTAGGCAAAAGTAAGACAATTGTGGCTATTTGTGAGTCAAAACCACCTCTCAAGTAGGGCTTGATATGTAGACCATTCACTTTAAAGGTTTCATCCTAGTCATTAGTAACTTCAATTATTCCATAAGGGAATACCTTAGCAATTGTGAAAGGTCCAGACCATCTTCACTTTATAGTTTGCAGCCAAACTCTTCCAACTCTTATGAGTAGGCGAAAACAAGGTTGTTGTGGCTATTTGTGAATCAAAATCACCCACAAGTAGGGCTTGAGATGTTGACCATCCACTTTAAAGGTTTCCTCCTTGTTATTAGTAACTTCAATTGTTCCATAAGAGTAGACCTTAGTAATTGTGAAAGGTCCATACCATCTTTACTTTAATTTACCTGAAAAAAAAATGAAGACGTGAATTATATAATAAAACTAATTTTCCTATATGAAACTCCCTTCTTAAGATGTGGTTATCATGCCATCTCTTCGTCCTCTCATAATACATATTGGCATTTTAATATGCTTCATTATGGAACTTATCCAACTCATTTAATTGCAACAATCTCTTCTCACCAGCTATTTGTGTATCAAAGTTAAGAAAATACAATGCCCAATATGCTTTATTGTAACATCTTAGAAAAGGCAACCTTGACCAGTCTAGTAATTTGGCTATGGATTGCTCGCATGGGTGAGAAGATTGGTCGTAGGGATAACCGGATCGGCCATGTGGATTAAGTGGAGGATAATCCGCAACAGATAGGGATCAACCAAGATCAATCGAGGATTGGATGGACTAGCCTAGAATTTGATCAAGGATCGATGACACCAATCCTTGTATCGATCTTGGATCAACCGGACAGATCCGTGGGTTGGTCATGGATCGGGGGATCAATCCATGGATCATTCAGCTTAGCCTAGAGATTTTGAGGATCGATCCTAGGGATCAGTCATGGATCAAGGGATCGATCCATGCATCGACCTAGGGATCGAGTGTCATGATCCAAGGATTGGTAGGGACCGAACCCAGATCATGCCTAAGATCAATCCACTAATCTATTGGAGAATTGGTGGATGATCCCTGCACGGTCCACTGAATCCGCTGAAGGGTTGTGAAGATTGGTTCTCCGATCAATCCAAGAGTTGATGAGCGATCCGAGCACGATTCATCTACTCAAGATTTGTGAAGATTGATGGATGTGGAGGAGAATGTGACCTATTGACACTATGACACCACCGTGTGGGTAGATGTCAGGTTAGATGATTGGGTTCCTAATGAGTACCCACAGCCCACCGGGGTTCCAATGAGGAGATAGCGCCAATCACAAGTCTGTTGTGCTGAGATGACCCCACTTAGGAGTCAATTTTGCGAGTAGTGGCCTGGGACCCTACCCATAGCCCATGATAGGTTTGGTTGTGTTTTGGCTGTAATGCAAAAATGCTAGTCTAATGAAAGACTAGTGGTAAAAATAAAATGGTGTTTTCTATCATGGTGATTGTCGGTTGTGCTTGTGTATGTTCACACTTCTGCTTGTTCTAATAAAGAATTGAGAATATGAAACAGCAGGTTAGGTCGTAAAGGCGGGTAATGTGCCTAAGGCGTCAATAGCTTTCAAGAATCAAGCATCCACCATCGGATATAAGGATTGGGCTTTGGTTTGCTACAGCCTCGCTGGTTGTGGTATTAAGACAAGGTTTAAACCTCGGAGTGAAAATGTGTGCTAGAGTCTTAGGACGTCACTAGAAAAACACCAAGTGCACGTGGTTGCTTGCTCACTATAATATTAGGCTGCTAACTTTTTTTGTGTGATTGAAAGGATGAGTTCCAAAGGAAAGTTAGCTCAAGATCTCCAACTAGATGGATTTTGCAAGTGCTTTATAATACAAATCAAATAATGGAGAGGCAGAATAAACAACAGTCCCACATAATAATCATAATAAAGAACATCATCTTTAGGGACTGATCCAATGGCTCTTGAGGTTGAAAGCTCCTAAATTTATCGGATTAGGAGATCCCCAGGAGACAGAAGCCTAGATAGATGAAATATAAATAAATTTCTCGTTTCTAGGTTGCGATGATGTCGACCATGTGGTCTTGGTTGAGTTACCAACTCATGAGAAATGATGGCCACTAGTGGAAGACAAACAAAGGAATTATATTCCCTGTAGGCATAAGAATGACTTGGAAAATGTTCGTGGATACTTTCTTCGAGAAATACTTCTCGGAGTGTGCTCACGATAGAAAGATCGCGAAGTTTATGTAACTGAAGCATAATAGATGACCGTGGACTAATATGAGGCTAAGTTCGCAGAGCTATCCCAATTAGCCCCGAGGCTGATTGGTGGATCGGGAGAAGAAATTTCATGACGGTCTAAGATCGGACATCAGGAATCAATAGGTGCCGTTAAACCTCAAAGATTATACTGAGTTGTATGCACGAGCCTAGTTGATTGACAAAGACCCGATGGAGCAAGCGGAAGAGCAAAAGAGACAGGGCCAATGGAGGGAAGCAATCTTTCTCCTCAAACAAGAAAAGCAAGGGAGCCCCAAACAGTTCAATTTAATCCTCAAACAAGAAAAGCAAGGGCCAATGGATTGTCACCGAAAGATGGTTCAATTTAATCCTCCCGATCCCCAAAAGTTTTTCAAGTATATGAAAATGTTCAATTTTGACACTATTATTGAATACAACACATTGAACATTTTTGAATATTTTAGAAACTACATGAACAGGGTATAAAAAATGCAGGAACCATATTGAAGAAATCAAAAATTGATGGACCACATTGAATAAATTAAAAGTTCATGGATCACATTATATATTAAGTAAAAATTTAGGGATCATTTATATTATTATTCCCTCAAAGATAGTAAAATGCCATTAGGTTCTTCTTTTTCCAAGTTCAACTCACCATTGATCTTTTCTCCTTTTTGCCACTTTGTTCAACTGTTCAATTTTTAGTTTGAATAGCTTGAGTACCTAATCCTAAGCTAGTAATGTCAAATTTGAAATGTTCGGCTCAAGCGATTTGTAAGTTTGATTTTTATATGTTTTATGTGGTTTAAGCCTATGTACATCGATTTTTTTTCTTTGTAACAATAATATGGAACTTGGAAAAGATGAAAGTCAAGCTCAAGCTCCAATTCGATGTCAAGTTAAGCGAGTATTGCTTCATGATAATCGAGTCTAACTGTGTATAAAGTATCGTATCTTGTCAAGTTATCCTATGATTTCAATTGTGAATTGTGTCAATTCAAAAGTATATGCTTATAATACTCTATGATTCATGGAAAGCCTGTGTCTCTGCACCACGACTACAACAGACAAAATAATCTTACGTTGATTGGTCTGTCGTTTAGCAACAGTGGATCGACTACATTTCTCCGGGAAGAATATGCTTCTCAGGCACGGTCACCCCACTGACGCCTGAGTTTCATTCTACAAATAATTCCCAGACCAGAAGATTGGCCACGAGCAAGGAACCAAGTCGTGCATCGATGGAGAAGCTAATTTCGAGCAGATGCGACTTGCAACACGTGCCGGATTCTTACGTGGTGCCTCCGGAAAGCAGACCTGCGGAGGAGGAATGTGCCCTCTGCGAAATCATTCCGATAATCGACCTCGGACAAGATCGAGCAGAAAATGTCCGGCAAGTTCTAAAAGCAGGCCAAGAGTTTGGCTTCTTCCAGGTTTTGCAAAGAACTGCGTCTGCCTTGTTTTGGAAATAGATTGTCTAATGATGCACCAGCACTAGTGATTTACTCTGACTGCGCGATATTGAAAATGCTAAGAGGAGAGAAATGTTTTCGTTTCGTGTTGACTGCAGTTGACGAATCATGGGGTTTCAAAGAGGCTAATGAGCGATGTGTTGGAGGTGGCGGAGGAGTTCTTCAAGCTGCCGATTGAGGACAAGGCGAGCGTCTACTCGGAAGACCCAAAGAGGAGCTGCAGGTTGTACACGAGCATCGACTATGACAAAGAGAAGGTGCACTTCTGGAGAGACAGTCTGCGACACCCTTGTCATCCTGTCGATGAACACGTTCAATGCTGGCCCCAGAAGCCCGCTCGTTATAGGTACTTTGCTTGCATATCTGTGTATTATAGACATACATACATTCTGGGCCAGCTGAAAAGCTGAGTCAATAGACAGCAGATCGACTCGACAGACTCTCTTGTTGAGGAAAACTCTTCGCAAAACACTATCAATGGGCATGAATACATATCTTAGCACTTGCACCTGTCTTTGGTCCAGGCCTTTTTCCTTGTTTCATTACGTTACCGGACTCAGCTCCATCCTGTCATTAGGGACAGGAGACGTTGGTTCCAACCAATTTTTATTGTACTGTGATTGATGAAACAGATTACAAAGTCTAACGAGAGAACCAACTCTGCACGAATTGCTATTTCAGCGTGTCGAACTTCACTAGAAAACTGCAGTAATTTAAGAGCCCATACAAGCGAAGGGGCTCCAGGGATCACCTTCACTCGCTTTTAATCAGCTTATGCTTCGCAGAGAGCTCGCAGGAAAGTACTCAATCGAAGTAAGAAAGCTGAGCATGTTGCTGCTGGAATTGATTGGGGAAGGCTTGGGACTAGAGTCAGGATTCTTTGAGCGGGAAGAGTTGAACCGAGTTCAACTAATGGCTCTGAACCGCTATCCTCCTTGTCCCAATCCAAGTTTGACCCTCGGATTGCCGCGGCATGGGGACGTGAATCTTATTACCGTTCTTCTTCAAGGACGAGTGCATGGGCTTCAATTCCTCAAGAACGGACAGTGGCTTGCTCTTCAGCCTTTTCCCGATGCCTTCGTGATCAACATAGGACTGGCTTTGCAGGTTCACCTCACACCCCTCTTGTCCTGATCTACTCTCACATGATCACCCTTGTAAGATCCTAAATAGATTAAAGATTTGCCTAAGGTTTGTCAGTTTCTGCAGATTATCAGCAATGGGAAGCTAATAAGTGCAGAGCACCGAGTGACGACGAACAGAACATTGGCGCGGACAACAGTCACCACCTTCATTCATCCTTCTGGTGATTGCACGGTTGAGCCTGCAAAAGGGATAATCAAGAACCACAAGCAACCGCTATATAGATCCTTCTTGTACAAGGACTTTCTGTCTACTTACATAGTAGACACATATGAAGGAGAACAGCCCCTAAAGCGTTATACCCTTTCTAAGTAAACAAAAATCATGCAGATATACTGTTCGAAATGTGCTGAAATTGTAATACATGTCGGATTTTCCTTTTGCTGCGACTGTACCACGTGTGAAGAAGCTACTCAAACCTGTCGTCCTTTGCATTTTGCATCATAATGAACTATGATCCCTTTTAAACTCTCAAGTGCGAGTAACTAGCAGATTGATTAGTGGAAATTCAAAAGTACTACACAAAACTGGTTAGAGAACCGACTCCAAGCTCTTTTATCACCCCTTATTAGCTCTTATGGATTCGTGGTGACTACCTTGTCTTCTCCAATTTACACAACCTAGTATACTGAGAAAAGAATACACGCCACTACTCAAGCAGCTGAGCCCGAATTTTGAAAAGATGATACCTTTACCACAATAAAGTAATTCAACAATTCACTGGTAAGACTAGGTATTATCAGATTAGAATAGCTCCTAGAAATCGACACTTGCATTGATTGTGTTCGATTCAGCATCTATAGAAACAAAGCAATCTTGTCTTTCCCAGGCAAGAGCACAGCAAAACTTTGTTGCTGCATATGCAGCTAAACACTATTCACCAAGGCACACCAACGAGACTGATTGTAATCAGCGAACATTGACCAACTCAACATCAAACACAAGCCATGAGTTTGGCGGTATCTTCCCACCAGCACCTTGAGCACCATAACTGCATTAAAGTTGGACATAGAGGATCAACAAGATGATTGAGAGGAGGTGAAGAATGTGTAGCAGTCTACTTTATTTATATCATATAGAAAGGTTGTTTGACACATTGAGCACTTAAAGTCTGATAGATACAGTATAGTAACTAGCATGATTAGCATCCATCCTAGAGTTGCCAGAATTCACCACAAGCTAGGCTGAGAAAATGCAAAAAATCAAGACCAGCGGGAAGAAAAGGAAAGAAAACGGCAAAAAATGCAACATATCAGCTCATAGAAAACTTATCAAGTAAACAGATATAAAAATGTAAATTCCATACCCCATCGCAGGTGGAATAGTGAGCCTTCTTTTATCTCCAACGCGCATTCCTAAGAGTTGCACAAGGAAACAAATTAGAAAAAGAGAAAGACACAAATAAAGAAAATATGCTGAAATTATTTTGATAATGCTAGTCTCTCACTCACCATTAACCCCTACATCCCATCCCTTTATCACTTGTCCAATACCTGCACAGTCAACAGCATACGTTTAAAATAAATGATTGGCAAAGATTTAGTTCCAGAAATCAACAGTTTATGTATCGCCATTATTACCCAATCGGAATTTGAATGGTGCTCTTCCTACATTAGAATCAAATATCTTGCCATTCTTTTTCAGTTTGCCAACGTAGTGCACACTAACCTGAAACCAACAACACAAACTCATTACTAAAAATAATACTAGACTTTCCACAAAATCAAGAGAAAAAAGCAAGTCTAAATGAATGTTTAGGTTAAATTGAACATTCATAAGGAGTATAAACCAGGTGAATCGGCAGGGTTTTGCAGAGCATTACATACTTATCACAAAAGAAAAATTACAATCTTCGCCAGATCAAGAAAAAAGGACGTTTAGAAAAGAGGATAAGGTTAATTTGGACACTTCATAAGGCTTAACTAGGTGAACAACATGACTTGCAGCATTCAGAGTCCATTTAGTAAAAAGAACCTCAATCTTAATTCCTCCTTTGCATTAACAATAATGGGAAGTCCATTCATGAAACATCACTCCTCATTTTTATTTTTTTATATATGCTTTAAGGTGTGAAAAAGACATGGAAGACAAGCAAAACAAAAACCAAAACTGCAAAAGAAAAAAAAAAGGACTTAAAAATATTTCAGCCAAAGTCTATTGCTTTTACAATGGAATCAAAGCCAGGAAGGAGAAAAGGATTGAAAGGATGTAAATAGTTAGCATCTTATCCAGTTCCAAGAAAGTTCCTCAACAGAAGCAAAGGTGAAACCTGTTTTCCAGGAGCAGCTCTTGTGCCATCTGGTTTGCCCATTGCTAGCTCTTCAATAACTAAGCCATTTGGAAAAGTCCTGGTTTGCGAGGGCTTAGCATCGCTTTGTTGTTCTTTGGGCTCAACCTTGGACGTGCTCCTGTTGTTCACATCTATCGTGGGTTCATCCCCGTTTGCTGCTGCTGCTGCAGGCTCCTGGGACTTCTTTTTCTTTTTTTTCTTCTTCTTCTCTAGTTGATTTTCACTGGGGATAATGTACATTTTAGACCAAGATTACACAGATAAATGATAGATTAGATAAAAGGCTCTTCCTAGTTTTACTATTTTCTAGGTATGAGACATTGGAATTCTTAGATACACTCAGATTAGTCAAATCCTTGTTCAATAGATGGGCAACCCCATGTAAAAGATAAGGGTCTTATCTTTTATTTTTTACAGTTGAGAAGGCAATTTCAGGTTTCACAAGGTTCCTAGCAAATCTAATGAACAAACTACAGTTGAGATAGAAATTTCAGTTTTCACGAGGTTCCTAGCAAATCTAATTAACAAACTACTCTGTTCAAAGCTATGGATACAAAACAAAACAACAGATTACCGCTACTGTGTCAATCAAAACAATCCACCTAACAGGCACTATATTCTTCCTCTTCCCTAGACCTCAGCAAAAACTGCCAGATCCTATAGCATTAATTACAAAAAATCGATCTTACGACCATTTTCCCCCTTTTCTTGTAACAACTCAATCTTCTAAACTCAAAGCATGTATTCACCATATTGGCCATTGAACTTGGATTGATATGCTAAATGAAAAGGAACTAATATTTTAAAAGAGAAGATCAAGTCAAGATAACCTACTGGCTACTTAGAGGTTCATTATCATGCTGGTTTCCCTCAGACATAGCCTGATCCATATCCTCATTCTTCACCTTATGAGATTTGCTTCGGTTATCTGTCAATGGAGCAATGTTGCTGTCATCAACATCAGTATCAACTTTCCCTTCTTTATCCATTTCTTTCTGTTTTTTCTGCTTCTTCCTCTTCCTTTTCCTGCCAATGAAGTATACAAACTTAACTAATTTAAAAGAATGACAAGAAGTCAAATGTCAGTACAAGTCCCATCTAGTCCAGTCACCTCAGCTTATGAATAATTGCAGATAAGATAATTATTGATGCCGCATGACGAGCATTTCCAACTATGTCCCATAATGAATTTAAGAAAGATAAAGTCAACATGCTCCACTAACAAATTACTGGGTTAGCACCAATGTTCCCAGTCAAAAACAAAGATGACCAAATACTTTACCTATCTGGTTCACTATCTTGCTCAACACTTTCTGCCTCTCTCTTCTGGTTGTCAGCCTGAACTGCATCGACTTTATTTTTTGATTCCCCAGTTGTCCCCTTTTTTTGTTTTGAAACTCCTCCAGGCTTCAGGATAGCAGCATTGCCTCCATGTGAGATAGATAGCGGAAAGCCATCTTCATCCTCACTTTCCACAGGCGCGATACTTCTGGTATTCCTGACAACAATTTGATGTTGAGACTGAGAATCTTCTTTTGAATCACTTGGTATATTCTTCTTTTGTTTCTTGGACAAAGGATTCCCATTGGCAGGTTTATCCTCTTCTGTTATCTCCTCAATTACCACTGCAGGAATATTATCTTCAAAAATAAGTTATAAGAGCAAATAATTTTAGAGCATCGGATTCATAACCAAGAATTAATGGCAGAAATACACCATCCCAAGAAATTATAAAACAGACAACAAAGACATGGATGTGGCAGGAAGAATCAACGAATAGAAGATTCCCTTCCGTCACAAGACAACCGTATGTTTCGAAGGGCATAAGAAAGGTCTTCTGCATCAATTGATAGACTAACACAACACTCAAAAAACATCTCTAGCTGTTGTACACAGAGCGAGGCACAAGTATAAAACCAGGACAGTCATGCACAGATATCAAGTTTTTGAAAATAAAAAATAACTCAACTAACAAGCACATGCCAATGCACATTAACTTCCTTCACTTTTAACAAAACATGCAAAAGAAAAAAAGGAGTGACAAAAATGCTAAGGCACTAGGTAGATGTAAAATCAAATTACAGAAAGTCACCTCCACTGTTGCGGACCAGAGGAGAAGAGGACGCAAACATCTCATCGTCACTGGTATCAGTGTAGTCATCAGCCTCATTATCAAACTCCTCAGATGACTCCTCAGACCCCGTGTCCAGACCATCCTCTCCAAAAGAATCACTTTAAATTTTAGTTAAGAAGAACTCAAACCAGAGTTACATAATCGTGTACAAAATTATAAATTCACATATTTATGAGGCACTCGAAAGGATACAGGCAGCATTCATCTCCAACATCCTCATCATCTACCAGCAGGTAACCAGAGAGATGGATGCTTTTTGGGCCCATCACAGAGAAGGACACTGAATCTTCATCATCAAATTCAAGATCCAAGGAACATGACTCAATCTTATTAGGCAACAGGGTACATAAAAATATAGGAGGCTTATCTTCCCTGAAACATTGCAATATGCTCTTCTCAGCAGATGATCCTAGTCCCAATGTTGCCTACAATTCACACAAGAAGTGCACAGCCATTGAGAACAGTGATCAAACTTCTTTAAAAACCAAGGTTATGCACTGCAATATCCAATGCTGCCTGAACTTGTCGACAGAAATCCGGATGGGTCTAAAAGGCACATTATACTATAGTTTCCATTATTTTGACAGTAAAGCCTCTCGCCCCCCTTCAATTTATATCACTATGCTAGAATAAGCAAGAGAAAGAGCAAATGACGAGAAAAAGAGTAACCTGGGTTACGTGAAGCCTTCCCTGTAGATTATCCTCGTGAAAAGGGTTCACCTTTTTTCCTGGTTTTACTTCAATTCCTACAAGGAAAACGTCATACTGATGTAAGAAAAGAGCAAAAGAGAGGCATGAAAGTAGCCTCCCGGGAGTGACCCAAAAAGTAATCAGTCTTGCTCATGACTCAAGCCCAAATCAGCGTGATGTTTCAAGTCCCAAATCCAAAATTCCAATCTCTAGTCCACAGAACTCTTGCTCTCAAACGCAAACGAGCAAGTGAAAATCTCGAATGAAGAAGCCAATTTGATAAGAAAACAAAGGAAATCCAAGAACATCTTCTGGTTCAGCGTCAACAACTCCCAAGTCATTGAAACAGCATCGTAGATGACAAAGACAGAACTTACCCCAGAAACCCATTGATTCTCGAGCGTAACTGGTTCGGCTAACTCAGCGTCTCCAGGGTTTAAGCCAAATGCGCTCTCCTAAAACCCTAACAATCCCTCTTCTTCTATATAAAGCTTCTCTTGGTGATGGGGAATTTACATTTGTCCTTCAAAAGTGAACGCTGGCCTAGCCTGGGACAAAACGATCCTCTTTGGACAAGCAACCCTAAAACTTCGGGAATGTTTTTCACTTTCGACCTAAAAGCTCTTCTATTTGGTCTCCACTTAACTAATTGAAAAAAAAAATGTTTTTCTTGTTTTCTGTTTTCTCTCCAACAATTTAAAATGAAGAGAGGGATTTAAAGTTTTGAAAGATATAAAAAGAGATTTTACATGTCTTTTGTTACTATTTTTAAAAAGTTTTTGATATTTCACGTTAGGTGTTCAAACCACGAAAATTTTGGGAGCTTAACCCACCTAAAAAAGGTGAGATTTTTTTATTTGACCCTTTTTATTTAATTTTACTTTGTGGATTGGTCCATTTGAAGCTTTTTGTTTTTTTTTTTGTTTTTGAAGTTGCCAAAGGCTTTCTTTCCAGCAGAATGTTAGTAAGCTAAAAAGAGTTGGACTTCTTGTTAGGCTGGCATCAACTTTTGCCAACATTCACAAATCAAATCATACATCTCCGACATAAAATGAGGCTAGTTTAGCCCATAATAACAGTTCTATATTGAGGCCAACCTATTTAAAGGGCTCTTAGTTACCCACTTATGCTTTCAAAAAGATGTCATAAGTTGTCTTTATTATATAAATATTTGAGTTGATAGTTATAATATCAATATAAGAATCGTGAATTGACTTCTCAAATTTGTGACCTAGTCACTCGATATGTTGAAATGAATAAACTTAGTATTACTTGTCATAGCATAGACAAATCTAAATTTAAGAATGTCATAAAATATAAATTTTCGAGTAAAATCCATTATTATGACAAGTATATCTCGATTCCTAGTATATGGAATGAAAATCATGCATAAGAAAATTATCTTATACTTTGTTTTATGGGATAATACTACCAGCCGCCTTGCCTGGGGTTGTGCAACCTCAAGCAAGACTGCTAATAGTCAAATCCACTAGCCTATGTTAGATCTTGCTTGCTGGTGGTCATCGGTGGCTTTAGCCTTGTCGAGAAATGTTTGAGATTTTTGAAAAAGAAAACCTTTACAAAGTGTAGTTATTTCCCCAAATGGCATTCAAATCAAAGTCGCTTTATAATGCATTTTTTATATTATACCTTACCAAACACCCTTTGTATTTTGCAGAAACTCTTCCATCAAAAGTCACTTGCATTTTCCTAAATATTTTCCTCCAAAGTGTTTGCGAGCACAACCAAGCGACGTTGCCTGAGTTAGCACGAGCCTAAGCAATGCCTGAGGTCATAGGACCTTAGGCTGCTTCGCCTGGGGTCGCTCAACCTTAGGCAAGGTAGTCAGCAGCCAGATGTGCACAACTAGCTTGCGCCAGATTTAGCTCCTTGGTGACTTTAGCTTCGTCGGCAAATGTTTGAGATTCTTTGTAAAGTTAGCAAAACAAATCTTTTATAACGAGCGATTAGGTTCCAAATAGTGGTAGGGCTTGCTTTAGTTTTGCAAACTAAAGAATTCGAGTTTGGGGCTTTGCGTATGCTAGATAGTTAACACCCATTACCTCCTTTTCTCTTCTAATATAAAGGAATTTCATGCAATTTTCTTTTTCGATTTTTTCCCTAAACATGTAAAACTATGTTTTATGCTAAGTGCTTAAGAAATAAAAGTTAAAAAAATCAATACTAAAAATAAATAAAAGACGAAAAGAAAACAACCCCTAGTGGATAAAATTCAATAAGGCCTTTTTATGTAGCCTTAGAACAGGACATAAGAAAGCTGTGAGTAAAAAGAAACATGCAACAATTTAATAAGTGAGAAGTTCCTAATTTATATGATGAGAAATAAATTTTAAATGCAACATAATGAAGCTTTATAAAACTAAAGGTTAATTTTGTCCTATTCATGTAATAGGAGAAATGCCTAAACTCAATTAAGATGCTCTATTTTAATAATTTTTTATTTTTCTATCATGCAATGAGATGAGATTATCTAAATATGTATGAGATAAATAATCATACATGCTTAAGTATAAAGGACAAAAAGGAAACATCAAAATTATGTGCGGAAAATGGTATTAGTGAAAGACATACGTGCTCAATCTTTTCATTTTCTCGTGTTTGTGAGAAAGAGATTAGAAACAATATCCAAATGCATGGATATTAGGATGCGATGCATGCTAAAATTTTGTTAAAGAACGGATTGATGAAGAGATGAGATTATCAACTTAGCCAACATTGACTGTCAACTTATAGAAGGAAGGACAAAAGGACTGGCACAACCTAGAATAGACTGTCAACATGGCCAAAATTGAGTGCCTACATAACTAAAAAGACTTTCTTATACAAATTATGAGAATATTCAGAGGAGTCTCTTCATACGGATTCGGGCAAGTCATTCTTGCTCATCATGTAAGGCCTCACTTTCTCAATATACGTAGTGCCAAAAAGACTAACAGACATCAATAACTAGAGGACTTGTTTAGAAAAGAAGAAGAGACCCAACATAAAAGAGAGGAGAATTCCTGACTAGCCAAGGAGACCGTTTGAAATTGATCGACTCGACGATAAAATGAGAATTTTTTTAACATCACACAAACGGATCAAGTAGGCACATCATCCTTGCGTCGGGGGCTTGCTTTTTATCTAGCACTCCCTACCTAATTGGCCTTAGGAAATTCTTTTTAAATCAACCATTCCCCACAACTCACAGTGTAACCGAGAGTTATAGAGGTTCTAAAGAGAATTTGGGCTTTTCATTTATCAAGTATATATATAAGGGAGCTCCTCCATATGTTTGGGCTACTAGTCATAGTCACATGTTTCATCCTAGCCCTAGCCACTCATTCCACCTAGCCACCATTCGGGTAACTAGTCATAGTTGACGATCAGATAGTATTCCACCTTGGCTAAAAGCATTTGAATTGGGCGGCATAGGGGTCGTCTTCCTGGTCCTCTAGGCAAGTAAGTCTCCCAAATCATGCCAATCTTCCCCACATATTCAAGCGACGCCATTCTCGCACTTTCGGCATGGAATATGTTGAGTTATTTCTTGAATTGCCAAAGTACTTCTTGGGTTCCCAACTTGCTTTGTTTTCTAAAAGAATCTTTCATAGGATCAAATGCTCCTCCTTTGGCGCCTGATACCTCTTATGTATAATTAGATCTGCCATGATGTAGTTGATGTCTCAATCATAGGAGCTTTTTGCTCCAAGTAGAGTGTGACGCCCCCTTACCACGTGTTGGGTTTAATTTGTGAATGGGGCCGCCCAAGATGGGCAAAACCCGGCCCACAGCCCACATTATTTTTAAATTATCTGAAGGCGGTTATTATCTTTTTAGGGATAGATATCAGTAACCGCAAGATGATTTTGGTAACCGCCATCAAACGAGCGTACGTTCATCTGAGAACGCTTTGGAGAAAGAAGCAAGAGGAAGACTTTACTGTTCTTGGGCATTCGGATCATTTCCTCACGAGTTGGACATCTAATCTGTGGATATCAAAGTACGTTCAAATATGTGATGTGCCTTCAAATCAGTGATACAAGTGTTCTTCGTTCCTGGGCCAACTTGTTTGTATTTTCACTACAATTTGCTTTTAATTCGTTCGAAGTTATGGATTTTAAGTAAATCCTTCATTGGTATCAGAGCCTGTCTACTTGTTTTCCTGATTGTCTTCATGCAAATAACATATAGATGTTGTTTAAATTAATTGAAATTTGGACATGTTTAGAGAAGAGCAAAATGCTTTTTTGTGTTTTTCAGAAAATTTCTTCGGTAAAAGTTCAATCTCTTTGCATATTTGGGTAGTGCTCAGGGAGACGGTCGTTTTGAGTGGTCGCACGTCCCGAACGAAGGTCGGGAAGGTCACCGGAGAAGCCTCATCGCCGGTGAGGAAGTTACCCACGTCTGTTGAGCCGACGTCACGCTGACGTCAGCCCTACGCGGACGTGGGAAAAGGTCCACGTGGTTGACGTCACGCGGATGTCAGCCATGCGCGGGCCTGAGGCCCCTTTTAACTTTAAATTAAATTTTTTAAAAAAATTGGGAGGAAAGGGCTTAGTGTAGCTAAAGGCCTGAAGCCAAAGCTAGTGGGCCCAAGGCCCACAAGCCTTGACCCGTGGCCTGAGCTCGCGAGCCCAGCCATGGGCTGAGGTCCGTGAGCTCGGCTCACGCCCGAGTGGGCCTAGGGCCTGCACGGTCAATCCGTTGACCGTGGGCTAGTCCACACGTGATCCGTTGACCGTTTTGACCCCGATTTGACCCTTTGACTAGATCCGTTGACTACTTGACCAGTGACTTGGATCGTTGACCGTTGACCAAATTTAAAAAAAAATCAGGATTTTTGTAATCCTTAATTGATGTGAGTTTCTTCTTTCTTTTGAGATATTCCTAATGTTATGCATGTGTTGCAGGAACAATGGTGGATCAGTGGAGAACTCCTATAGTTGTGAGGACGCCTGAGCAATGAGAAAAACTTAGGGAAAAACAACATGACCTAATGAATTATCGTTGGCAAGAGGACGACTTAGAGACTCACGTGATTCGGGTCAACGACATGATACAAGATGTCATCTGGTACAGTTATCCAGCGATGAGTTTCTTTGAGAAATCAGACGCGCTATATGAAACACTTCCAAGACATTGGAAAATAATGTTGGATGAAGTCATGGAACGTGTCTGGGCAAGGGACGGGTTGATGTGCTATGATAAGCTCGTTGAAGAGTTGCTTAAAAAGGACTATAAGAAGGGAGTGCAAAAGACTACTACTTTAGGGATGAACTCCACCTGACAAGGAGTGAACGCACCTTGGAGAAAACCACCGAACCCAAAGGGGTATCCAGCAGATTTCTCATGGCTGCCAAAGAAGGAAATGGAGATGTCTGAAGACCTTTGGAAATCATTGCTTAGGCTCCGCAAGAAAGTGAAAAATGAAACAGAAGGAAATGTTCTTGACATTTCTTAGTTTTTAGATTCTAAGCTAGTGTCTGGCAGTATTTTATGTTTCATGACATTTCTCGTTCATGTCTCTCTGTTTTCATGTTGCTTTCCGTTGAAATACAAGTTTGTTCCATGACAATGAAATCTCTTATTCGAATTTCATGTTAGTTACTATGTTTTTCATAATTGTGTTATGACACAATAAATGTGGTTAGCTCTATAAATTATAAGTAACTTAATTGATTTAAGACTTTATTTAAAGAATTATATTAATAATAATTTCAAATTAGGATTTTGGGATGATGATTGGAGACATATCGTGTCCTTTTGACTCTCGAGCCTAGCATGAAATTATTTATAATAAAGTTAATTAGGGTGAAGTAGTTGCATAAATGAAGACAATTGAATGAGACCTTTGTGCTTATATGTCTGATGAACTTTGTGTTCAGATAAATGGCATTAGCAACGAAAAACATAGTTGCTAAGTTAAACAAAGGGGAAAATTGAATGGCGATAATTATGAAATATGGAACATGAAAATCCAATATGTGCTGGAAGAGCAAGAAGCATTGGAAGCTCTTAACCTAATCATGGAAGAACCGGAGGACGGTGATATTGCACAACACAAGAGAAATAAAGAGGCATTTGACGTATGAAAGAAGAAGAATTCCATAGCTCGCATTATGCTATTAAGTAGCATGGAGAATGATATTATGCGAGAATTTAGGCGTTTTGAGAATGCTAAGGATATGTGGAGTGCATTGGCTGCTAGGTTTGGTTAGACTTCGGTCACCAAACTAAGGCAACTCACTATTAGGTTTGATTCATACAAGATGTCACATGGTCAGACCATGAGGCAATATTTGAGACGTATGACAAACATGATAAGTGAGCTGAAAGATGCTGGACACATATTAACTGATGAGTAGCAAGTGCAAGCAATAATTCGTTCTCTTTTTCATAGTTTTCCTCATAATTTGGAACACATGAAGGTCCATCTAACCCACAATGAAAGTGTTAAGGCCTTCGAGGATGTTATGCGCCACATAGAGCTGGAGGAGGACCGCCTCTTAGCAGCTAGACCCGAATCATATATATACTTTGCTGGTTCAAGCTCACATGGAGCTTCGGGTGTTAAGCGCAAGTGTCAAGGTGGGTTCAAGAAGTGGCCGAGGAAGAGAATGAATCCGTCAGAAAAGAAATCAAAGGAGAACCAATACTAGAAAGGGAAGCGTCCCGTGAAGAAGAAGAACATTTCGAGGGTAAAATGTTTCAATTGTGGTAAGCAGGGTCACTTTGCTCGCGACTGCGCCGAGCCCAAGAAGGTAGAAACCCTTAATACACGTGAAAGCGTCACTGGTGTATCTAGTTCTATTTTTCTGACTGAATCTCATCCTTTGTGAACTGTAGACTCGAGAGCGACATACCACTTAACGAAGGATAGAAGTACCTTCGTGGAGTTTCGGCGAGTCCCACAAGGAGCCAAATACATATATGTGGGGAACAATTCTAGAGCTGAAGTTAAGGGCATTGGCACATGTCAACTCCAAATGCGTGGTGGTCGCACTCTGTTCCTGCATGATGTTTTATATGCTCCCGAAATTCGTCGGAATTTGATCTTAGTGTTGGTTTTAGTTAAACTTGGTTTTAGTGTGAATTTTCATGATTGTGGTGTGGAATTATTTCTAGGAACGAATTTGTATGATTCTAAATATTTTCTAGATGGCTTTATTGTATTGGATGTTAAAAGTCACAATGCGAATGTGTGTTATTCCTTATTCACATCCTCTAATGCTTATGATGCTGATGTGAATGTATGGCATGCCAGACTTGGTCATATTGGCCAACAATGAATGAACAAATTAGCCAAAGAGGGCTTATTGGGCAATATTGAAAAAATCGATTTGCCTGTTTGTGAGCATTGTCTAACTGGAAAACAACACGTAAGTCATTCAGAAAGGGAACGAGAGCTGAATTTTCATTACAATTAATCCATTCTGACGTTTGTGGTCCAATGAATGTTAGAGCTAGGATTGTGACTGTTTATTTCATCACATTTATAAACGATTACACTCGATACGGATATGTCTACTTGATTTCTCACAAATCCGAAGCTTTTAGTTCGTTCGAGAAAATTTTAAATTAGGTGGAGAATCAATTAGATAAGAAAATAAAAGCTTTAAGATCCGATCGAGGTCGAGAATATCTATCTGATGAGTTCATAAACTTTTGTGATGAAAAATGGATTGATAGACAATTGTCTATTCCCTAAACACCTCAGCAGAACGGTGTTGCTGAAAGGAGACACAGAACCCTAGTGGAAATGGTTAGGTCTATGATGGAGCAAGCTAAAATGCCTATTACCTTTTGGGGTGATGCTTTAATGACTGTAGCCTATATACTTAATCGCGTGCCTTCTAAATCGGTTACTTTCACTTCATATGTGTTATGAACAGGTCGAAAACATGATTTAAATTTTCTAAAACCTTGGGGTTGTGCTGCTTATATTCACGAGCTATCTCACAAATATGGCAAGTTAGGTGCTAGAGGCAAGAAGAGTGTTTTTATCAGATACTCGGAGCACTCAAAAGGATATGTGTTCATAAGCGAGCAAGAAAGTAGGAGTGTAACTGAAATTGAATCACGAGACGTCAAATTCTTAGAGAATGAGTTTCCTAAAAGGGCGAAATAGGTGAAAATTATTTCCTATTTGAAACCATGGATAATGATGACAGCAATTTAAGCATTATTCCAAGTGAAAGTGATATGAGAAGAAGGGAATTGGTTCCCGAACAATCTCAATTGAAACCTCTTGATGAGACAATGCCATTGTCATTTGATCTGAGTGGAAGCAATACTCAATTGAGAGATCTTTCCTCAATACATCGGACGAATCGAAAAAGCGTCTCTCGTCGACGTTTTAGCATTGAAAGGGAAGCTTTCATGGTTGCTTCACAAGATAAAAAAGAGTCGAATAAAATGATGATCTAATAGACCCTGATAAGGAAAAATGGATACAAACAATGGAGGAGGAGATGAAGTCTATGAAATTAAATCAATTATGGGAATTGGTTGATCTCCCAAAGGGACGCAAAGCTGTTGAGAAAATAAAGCGTAAAGCTGATGGCTCAATTGAGAGATATAAGGCTTGCCTTGTGGCAAAAGGTTTTACTCAATAGAAATGAATTGATTACAAAGAAACTTTTTCTCCTGTTGTTAGATTTACCTCTATTCGTCTTATCATGGCTATAGTGACAAGCATGGATCTCGAATTACATCATATGGATGTAAAGACTGCTTTTATCAATGGAGAATTAGAAGAAGAAATTTACATAAAACAACCTGATGGTTTCATATCAAAAGGCCAACGACAAAAGATATGTCGACTTCTAAGATCGAATATGGCCTTAAGCAGTCATCGAGATAGTGATATATACGTTTTCATAATGCTATAATGGCATATGATTTTTCAATGATACACGAGGATCATTGTGTATATATCAAGAGATCCAAGGATCAATTTATGATCTTATCATTATATGTTGATGATATTCTACTTGCCGGAAAGAATATAGAGTTTGTCAATACTGTAAAAGGTTGGTTTTCGATCAATTTTGAGATGAAAGACATGGGTGAAGCTGCATACATTTTTGGAGTTAAGATTTTAAGAGATCGTTTGAGGATATCGCTATCTCTTTCACAAGAGACTTATATTAATAAAGTCCTCGAACGTTTTGGTATGCAAGACTGTAATCTCATAGATACTCCAATAGCCAAAGTGTCCTAAAACTTCCCAAGAAATGGAATAGATGATGCAAATTCCATACATACCTACTGTTAGTAGCTTAACGTATGATATGGTGTGTACACGACTGGATATTTGTTATGCAGTTGGAATGGTAAGTAGATACCAATCCAACCCTGGTCAAGCACATTGGATTGCCGTCAAAAGAATCCTAAGATATTTGAAAGGTACTGCAAACTACTCACCGTGCTATCAAGGAAGAGATCTGCGCCTTGAAGGCTTCTCTGATGCTGATTGGGGAGGAGATTTATAGGAAAGGAGGTCTACCTCTAGATATGCATTATTACTGAATAATGGCGCCATATCATGGAGCAGTAAGAAACAGACATGCGTATCCTTATCCACGATGGAAGCAGAATATATGGCTTTATCAGCAACAATACAAGAGGGTGTCTGGCTGAAGAGATTTTTGGAACATTTGGGAATCACTAAAAATGCTGTCGGACCATTATTGGTCAATTGTGATAGTCAAGCAGCAATTTCCCATACTAAGGATCCTAAGTTTCATGGGAAGACTAAACCCATAGACATCAAGTATAACTTTGTCAAAGACATGGTGGTACAAAAGGTTGTGAATGTACAGTTCATATCTAGGCATAGAATGATAGTAGATCCTTTGACCAAGCCAGCGACTAGAGATGTTTTCAATGGTCATATAAGATCTCTAGGACTGCGTAGAGGTTGATGTACTAAATATGTATTTATCAAGTTGTTCACAATGAATAAACTCTTTTGTTTGTCTTCATTACTGATCTTTGTGTGATTAGTAAGATATTTATGCATTTTAATAAAGCAGTTAACACTTTGCGTGTTATAGAAAGTATGTCAGATAAATTATAGATCAACCTATTTACACGGATGGTCGCCTCTATTTATAGTATGATAAGTAGAGATGAGACAGTTTGAGATTGTTATCTAGGTGATAATTGAGAGTCCTAACTCAAACATGATTGTCGCTGATGAGGTCATTTCTGTTATGACCAAAAAGTGAAATAAAATCACATATTTCACTTTATCTGTCTTTATGCCAGACATGAGAGTGGATAGTGAACTTGATTTTAGACGCTGTGTATGTCTAAAATTATAGTCTGTACCTTCTAATAAAGACATACGCTCCATGGGAAAGGAGAAAATGTCGTAATGCGTATTTCATATTGCGTATGCATTAAACGACTAATAAGAGTTGGTAGAAGTTTTGATCTCAACTTCTTGTGCCGTGTGAAATTCTAAAGGAAACAAATTCCTCGATAAATCCCCTTATGACCCTTACTCAATCTCAAGATTCCTATTCGATGTTTGCTATCTTAGAGTATTACCAATGGTTATGAGTGATTCGACCTAATGGGATGACATCTCTATAAAAGTGAGTTGGACTGGAATTAAGAGGTTTGAGGAAAGAGGAAGGTCAACTTAGTGTCGCATTATAATATTGTATTCACAGATCGCTCAGTTATGTTTGATGAGTTTAATCATGATTGTGAATACAATATTAGATTTTCAAGAGATCGAGAGAGATATTAATGCGATTCCTTGATTTAGGGTACTGCATACTATATCTACTGAATGCTCAGAAATCTGAGCGGTTATATACTCCAAATGGATATATAGCAATGAGCTCTCAGAGTATGCTGGTCGCACGGATTATTTATCAACATCAAACTTGTCGAGAGGAGAATGAAGCGTTCAGTCCATCGTGGGTGAGTGGGAGAATGTTGGGTTTATTTTGTAAATACGCCGCCCAAGATGGGCAAAACCCGGCCCATAGCCCACATTATTTTTAAATTATCTGAAAGCGATTATTATCTTCTTATGGATATATATTAGTAACCGCAAGATGATTTTGGTAACCGCCATCAAACGAACGTACGTTCATCTGAGAACGCTTTGGAGAAAGAAGGAAGAGGAAGACTTTACCGAACTCGGGCATTCGGATCATTTCCTCACGAGTTCGACATCTAATCTATGGATATCAAGGTACGTTCAAATATGTGAAGTACCTTCAAATCAGTGATATAAGTGTTCTTCGTTCTTGGGCCAACTTGTTTATATTTCCGCTGCAATTTGCTTTGAATTCGTTCGAAATTATGGATTTTAAGTAAATCCTTCACCACGTCCCTAATTACTCGAATGTCAAACCTAACTTGACAACTACTTGCTTTTATCATTATCACTTTAAATTTCTTATGTTTGACTAAATGCAACAGAAACGAGAAATATTATCATAAATGGTGAATAATATCCTCCACACATAGCGAGTGAGGGCAACGGCAAGGCAAGCGAGATTGATGGTGAGCGGCGAGGCCGACGACGGGTGAGGCAACCGACAGTGAAGTCCTTCCTTTTGTCAAATTAGGGCTATGCAAGAAAAAGAAGGAAGAAGACTACTCTACACCTAGGCTGGGCAGTCGACAAGAAAAAGAAGGAAGAGAAAGGCTTGTCAGTTATCTATTCCTGGACTCAGCAAGAAAAAAAAAGCTACTCCTTGGCATCTCAGTTCTATGCTCCTAGGTTTGGCAAGAAAAAAAGGCTCAGATGTTCCGCACTTCATAGTATTACCGTCTCATTTTTAATATATATATTATGTATAATATATGTTGGTTAGACCAAGCCAAAATCTCAAGACCAAGGACCAACCCACATAATACCGAGTTAGAGATTTCAGAACCAAAGACCGATCCAGTCCTCTTAAGAACTCGACTAGGACTGGCCGGGTTGGGCTAGTCTAGGGTCGGTCTAGGGTTGACCCTGGATCATTGCTCACCATAGTTTTCACTCCTCGGGATTTGACTTCTTGCTACTATTATAATGACACGAAAGTATGGGAAGGGGACTCATCCAGCCACTACCAAAGCGAGCACAAATAGTATAAAACATGTATACTATTTGGCCTCTAAATAGGCCTAGGTTGATAGTGAACAACGTTTCAACCAACAAAAATAGCTCATATGGGACCTTAGGCATAATTAATTTGGAGAAGTTGTATGTGAAATCGCGAGATACGCCATATTAAGGTGTTGGATCCTTCGAAAACTTGCTCATCTTTCCTTTTTGAAAATTGAGGTCATAATAATAGTAAGCACATACTTAGCAAGTAATGCTTTCTAATGCTTCGTACTATATTCACGAAACATGCAATTTCACAAGTGCGTGGCAATGGATCAATTAATTCCAAGCTCACATGCAATTTCCATATTAGAATCACATATAAATCCCCTACTCAAGCTCACATTTAAAGGTACATCCTTTCTAATAGAGCAATTGTGCGCTAAATGCCCAAGCTGTTCACATAAAAAGCATAATCTATTACCCATTGGAGCATCTCTCCTCATAGGACAATGTTGTCGCATATGTCTCATCTTTCCACATGGAAAGCAAACTCCCGACTTCTAGTAACACTGATCTCTATGATGCTTCCCACAAGTAGTACAAGGGTCTGGTTTACTTGAAACTCTGGACTTTCCTGGCTGGTTAAAACTTTTTACTTTTGGCTACCTCTGCCATGATGATAATCATGAGGCTTAAACTTCTTATGCTGAGGTGCATCATCATATACGCGCGCTCTCTAACATTTCTCGCTCCACCCTAATTGCTCGATCCAAAACATCATTGTACAAAAGGTATGGAACAGATATCTGATTGAAGTCCTCACTAGAAATGTTCTGCCCAAAGCCGTTCATTAGCCATGAATCTTTCCTCAAATCTACTCAATTGATTAAAACGGGTTGTGTATTCCATTACTGTTGGGTTGCCTTGAGATATACTTGCGAAGTCACTCTTCATATTTGCTTGGAATAACTCCGGGAAGAACTGAGCATTGAACGCCTCAATGAAGTTCTTCCAAAAGATAATTACATCATCATCTCCAAGGGCGGCTTTAGTCCCTTCTCACCAACATATAGCTTCTCTTTCCAAAAATCGGATAGCAAAGTTAACATTTTGTTCTTCACGCACATTCTCTGCTCTAAAAACTTCTTCCATGCTCTTAATCCAACTATCGGCCTTCCATCAAACTTAGGTGGGTCCGCTTGTGTGAATTACGCAAAAGTGCATGAACCAAGTGCCTGCCTTCGCTTAACTCTTTCACTTGGTGATATCAATGAATCATTATTTGAGTAAAATCCATTGAGGGGTTAGCCTCTTAAGACTCTTCTAGAGTTCCTACAAGTTGGGAGACTCTTCTCGAGCTTCTTGGAAGTTGGGATTTCTATCATATTGATCTTCTAGTCTCTTTCTTGAAGCCGCACCTCAAGAACTTCGAGACATAACTCATGTATTAGAGGTAGCGACTCGCTTGCTCTTTTAGTTGTTTCGGAACGAGACAAGTGTCTCTGAATTGGGACACATGACAACATGTATCTAAAGCGAAACATAATTTTAGCACCTAAAAGGTTAGTGCACTAAAACTATCGTACAATCTCACAACATCCCAAATCTATAACAAACATATCAAAACTTAGGTTCTAATACCAACAAATGTCACATTCTATGACACGGCCGCCCTTTCTCTCAAAGGACGCGGCCTCAACACAACCATAACTCGACCTAATTATCACTATGTATACATTCATATATATATGTGTGTGTGTGTGTGTGTGTGTGTGTGTGTGTGTGTGTGTATAAAGTCATATTGTCACAACATCAGAGTATTCTATAATCCATAAAAAAAATATAGGATATTTAACAACCAACTCAAAGGCTTATCAAAGCCATATATTCATTCTAAAGTATCCAACCCAAAAGCTCGATTCTAGTTGTGTATAACTCATATCCAAAATGCTCACTATCAAAGTAATCCAGTCGCTAGAAGCCCTTACCTATTTTCGGCTCGTCGAAGAACCTAAAAAATAAGTAACATTAAAAAAATAAGCTACCACGACTTAGTGAGTAATACATTTCTTCTATGTGGATCGAACAGTCACCATGCATCATTATAGAACGATATAACGCATATTATCTCAAAATTGATATCATAACTTTCCAACAAACTTTACATAGATAAAACAAGTTAACTTATATTTCATAAGATCCAACGGTGAGTATCTATGTTGATTGAAAGCTTATTCATCATTGCTAAGGTTGAGGGTTTGAAATTCACAGTTGCTAGCATATTAAGTAGGGGGCCATGGTATTAGGGTTCTATGCTAGTCTCCCCTGAGGTATAGGGGCTCGGCTTTTTGGTGCCGTCTAGGCACGGAGGGCCCATGGTGGATTCCTTGGTCATAAAAAATTTATATTTCGTAAGAACGAAGCAACAATAATGGTCAAATCAATTGATTAATCTCATCAAATCACACATCAATATCTTATCCCATCAATTAATCTACTGCTCAATATCTAACAATAATCAGGTTTAACGCCCGTGAGAAAAGTGACCAAGTTTACCTCCTTGGCTAGGTGTACCACCTACATCAATCGACATTTGGCTCAGAAGGACGTCCCGAAATAGTATGCATACTTCCCCTTAATGGATTCTCTCCAAGCGATATGAGCAAAATTAACAAATGTTAATCTCCAACAATCCACAATTAACATGAGAATGTCATTTTATAAACCGATTTTATAAACCTAATCACACAATCTTTCACAATTCTACTATCAAATATAATTTATATAATAAAACATTTTGAACTCAATACTTTAAGGTCCTAATTTTCCCTTCACAATATATTTAACTCACAAACTTGTATTTCAATTTACTGAAATGAAGTTCTTCAATACCTTCTTAAGCCATATAAAAATGTAGTAAAAGTTCAATCCAATTTATGCAATTCTCATGTTATTATCCACAACTTTATCATTTCCAAGAAAAGACTTTGTAAATTCATAAAAGAAATAGTATCGCTCACATGAAATGCCGAAAACCAGCAATACATATCCAAATGGGCCGATAATCTTGAAATCCTAACAATTAAACGAGAATTGACGTAAAAAATTTACTTATCACTTATACAATGTCTAACTTTAGCAAAATAGCTTATACGCATTAACTAAGCTCGCTACCGAAGCGAATATTCAAAATTATCTGCAACGTATAACTTGAGTGCGAAACTTAATTATCCTATAACTCTTTTCCACCGAGCTTCGTTTTCAGTGAATTTGCAATCTGTGAAAAGGTTTTTCCATGTACTACGAAAAGCCCACATTTTGCCAATGCAAAATCTCGCCCGAATATAATGAATTTTAACCAAAAACATATTCATCGCACACTATTCATCATGTGTAGAAAACTTCAAAATTTATTTCCGATAATCCTTAAGCTAAATCGAAATCCGTAAAATTATTCCACTTCACAATACCTCAAACTATTAAATACACAAAAACTTTCAACTTATGAACTCAAATACCAGACTTCGAAACTCAAATTTCACAAAATTCGATTCTTAAACCCTAATCTTAGAAACTATTCTAATTAAACGGACGAGGAGCATGAGCACCATCGCAAGTCAAAGTCAAATCAACTTGGTGAGATTCTCATAATGAGAAAATCCATTCTTCTCTTTTTCTCTAATTCCTTCTCTCTTTCTTCTTCTCTTTTCCGTTTATTTGCCCGTGCATTTCTCCCTCTCTCTCCCTTCGCCTCTCTCTCTTCGCCTAGGACCTAGATCGGGACAGCCTTTGAATTTTCAGTGGTCACATGGCCTATGGGAAAAATGGGTGGCCACTCCTAATGGCCGACCTGTGTATGAAAAGGATCCTCTCATTTCCTTCGTATATGGGCTAGTTCATTGAATAAAAACACTCCGACTCTCTAAACCCTCTCGTCTCTCTCAATTATCTTACCAAACAAAGGTTGACTTGGAAATCAATTTCCAAAGGCAGCTCAGGTTAGAAACGCTACAAAGCACACTCGAGTGTAACATAAACAAACAACTAGCGAAAAAATATTGCTTACACAAATTGCCATCCTTAAATGTTACCAACATGGGATTACTTTAGTTAATTGATTGATCAACCAACATGAAATTACTTTAATTAATTGATTTGGCCATACCTACCATCAAATTTGATTTTCTATAATGCTATTTAGAATCAATCCTATAGTAATTTCCTCTTTTATGTCCCTTGAATTTTCCTTTTAAGCACACGATCTATCAAATTTTTTTATTCGTTTTTTTTCCTTGCATTTATTTCATTTAATAGAATATTTTCTCTCGTTCTTCAATTTCCGTAAATTTCTGTTTGTCATATCAAACTATGAAACGTGCATCTCTGAAAAACATTGGATGGGACACTCTAGATAGATCGGATAGTTTAATGCCACGACGTTTTCTATTGAACACAACCATCTAATAGATACTAAACAAATTAGTCAAGAGTGAAAATTCTTTGTTGAGCATATAAAAATAATCAACAAAATTAGAATTAGAATAATATAAATAATATAAATATCAAATCGGATATGACATAGAAATCCACATAAAAAAAATTGCAAAAAAATTAGTTTAAAAAAAAGGGCAATAAAACCTCAACAGGAGCAGGGTCGCGCAACTGGTGCGTGAATCCTGATGCGCGGATATCACCTGGCCGCCGGCGGCGGCGGCGGCGGCGGCAGCAGCGTTCCGCCTATTAATGGCGGTCGCGTTCACCGCCCAGACAATCAAATCTCAGCTATTTAAATTGCAAGTTTTTCCCAAATCAAAAAAAGAAAAGAGTATAGGAAAAAGGAAGGAAAACGAAAGAGAACAGAGAGACGAGGATGGAGAATGATCAGATAGAGCTAATACAAAGGTCGTACGCCATCATCCCGGCGAGTCAAACCAATAGGGAAACATTAATATCATCACCTCATTCACCACCAAATCCGAGCGACGCAGAGTTGAAAAATGATTGCGAAGAATAGAAACGAAAAAAACCTCACGAAAACGTTCTAAGAGGAAGGAAATCGGTGTAAGAAACCATGGACGATTCGATACCAGTTCGTCGAAGCTTTGCGAAGGGGAACAAACACCTTCGGCTTCGGCCGGCTGCTGTATCTGTGAAAGTGATGCAGACGGTGAAGTGAGAAACCCTAATTGCGTGCTCTCCTATTTATCGAGGAAAAATGCTCAGCCCACGGCTGATCGTGACGACGTCGCTTCAAGAAGGGGAATCTGTAGTATGAATCTCCGTCTTACGGTGTCGTTTCAAGTTGGTCTGACGCTTTGGGCCTTGAGCCCTACCATGAACCGCGAAAAGAAAAAATAACAGTCGCTCAATTTTATTTATTTAATATATTCTTCAAATTTCAATTTAATATATGATATTTATTCTTGGATTTTTCTTATTACATATATTTAATTTAATTTCTAAATTATAAAAAAATATTTAATATTATTTATAAATTTAAATGACGGAAAAGATGATATATATAAATTTTCATATTACTTTGGGATTATATTAAAATTTTATCAATAATTTAGGTATCATATGTATAAAATTTTAAATAATTTAGATATTATATTTATTAAAATAAAGTTTATAAATTATGTTTTATATTAAATTAAAATTTTGAAAATTATATTAAATAAATTAAAAATTCACAGCTTATATTACGTACAAACATAAAATTCATAAACGTGCAGTAATTAACCAACCGCGAAAATTCTCGATTTCCCATGGAATGGCGAAAATGCCCTCTTCGTTCTCGTTGAATTCCCGAGATTATCCCGATTCCGCCGACGTCGGGCCGAAGCGGCGAAACCGCCGTAGCCATTGAAGAAAGGCTTCTTTCCCTTTCTCTCTTCTTCTCTCTGGATCGGAAATGGTTCGTCAATCCATGAGGTGCTTCCTCCAGAGCATGCGTGCGTCCCCTCTCTCTCTCTCAACGTAAATTCCGCAGTTTAGCTCTAAGAAATCTTAGAATCATGTATTGGGTTTCTTATTTTTCCTTTGCAAGTGTCTGGATGTTGCCGAGTTTTGATTTTGTTCAGCTTAAGACTATCCTATACAGGAGCTGCGTGTTTACGAATTCTGTTCATCTGTGAACGAGCTCATATGGGGATTGGTTCCTGCTCTTGTTGTACTGCCCAATCACACAGGTCTCGCTAATGATTTGTTGAAGAGACAGGAGTCCCACAGAAGGTTGCTACTGTCTTCTGTGCTCAGTAGACATCAATCGCAAGTGTCGAGGACCGGGGAGGTCGACGCCGATGAGACGAAGAAAAATGGGGGTCCAGTTGCTCCCGAGTCTGAAGAGCAGAGGAAGATGATTCATGGTTCTGGGCTGAGCAGGCATGGCTCTGACGATGAAGATTTGGGTGATGGTAAATGGAAAATCGAACTAGCGTGGCTCACGAAGGCTTTGGAACCGGCGCTGCAGATGTGCAGGTGGGCTTTGCCAACAGGTATTTAAATTGCAATCCGTGTTCCTCCACGGATAGGACATGTCAACCTTTTGATGACGAGGAAGTGTTGACGGTTTTATTACAGCCTTCTCTTATTATAATTATCGTTGCTGGTTTATTTTTTAGAGTTTAATGCCATGTTTAAGAATTGATAGCAAGCTTTGGATGCTGTCACAGGAAAGGAGAAAGTTCTTTGTAACATTTCATTCTTGTTTAAATAAAGAGATGAGGTAATACAGTATTAAGATGCATTTTCTTTGTCACCTTCTCGTTTAAGAGCAGCAGGTTTCTGGCCAGGGCTATATTGGTATCTATGCAATTCAGCATCTACCGTGCTAAGTCATTGACTGTGTAACTAAATTTCCAGGAAATGGAGATCAAAGCGGAAGCAGGTCGCCACCGACCGCTAGGTCTGTTTCGGAGATCATTGCAAGCATCCAAAGGAGTAAAGTGGGAGTCCAAGACTGGAGCCTAAGCGATCTTACTGTGGGCTTGTATCTTATTTATCTTCGTCAAGCATCTGCAAATCCTTTTGAGGATATAAATGGTGTTTTGGTATCTTCTGATGCAATAGTAAGGATTAACCTGACTTATCTGCATAATAATTTAAAAGATGTTACTTTTGTCTTCTGACTGGTGAAGAGTTGAGTTTTTTATCTGCAGAAATTTGTCTTTCATTTTGTGGATCCACTTTTTCAGGTTGAAGATCTCATGTATCACATTGAATTGGCAAAAGGTTGTTATAAGGATAGTGCTGCTGGTCTTGCCAGAAACAGCATGCTTCGAGAAAGCAACGTGTTAAAATTTGTGAAGAACTCAAGCATCTTGAGGCCTGGTTACTACATGGGGATCGATTATCGCAAGAAACTTGTAATATTTGCAATTCGTGGAACACACTCTGTGTATGATCTGATCACCAATGTTGCCTCTTCAAGCCATGAAGAAGTCACATTTGAGGGCTACTCAACCCATTTTGGTACTGCTGAAGCTGCACGTTGGTTTCTTGCTCATGAAATTGGAACCATCAAGCAGTGCTTAGATAAACATGAGGTAATATTAAGCTTTCCTACGTCGGAAAAATGTATATTTTTAGAGTGATTTTCCATGTTGGAGGTTTCATGACAATTTTGTTAAACAGAGTTTATTGTCAGGGGTTTAGGTTAAGGCTAGTTGGTCATTCTCTTGGTGGTGCTATAGCTTCTTTACTGGCAATAATGCTACGCAAGAAATCAGAAAAGGAGTTGGGCTTCAGTCCAGAACTTGTTTCTGCTGTTGGATATGCAACACCACCTTGCGTTTCCAGAGAGCTAGCTGAAAGCTGCTCTAATTTTGTAACAACCGTTGTTATGCAGGTAGAAATTTTTTTTTTTTTTTTGTGTTGTCTTCTTATGTGGATAGCAAAGCAGCTGGTTGATGGGAGTGTTGATTTGCTGGAGTATTTTGGCGATTGTCTGTGCAGCTTTTCTTACTGTTCTTACTTGAAATTGTATACAGGATGATATAATACCAAGATTAAGTGTCGCTTCATTGACAAGACTGAGAAATGAGATTCTTCAGACTGACTGGTGAGTGGAAGTCGCCTTACTGAAGCTAATATGACCCTCTCTTTTTCTTTTCATATTTATGCAAGAAACAAGCAGCTTCCACTTTTCAGGAAAATATTTTTATATGTTGAATGTCCATTAACTTCAATAGAACAGCTCCATGAAATCCTTAACAGTAAGGTCCACTCTCCAAAGAAATAAACTAATCACAAATCTACTCTCATGTCCCTTATACCAACCAAAAGAAAAGCTTGGTTCAATGGCACCTAAGAAGTCATGTTTGCAACAAGCTTATCTATGAGTGGTTCATTTGGTGCTTATTTGGAGATATGATAAAGAGGGTTATCTTCTTCTTTTGTTATGGTCATGATATAAAGACCAGGATGTGACAGGATTTGGTAAGTTGGTACTGAATCATCTTGTTCTACAAAGATGCAATATAGTTTTATCTGTAAAATGGAATCATCTTTATCTTCTTTTAAGATTGTATCTTCTGTCCTCTTTCCACTGGGCTTCACAAAATGATTTTTAGATCTGTATTCGTTGTGCTTATGATACAATAGCAGTTCTGGTAATGGCTCCTCATTACTTAGTTTTGAATCCTTGCATCCAAAGATCAGAGTGTATAATGTGATTGGAGAGTTGTAGAAACAGATAACAACATCCAAATATCTATAAGGCCATGTGATGGTGCAAATTATACAGTAAATAGCAGAATTCCCAAAGTGCAAGGACCAGCCCAAGTGGTTTATTAGCTCTGACTATTAGCAGTGACCTATGTGAGTTTTTAAGATAGGTGGCGATTATATGCCTAAATGTTTTGCCCTTTCATTGATTAAATCTTGACATTTTATTTTTGCTAATCTAAAACGGTGTCAATTTCAGTCAATCAAGTCCTAAGCTAGCAACTGATGGAATGTGGTGTTGGCAGATCACGTGTGGCTCATCTTACAACAAGCCACCCTGTTTTTAGGCATAAAAAGTTAATCGATGAACTTAATTGACTAAAATTGAAAGTGCTATGATTCAATTGATCCAAATCTAATGGTAAACAATCAATCGACCAATGGTTAAAATGTTTGGGACTGTCCTTGTACATGTCCCTGAGTTTTCTCTTTGCTTCTTGGGATGTCACAGATAGGTTTCTGGCTTCACTCTGAGCTACTTAAGCTGCAATCTAGTGCATTTCTTGTGTCAGTATAGACATTTAGTAGCTGTTGTCATGAGATGGTATATTGCATTAAAGGCTTCGATCAAGATGATGACATTTTCCTCTTGCTTTGTTGCAATCTAGTGTGATTTCAACACCAAGAGGTAGCTTTGTTATTCTCTGTTTTTTTTAATCTCTTTTGAAGTATTTTTTTTTTTTGGGTAAGGATCTCTTTTGAAGTCATTGAAGTGCATGCTTTCCAAAAAAATAATTGCTTACTTGTATTTGTAGTGAATTTATCGGTCCCAAATTGTTTGCAGTTGTGGGTTAAAGGAATAATTCTGCAGTCTTAAGTTTGTGCAAAGCAGACATAACTACAGAAGATGCATCCTATTTCCATTTTTGGGAGAATGTGCGACACAATCGAATCCTAAATTTTTCAATTGAATCATTGAAGTCCTAAATCTTTTTTAAAAGGCGCACTCAAGTCCTTTCAGTCAATGCTACCTAAACTTGCTCATGTGCCACTTAAAAATTGCAAACACTATGTCCTTGCATTGCACTTTTGAATATAAGTTTTAGGACTTAGTTGCATTTTTGGATAAATGTTTTAAGATGTTATTAACCAATTGAAAATTGTAGGACTCAATTGCACTTTTGGGTATAAGATTTTGATTTGATTGAATCAATTGAATGTTTAGGACTTGACTGCGTTCCTTACATAAGATTAAGACATAATTTTGCTTTCTATTTCTGTTATTCTCTTTTCCTCCTCATAGGAACCACTAGCTAAATTAATATGTATGATCTTTCTTCTTCCATTATTTTGCGGAAAATGTTTACTACTGTATCTAGAACAACTCACAAGGAAAATGAATTTCCATGTCAAGTTTTTCACTCTTCAGTTATCCCACCCCATAGAATCCTTATATATGCAAACAAAACCTACAGAACGCTGCAGAAGTGTTTACATGATGATACTCTTTTGTCATTGAGCTTTGAACTTGATTTCTTCTGCAGGACTAGTATAATTGAAAAGGAAGACTGGAAAAATATCATTGAACTGGTTTCAAACGCAAAACAGGTTGTCTCTTCAGTACAAGATGTGGCAAGGAAACTTGCTGATTTTGCTAAATTCAGGACTAACAAAGAATATTTAGGTGAGGCCTTTTCCAATATTGGGTTGCTGTATTTTTTGGCAAAAGTTCTGCCATTAACTGGGACAGTGTTGCTAATTTCCTTCTTAGATTGTGTATTGTTGTCTAAGCAAAAGGTTCCTTGTAGTTGTGCCTTGCTGAATAGACAGCTTACGCTAGTGGGAGTCTGCGTTGTCGAGTCAGAACTTGCAATTGAATATCAACATGATCTTCTCAATATCACCTTTAGAGGACATATGTTATGGCCTTCTGTTGCTCATCCATCAGGGGATTTTGACCTAGGTTGTGAGCCAAGTGTATTCCCCATTGTCATTTCTGTCAACGGAGTACTGACTACAATTTTCTTCTGGGAATGTGATTCTTTTTTTTCAGCTCTTACCCTGATCTCTAAATCTTTTTCTGGATTTTCAATGGGAATATTATTCTTATCATATCCATGGCACATGATTATTAATGTGCTTGCTCCTCTTACCTACATTAGACTGGGTCATTTCATGCAACATTGCGTGTGTGAATACAATTTACTTGGTAGTCAATAGATTCCATCGCTTATGGTGATGGCTGAACAGTTTGGCAGAACCATTGTCTTGGCTCTCAATTTCCTATCCTTTTCTGTGTAATCATCCACAAGAGGACATGAGCTTGGTCAACCGTGACTTGTATCCCCTGCTATATCCATATATTTGCTGCTTAAACTCACTTAGGGTGTCTGTTGGTGGTATCAGGCAAACTACATGCTGTCCCCAAAACAAGATGGATGCCGTATGTATCAAATGCTACCTCATGTTGGACCATTACTGGACCAATTATTTCTTCCTCTAAGGGCTTCTAATTTTAAATGCATGCATGACAAATGGAACCTTGATCATGGAATTATTTTGACACTCTAGCTAAAGGCACAGGCAATAAGGCTTTTGGCCTATTCTTCCTGGCTTCATAATGACGAGTATACAAACTCATACCTTGGTCTAAAACAAAAATCTCTATAGCATGTCAAATGCGATTCAGCCGGTCCCTCCCTTATAGGATTGTGTAAGAGAGGAAATAGCGATCGAGTTCTGACTTTGTGAGTGAATGAGTTGCTAAGTGTCCTTCCAGCAACAATATCTTTCTTGTTTCTCTTGGATTTAACCATTCTATGACTTTGAAAACAGATTCATTTATCCGACCTGAATCAGCTATTCCTGAAGTTCCCTCCATGTCCAAATCCACAGCAAAGGGTGATGCTGTTATGGAGAAGGAACGAACAATTCCTGAGGAGTTATTCGTGCCCGGTACTGTGTATTACCTGAAGAGAAATACGGACTGTAACTCAAATAGGAGTATTGAGTACTACACTCTATGGAGACGGCATCCTGGGGATCATTTTCAGAGGATAGTGCTCTCCAGCAATTTAATTTCAGACCACAAATGTGACAGCCATTACTACGCATTAAGAGATGTGCTCAAAAGTTTGCCAGCATCAACTAATAACGACATCTTATTCCAATAGAAAGAGGCATTTGTTGTAGAGTTTACCCCTGGCATCTGGTGAACAGCATAGTGCACGCTGGGGACTCTCTGTGAGACTTACCAGCATGTATCACCCGCATCCTTGAGTCTCATAACATAAGTAAAGGAGATCACGTATCAGAGTTGAGTTGATCTTATATTTGTCTTCATATGCATCTCTTCGCTCTGTCTGTGACAAAAGTCCTTGTGCTCAATAACGTAGCAGTGGGTTTGTCATAGTGCGGATGAATGTGGTTGAAATCAGTCATAAGCACAGTGCTTTTGCAAGACTTTGACCTTTAATGTGGGCCTCTTGCTTACTGGTGGACTGCCGAATACTTATTTCTTCTTTGAATTGCTCTTCAGAAGTATCTCACCTCTAGAAGTTGTCAATGGAGCATTCTTAGTGTATTTATGGATAATGAACGTATTTTCATGTTAATTCACAGAGTGTGCATCTTGTACCTAGTCTGTCACACTCATACCTTGTGTTATCGCAGCTAACATTTGGATTTCAGATGTATCTTCTATAATTGTCCGTCTGCTCCAGACTCTGTGTAAACATCAGCTGACAGTATAGAGAATGCATAAACTTATCTAAGAAGAGAAAATTGGCGACACAATAAATTTTCTTTGCCATCTGATCTCTTTGTTGGTGAGAACCATTCGATTTGAATTTGTTGTTATACCCATGTTATTGTACAATAGATATTGTTACTGCTGGCCTTGGTCGCATGGAATCTCTTGTTTTCGCTTAATTTTCAGTGGAAGGATCCATTAACACACTTTTGGTGTTGAGACATACTGACCCTTCCAGCCCTCAGCATGATTGATTTGTTGCTATTACTGTACATCTCCAGAACAATGTTGGCAAACGGATGTTTAACTACGCTATGCGAGGTTATTTTGATTAATTCTACGACCTGTTCTTAGGTTTAGTGTACGAGAAGATGAATCCGACACTGGAATGGGCAACTTTGTATATTCAAGGTCACTATTTTCATCAGAGTTTATCTAGGTTCTCGTTTGGAGTTCTTTGTTATATTATTTGGGAGGCGAGGAACAATGTCTTATTTCGCAACCAGACTGTTTTTGCTCCGGCTATGAAAATGAAGCTAGAGAAGATGGTGAAAGATAAGGCTAGAACTTTTCATCGTGTGTTGGACTCTCCCAGAAATAGGAGGCTTCAGCGTAGTTGGGGTTTAGATCCCAATATATTTATACATTAGTGGGCTGGTACTTTGTATCTTTGTAGGCCAATTTGTCACTTTTTATGCTCTTCATTCGATGACCTTGGTACCCTTCCACTCATATCCATCTTTATGATGTTTTGAGTGCAAGTTTTTGTGGTGCCAAGCTACATGATCTTGTATACTTTTGGTAAAAGTCTATAAAATTCTTACATTACCAAAAAAAAAAAAAAGACGAATCCGAAAAACATTCACAGTTCCCAGGTTGCGTGTGGAAGAAGATGAGCCGAAAAGAAAAACATGGAAGGCCACACAAGTGAAGACGTTGCTTGCCAAATCAAAGGGTGAAGGTATTAGCAATCCTTCAATTTCTGTCAATTATTCAATATCTGCATGGCTAGATTCTTTAACTTCTGAACTTCTTCCTTTAAACATATAAATGGAAATGTGATGTGTCAATTATTACCACATCAATAACTAGTTAGGAGTAACTAACAGTTCGGATGGATTTGGGTTTTTATTATGCTCGAATCAACTCGAACATGTTTTGTATGTCTTATGCGACATAGTTTAGGACCTCCAATTTGAGGTCGCACGACTATAATCGAGATGTAAGAGAGAGAGAGAGAGAGAGAGAGAGAGAGAGAGAGAGAGAAGCTAGGTTTAGGGTGCGTTGATGGAGTAACTATATAAAGAGAGCGGCGGAGTGACGCCTCCACTAGAGGTGGCAGTGTCGTGGTCCATAGTGAAGAAAGGAGGAGGAAAAGAAAATAGATTATAAAGGAAGAAGTTATGGCTAAAGAAGAAGAAAAAGATGAGTTCTCTTGTAAATGGTGGAGAAGGTTCAATAATTTAACTTTGAGATGTCATGGCTTCCAAAGCTTTTATGGGCTTAAATTAGGTACAATAAGCCCACTTGAACATTGCTATGAGGGGCGCCCATGGATGCCAGCTAATGAATTCGTGAGCAAATGACTGATGTGCATTTTTTTGATCGACTTAATACCTCCTTCATTAGAATACATTTGCCATTTGGCTCGAGAGGGATTATACCCTAATCCTATTGATTTCAGGCAAGATAACTAGTATAACGTTGGGAGGGACTAGAGGGATAGGGACATCATATTTTATGTATGTTTTACTGTTTCCACTTTAAAAATGGCTAGATTCATGCCGCGTGGCGATTATATAACGAAAAAGGCCCCTCATATTGCAAACGATTGCCCCGTTGCTCATCTCTACCCTAGTGCTCATTGTGGCTTCGGATTTCTCCCTCCCTCTCTCTCTCTCTTTGCTCACTATTGTTAATAGTGCACAACTCCCATCCATTTGTTATCACCATGCAATTAGTCATATTCGTATACTCCTAAAATTGTGCAATTATGCAAAATTTAACAATTGACATCCTTGATAATTGAGATATCTTAAATCTTGCGGCAAATTTTTAATAGAGATTCAAACATCACAACAACTAGGACTTCATAGCATATTATAAATATGCGATTTCCATGTCCTAATTACCACAATCAGGCAAATTTTGCCCGCCCAAAAAAAAATAGAAAATAAAAATGAAGGCTGCTATGTCCAACTAAGGTTGCACCTTAAGTTGAAAGGTCGTCAGTCTCAGGTGATCCAAATTGAAAGTCTCTAAAAATTAAGAGGACCTTTGATTCACAAGAGATTTTTACACTAAAGGCCAACACTTAATTTGACCTCTGAATCTATCCCATACACATCATCTTGTCAACTCTTCCAAGTAGCCCTTGCAAGAAGGTACTCTTAATATCTATTAGTGCTTACGAGCCAGATTAATAACTAGTAGATTTTAAGTGAAGCATGCCGAGCAACTAAAGCATGCAATGCTATTCAATATGGCTTTCTTACATCTTCAACCAGAAAGCAGTTGCATTTTCACAATATATTCGACCAAACATGAGCTGCAACAAATCCAAGCAACTTTCTCGGAAGCTGCTCCACAAAGATTCGAGGTGCTCAACTCTACAATTTACGTCACCAACTATATGTAGTTCTTGCTATAATATAGCCATAATTAGCATAATTATGATACAGTCAAAACCATGCCACGCCTTAGTCTTCTTATCGCATTTGATCTCATTTGGTAAGCCAACCTACGTCCTTTGGACTCGTTATCCAACTTGAATGGGAAGCATTCATCTTCCAATGATCGGCACCTAAAATTGTCTTATATTCGAGTGCCCTTCCCCAGACCCCCACTTTTCCATTTTCTCCGCATCCGTGAAAGCAAAATTCAACCACAACTCTGGCGACATGTGTACCTTGCTAGCGTCTGGTCACATGAGAAAAGGGGCTAATCAATCGATTCCTCTCGCCTTCAGAATATAATGGCGAGCCACTTCGCCACCTCCATCATGTCTTGTTGATGGCTCTCGCTTTTGCATATTGGCTGCTCCAGTTGATTGATTTGACATCGCCTCACTCAGGGATCAATTGTTGGCCCCTTTCCATTTGTTGTGTCGTGCGATAAATTTGTGCATGTGCTGCTGTTTGATAAAGTAAAATGTAAAGAGGAAATTACCCATTATGAGTTGTAATCTAGACAAGAATGATGTGGCTATGAGGCTGTACTCCATAGAATTGCCCCACCATTTACACAACTTAAGAGAAGTTTTGGGATTGGGATGCGCATTTTGAAATAATAGGTTAGAAAGGCTACGAAACTAGGAGCACATAGCATGATCAGAATCCTATGTGAATGAATCCAAAGCTACTTCAGTCCATGAAGAATGATCCAACCATCATTAATTAGACAAAAACGAAAAATGTCGATTGTGCTTTACATTGTACCCCAACGAGCTCTTTGGGGTTTCTGTTAAGATAACCAACATTAATTTGCTACAATCATTGTGTGAATGTCATGATAGAAACATTGAAATAATTCGAATCTTGTCGAAAATGACTGTTCCTTAAAAGATGATCAAAGGTCTATTCTTCTCATGGGATAGGTTTATGATATACTATTGATTAATTGATTACTACAACTGTAAAAGTTTTAAACAATGAGAGAGTACTTAATGACTTAATTCAATAAATTAAATCAAAGGCTATAAGTGTTGCATGAATCGACCAGTTTAAGCTTGTGGGGGCCAGGTTGGAGAGGCATCACGGACACACGAAACTAGATTGGAGGCTTTTGGGCTTGGCCTTGGCTCTAAGCCCACTTCCAATCTTGCAAACACTAATTATTACGTGCGAAGTCTGATTAATAAACTAAATAGGATTCTAACCCTATAACACAGTCAAAGTGATTCAGACGTGTGAAGTACTCATTGATTCTCTAGTAATCAAGGTCTCCATAAGAGCTTGTCATACATGGATGTCTTCTTTCTACTCTTTGTTCCGCATGAATGTCACTTTCTCTAGCCATAATTGCACCCGTGACATAATTTTTTCAATTCGATGGAGAGGTTTCCTTGTTGAAGATTTCATTAAGTTGGGACTTCTTCCAAAGCCTTTTTGTACATTAATTTTTTATATTATATTTTCCTTCAAAATTTCCTCCATTCTGGACTCGGCGGGTTATAAGTTGTGAATATGTACATGCAAACTTAACCAAATATAAATGTTTTAGAAATATGGTTCGACAAAACTTTTGATAATCCCATATCACATACGTGGAAGGATGAACGTTATGCATGATGGACCTATGGATATTTCTACACATTGTGGCCTACAGTTGGCTTTTTGATGGCATTGTTTGCTTCCTAAAATGCATGGCCAAGCCAAACGCATGAAAGATTATGTAGTTAAAGTCAGCTCATCTTATCTTAGTTGATGACTCGATCAAAACCTTTTCATTGACCATTTTTTCTGGTTTATCTCGTGTACTCCACAAGTGAAGGATGCCTCCTTAATAATTTATGAAAAGTAATGCTAGGTATATTCAAAATGGTATGAAATTAGTTTACAAAGTAATATGATGGATAATAAGTGGGTATTTGAATGTACGAGCCGCATTCACTTCAGTAAAGTTTGCCACATGAACCGGCATTTAAATTGGTCTTAGTATAATTAGAGGAAACCTTTCAACATAAGGAGAGAGAGAGAGAGAGAGAGAGAGAGAGAGAGAGAGAGAGAGAGAGAGAGAGAGAGAGAGAGAGAGAGAGAGAGAGAGAGAGTCCTTATTAAAGACAGGATTCTATTCTAGTGCCTTAGTGGGAGCTCATACAGAGTCAAGACCAAAGAGGAATATGAGGAGACACCTTCGTTCCCAATAAAACGAAGGACTTGACCCCATTATGCGCATTGAGACAAACTTGTAGGGCCTTTGGTTTGTCATTGTTAATTGGATTCAGGAAGTCTTGGTCCTTCGATCCAAGCTAAAGCTCCCAGTCAATATACGCCTCGTTGGCTTTTTCCAAGCTGTCATTACGCGTTAGAAGATATACCTCATGATTCTTACACGACGCGATAGGTATGCGCGACATCTCCTAACCAATTAAACGTTCACAATTTGAGAAAAATATATTATATTATCGTCATTGATGTAATAATCAACACCGTCTTAACTGGTTAATGATATCACATCAACCTTGTCATGTGATATAAACATTTCATATATGCTCAACTTTTTCCTCCACATATGCTATAAAAGAATTAGCCACTCATATCCGTGGCCATTTTAAATATGCAAAAGAAACCCTTCTTTTCTATATACTCATTAGTTGCACCCACACGGTGACAAGTGCATAACCCCTAATTCTTTTTTCTGCTTACAATTTATTTGAAAGTGACTACAACGTTGTCGTTTCTGCTAATTGCAAGAAGATTATATGCCATCCTCCCCCATATTGTGGTTTAGACTTTGAATAATTGCCCCCTGTTCAACCTACACGGAACAAGCAATTAATGTGATATTCGGTGTATATTTTAGAACATCAAGAGCAGATGATCTGTAAGCTACTTTGTTGTGAACTCTTGAAAACGAAGCATTCATGCTTTTGTCTCTTCGTCGTTAGACAGCAACATTGTCTTTGACATATGCATGTCTCGATCGAATTAAATAGGTGCTTTGAACGTCAACAGTATAGTTGCTACATGTGTTGAACTTGAATAAAATGAGGGAGCCTCAAGTGCTGTAACATGCGTGGAATGGATAGGGACGTGATGAGATGCATGCTTAATTGTTAGCCACTGGGTTTAGCTTCTTGAAAGGAGAAAACCCTTTGTCTTTTCAAAGCTCCATTTGGTTTGTATTGACTGGAAGAAATATGTCACTTATAAGCAAAAGCAGATGGAATGCATAGTTCCATATACACTATCCAGTTGAGTGCTGTACAATATACAGAGCTAGAATTTTTTTTTTGAAGCTTCTAATCATGGCGATAAGGTTCACAAGGAGATCACCACATTACCACAATCCTCAAAGACACACACACGCATATATATATATATATATATATGTATATATATCGTAGACAGGTGTCTCCCACCTTTTCTGTAGAGACTTTATTCAAGTTTCAACCCACTTAGTCAATAAACATGTTAATTTTAGAGGTCTTGAAAGTATTCCTATTCCACCAAACATCAAGTATGATGATTATGTCCTACTTGGCTTTCTATGTAAATAAACGTGTTAAATGCAATGCCGAGTGTAATTGATGCACAATCCAAATCATCAAATATGATTCATCCCTATGATGAAGACAAACTTGTAAATTCTTCTATTTTCCTCACAAGCATCATCCTAGATTCTGTCCCACCACATTGCATCCATGGCCACAGTTTTAGAAAATTTGGGTTTCTTCTAGAATAAGAAGAAGCAATTATATTATAGGAATATGTATATTCATTAAAAGGGAAACAAAAATAATCTCTCGATATTTAGTAATCATCCCTACACGTGCAATGGCCCCATCTGCAACTCCGGTGTCGGCTTGACCAGTCATAAGGGCACACAAGTCAGCATCATTCTCCAACACCATCTTTTGTCCTCACAACCATACTCGTACTCCTCCCCATTTCAATAATCTCTTTTCATATTTGTTCTTCTCTTTGTTTTTTGCTTGCACTCCTCTCTCTCATTTGGAAAACCCTAGAAGAAGACACCTGCTTTAGTAAATTGGGTGAAGGTAGCTTTCATTTTTTTCAGTGTTAGGTCTTTTGAATAGCAATCTTTTTTATATCAATTATTGGCTTCATTTCACTTTTCAGCTGGTCTTGGACAGTTTTGTTTGGTTAGACGACTCAATTATTAGTTGAAAGAGACGAACTGTGGTAAGTTTAGTCATTTATTCTCTACTTCATATAATTCAAATTTACTTTTGTAGAAAGCTTCACAAGGTTTTTTTTTTAGGTGGCGGGCATAATCAACCGTATTATGCAAATCACCTGAAAGCAATACATGCAAGTTAAATCGTACGAGATGTCTTCACAACAACGTAACTGTCTTTCACTAGTAAAGTTTACTATGCTTTCTCTATTTTTACTGATTATTGATGAGTCAACATACTAGCAGATTGGTAAAACTAGATCCCCAGTCGGAGGAAACCCGTTGCGTTTCCGATCAACATATCACAAGTTATAAGCAACACAAACACAAAAAATCGACTCGAAGTTAACTGCGGCTAATGTAAACATCTGTAAATCACAAGCCAGAAAGATTGGTTCGAGGAGAAATGACACCATTAGACAAAAAGATGTGCGGCCAAACGCATCATCCAACAAAAGAAGCGGCAACAAGAAAGGGAAATAATCTCAACATGCAAGGGCTTGGACGAATCATGTAGAGAGTCAGAGTAGACCTGAAGAAAGATTGGGAGACAAATCTTTGTTAAATGCCACATTTACGAGGGAATAATCAATGAAGGGGGGAGAAGTGGCTTAAGGAAGAAGCGAGAATTGGGTATGTTTGGCGTAGGGACAACCTCTGTTTTTGTTCGCGCTTGACAAGGATAGGCCTCCCCCCTCAATGTTTTGTGCGACGACCGCTATTTCATCTTTTTCGGCAACGGTGATAACCGCACGCTCGCTCCGCTGGGACCCGCACGTGCGGCGGTTTGACTGGATGTGATCGAGAGACAGGCAGGAGAAGCCCGGCCACGAAAAAATTGATTACGCCATCGGCCAAGTTTGTCTTGATAATCCACCGCCGAGGTAGCTGGGAATCACTTGTCCGTTCGACTCGGTCAGAGGTTTGATCCGCGTCGTGAGCGAATCTCTCTACTAGTTGTCACGACTTATTTAATGCGACTCATTAGTTGCTTACGTGTTGATGGGATTTAGAAACAGTTCTATATATCTCGAAATTTTAGGTCTTGAATTGGACAAATTAACCATACATCGATCTCCGTATTATGCAGCAAATGTAATTTCTTATGGTAATGCCTAAATAAGTCGCTTACTCTATAAAAAAAACAAATTAATAAGCAGCAATCCACAAAACAAAACCCTTTTTCGTATCCTATAGAACTGTTCATTTATTTTCTTATCGGAACCAGAAAAGAACTTCTTGAGGTATAACAATACATTGAATTTGCATAGCCAAAAAGAAAACCTTTGGGATCATATCAACGCGACACCTACTTAAGATTAAACAATCAATGAAGGTGATTATTGATTATTCAAATGCTATTGTATCCATAGAACCTCTTTTATTAAAAAAAAATCAACCTTTGATGTTTTAATGATAGGAAGATTCACAGAAGACCCTTTCATAAAAAAAAAAGATAGACCCAAGAGTTCAAAACATTTTGAGAAATTAATAGAAATTTTCACAATGCCCACATAAATATAATTCAAAATTTGATTGGACTAAATTATTTTGGACTGGTTTTGCTAGCATTAACAAATTTATTAAATGCTCAAAGTCACTTGTAATTGTGTTTCACAGTTTTCTAAGTATCAAATTATGACCTCACTATGTCCTTAACTATGCACTTTCATTGTACAACACCAATTGAACTATTCAATTCACAAAGCCACATAAGCATCAAATCAGCTGCACATTAACGATTTAACATCTTCATCGACCAGCATTGGAAGTAGTTAACAGATCATATTCGAAGTCAAATCAAATTGAAAATTAAACCTAATTGTGTCTACGGGGATCGATGGGTCTCACCTTTCGTGAAAACTGATTTTCCTTTAAGATATTTTTGTACTGTTCTGTCACGCAAAAGTTGGGAAGAACTTCTAGGAGAAAGTCAAGAAATAATTAAGTAAAGAGCATATAATTAGAGATGGTCATATAGGAAGAGGTGAAGATGGGGAGATCTAGCTCTGACGGTGGACTGCTTTTTTCAGCAATGTCTTGGCTCCCATTTAATGCACATGCATTCACTATAAGATCTCCTGGCTTGTAAAAACAAATTAAAATGATTAGTCTCGATTTCTTTCTATATTTATTATTGATATAACCTTTATCGGTAGATTTAACTTTGGAAGAAGGACGTCATAATTTTTTTTACAAAGTGTGAGAAAAAAAGAAAATTATTTAAAATAGCATAAATCATTACATTTATGTCAATTTAATTTTAAATATTTTTATTGTACCAATTGAGTGCTAACTTTTTGACAATTTATCAATATAGTTCATCTGACCAATCATGATTAGAAATCACTTATGTGTGTGCTGGACATCCTATGTGATATGAATTTTTCTGAATTTTTATAATATTTTGTTTCTTTTCTTTTCCTATATGTTTTCTTCTTTTATTATCTTTGTTTATTCATTTGTTCTTTTTACAACTATGGGCCCACAAGGTCACTAGTTGACCCTTGCAACCACAGAAGAGAGCTAGTGACCCTCGTCTAGTCTAGAGGGCATTGTGACCCTCGCTTGTGGCCTAGGTAAGGGCATCACGACCTTTATTGGCTATAGGCAAGGCCTTTTGTGCCCCTGCCAAGATCTTGGAAAGGACTCGATGACCTCCCTTGTGGGTAGCAATGGTTAGCTGGTGACCTCACTAGCCCCCCCTTGGGAAAAGAAAAGAAGAAGAAGGAAAAAAAAACTAATAATTCAGATTTTTTTAAAAAAATTGAAAAAAGTTGTTGACCTTTGTATTGACTATACTACTTAGAACGCCTAAGATCTATGTCTTTTTGACCAAAATTGACTAGATGAATTATATTAACAAATCACTAAAATTTTTAGAACTGAATTAGCCCAAGTACAATAGATAGAGAACTTTTTTTTGGTAATTTCCCGGAAACACCTCTTAGTTATGGATCATCCAACTCGTAGCTTACATAACTTTAGGAAACAACTCATTTAACTTCAAGGTGTTATAGTTCTAATAGGGATAGAAGCGGGGTGGGCAAAATTAGAGTACACGATTCGTTCAAACCCTAATAGGATTTAAATGGTAGTGGCTTTGGAGAAGTGAGATGGATTTAGGGTCAATTGCTATAAACCCATAGGATTTGGAACTGGTAAGGACTTTGGGATGACAATAGGTAGTGGACTTGGGATGTTGCGGTTAAAAAAACTCAACGCCCGATTCATATATAAGTTGAGTTAATGTAGATAATTATCAAATCTATTGGTGTTTGGAGCAGTTTCAAAATTTAATAAGCTTTCTTAGTTAAAAAAAACTTGAAATTACCTATAAAATTTTGTAAAATGTACAATAAAATGTAACATAATCTTTTACTTTTCAGCAGCCTCCACCATTTCATGACCCAGCTTCTACTGTTCATTAGATCTTAGACTTTTGTGGATGTAGATCCCAAATTTTTTCTGTCTTCTATTTTGAGACTCCCGAGATATTCTGATCCATAATGCATTTGTCTAAAATAATTCCTTGTGTTTGCAAATTAAAGGCTGTTGATTTTATGCTTAGTGCATGATATTTTCCGTAAAAATATTATGGCCAGTTGCGGGTACTCGTGGGGTATCTATCTTCTAGGGAGGTGGGTTTAAGATATTATATCAAACCCCGTAAAGGACGACTTTAGAGAGTCGTAGAAATTTGACGGAATGGATTTGGAACGACGCCATCCCACTTCCGACCATAACTTTAAAGTATGCATCATCGAATCCACGAGTTACAGAGCCCAGCAGAGCTAAATACACTCTAAGGATTCTTGGTTTGAAGGAAAATTCAATATTATTAGAAATCATTGAGGCTAGTACCGGCCAGTCCAAGTTAGTGATTTTTTGTTAAAATTGACAGTATAGACTCAATTAAAAAAGGTGAAATGGTTTATGAATCGATTGGTAAAATCGATAATTCATGACTGAATTGACAAAATTGTAATAAACTCAGGATTTTGAAGAATTTTTCCTAACTAAATCATACCATTTATAAAATACGCCGTTTGTAAAATTCCATACTTGCTCCATGGATAGAGCATATAGCTCACCCAAGTGAGAGAGAGTACATAGAGTGAAAGGCAACCGTATTTTCATTTATCAGGCGAAAGGATAGCATATAAAACCAGGTCTAGTCGACTTAAGTAATCAAGTAATTTGCTAAATACTTTAATACCACTTTCATGTGCAAACCAAATTGAAACCATGCAATGAAGCATGCAAATGTTTGACTCTAATACCATATTGAGACTCGCTTTGAAAGTTCGATACCATCATGATAGGGAAATCCATGGGGCAACAAGGCATGCGGATGTCTAGCTTTGATAACAATAAGTGTATTAAAAATCCAATACCTTTATAATGAGGAGATCCAAGAGGATGCTTAACCTCGAATATCGATACATCTTACTTGATTCACATTCATAAAAAAATTAAAATCATCGAATTATGAGCCAATGTACTCATCAATTGTTTCTCCTTACTCAAACAAATTAATATGCAATCTTTGTTTCCCACGCCTTCCTATTTGCTTTATAATTGTTTCCTTCATTTGTGTACGTTTAACAAATTACTCTCTCAGTTTAACTACAACAATTATATACCTAGAAGAGAACCACATGTAAGCTACTTCTTCGGCTCAGAGGTAAATATTCGTATAAATAAGTACTAATAACTCCTTACCAATTCTCTCTCTGAAATAGGGACATGAGGAAGTATCTAATCTTTCCATTTTTTGAATTGACAAGTATTGCCAAATTCACCCTTCTCTACATGAGTAATCATAATCATGGGAAATGGGTTTGCTTATTAATTGATAAAAAAAGAAGCATCACAGCGCTTAAGCCTAAGTAACAAAATATATGTTATTTAAAATGGAGGATGAAGTATCCATGTACGTACATTTCCTCGTAGGACGAAACATATTACATTTTCTAGTACTTTAAAGAAGGCCAAAAGACCCACCCATTGGTAGCCCAGCTGGTTAGGGCGAACTTGGACTTCGTTGAGGTCTTAAGTTCGATTACCCAGGGAAGCGCCTGTGATTTAAGTGGAGGGTCATAGCAGTGGGTTGCTATGCTAGTTTCCCCCAAAGAATAGTCGAGGTATGCGCAAGTTAGTCCGGACATCTTGGTTACCAAAAAAAAAAAAAAGGCAAAAAGATTCAGGTGTTCACCTTTTCGTGAAATTCTTTAATGACAATGTTGGAAGCTAGATATAAAGCCGCACACATGCTGAGTTGATGGTGTTGTCTTTTTTAGTTTAGTTGAACCCCTGCTTTTACATTATTGTCTAAAGGCTTGGTTATTTTAATGATCCCCAGGTAATAAACACGCCTTCTTGTCTCCGAGATCACTCCTACCACTTTTTCCTGTCTCAAGTGGCCAACAAGGCAACAAGTACACATGACTAAAAAGCCATATGGACATCCCCTCATGAGTTGGGCAATTGCCATTACGGAGACATTTAAAGATACGTTTCTATTCTTGTTGATTGGTAATTAGGTAATACTGATTGTCCACTTTAGGATATCGTAATCGCGTTTTAATCCGTGTCAATATATATTTTGATGTTATAAGTTCAATAATCATATTATGATGAAATTGTGCATGTTGATTTGTTTATCTCGTAATCCGAAGCTCGACCATAATTAGCCAGTTATCAAGAAGAGAACTGATGCACTTAAAAATAACAAACTTGGAGTGGGTTGAAATTTGGTCAGTTATATGGAAATGAGCCATTGATAAAAACACACAGCTTTGTCGTGATTAACATCATACTTTCACGTTTTGGAGTATTTTAGATGGGTTTTAGGACTTCTTTTTTATAAGTTTTTAATATTTAATGGTATTTTTGTAATATTATGTTTCCTATAATAAATAGGAGGTATTTTCGTAATTTTGTGTCTCCTATTATAATTATGGTTAACCCATATATAAGAGTGTTTATGATTTCGAATGTCAGACTTTTTGACATATATACTTGAGAAAATGAATTGTTTTTCTAGTAAATTCTAATTCCTATTTAATCGATTTTCTATCATATTTTAGCATCAGGAACTAATACAACAAATTTTCGCTACTTAAAGCTGATTTCTCTAGGGTAAGAAATTAACGGGCAACTATTAAATCCTATAGCCAAAAGCATGCAAACCATTGTCATAAGGTCAATCCCAAGGTGGATAATTTATGTTTCTTTGTATTATATACTAATTTATATCAAGTTGTATCACATACAAGTTTTCTCTTTGTATCCTTTTTTTTTATTTGACCATGCAAATTGATCGCATTTCATACTGCCAGCCCTATAATTAGCTAGATACACCAGGCAAAATTTCAATATTTTATTTATAATATCATGCAAGTGCATAGTTTAGACAAACTATCGCATGCACTTGGTCCACAAACCCTAGTTTGATCCCAACTGTTAGTATCGAGTGCAGCCCATACTAAATTTGATGGATTACAAACTTATGGGGTTGGTTTAGTGGTTAAAAACAGTCATATGTGCATGTAGATTAGACATACGATAGTAAATTTAACTCCTTACATCATGAGATGTAAGTAGTTTTATTGATTGAGCCGCCATGCACCTTTGTAAGGTCCATGATTTTATTCATAGGTAGATTCAGATTCTCTAACTTAGGTGGTAAATTTACATATTAAATTTACCTGAATATAGAGGACAGGTAGACCATTAAGTATTAGCGATTGAAATATGTAATCTTCAATTTTTTTTGTTTAGTTTCATTATTTGCTTTTCCTTTTCTTTCCCTTTTTACTCTTCCTCGCCTTTTAATTCTTCCATCACACTTACAGTTGGCACCTCTGCCACTCTACAGCAGATCTTTAAACCTTGGCCAACCATAACACTATTGGCGTACCCCCGCTTGCCATGGCTCATGCTCTCTCTCTCTCTCTCTCTCTCTCTCTCTCTCTCTCTCTCTCTCTCTCTCTCTCTCTCTCAGTCGACCATGCTTCAGAGGTCGCCTGAGGCAGGCATCCTCGAATTGAGCCGCTAACTGTAGGCCACTATCTTCATTTTGCCTGAGGCAGGCATCCTCCAATTGAGCCGCTAACTGGAGGCCACTATCTTCATTTTCTCAAAATGTAAGAGAGAGAGAGAGAGAGAGAGAGAGAGAGAGAGAGAGAGAGAGAGAGAGAGAGAGAGAGAGAGAGAGAGAGAGAGAGAGAGAGAGAGAGAGAGAGAGAGAGAGAGAGAGAGAGCCGCGTGAGCAGAGAGCTGAGGATAGTGGCCGCATCATGGCTGTCGGTGTTTACCTCACAAGAGGTGACCGGCAAGAGGCTGGAGCGGCATGGTGGTGCCCGGTGATATAAAATGGATAGACATAAGATAGAATTTAATTAGGGACTAGGGTATGTGATTTTGTTAAATATGATGACGCTTTTAGTAAGATCAGGGTGTTTTGGTGACATGGCTTATAATGTATATTGGTTGACGTGTCAATAACAGGGAGCAAGTCTAGGTTGTCAATTGACTCAATTTATCCGCCTCTTTAATGACTATGGGGTTTACAGCCTAAAGTAAGTATTCTTATCATAAGGAAAATGGATTCATCGAGATTGATTGATCTGAATTTTATTTATAAGACACACCTAACATTCTAATGACAATTTCCTAGTCATTTAGGTCAAAATACATAGAGGCAATGCATGGTTTTGATCGTGTACATATCCAGTTTATCATAACAATTGACGACATACTTTTGCACTTGTTAGCTAAGGTACGACTGAGAAGGAAATTACAAGAATAAAGCCTCAGGATTTCCTCAAATCCCAATCTGCGAGATTCTTTAGAAATGAAGAAAGAAAAAACAATATTTAGTCATCCCTAAGATTTAGCAATTGTGACAAACCCATTTATAAACACTAAAGAGAAGTGATTGTACTTAGAGCAAAGCCATTTTTCTAAGTGAGAGACATAATGTATGAGGAACACATTATAAACACATAGAGGGGATAGTTTATAATTTAGAGATTGGATTTACCATGCCATGTATAAAGCGTGATAATGACTATTAGAGCATCCATTCGTGGAATTGTTGTAAAAGAAAGTTGGGTCCTACACAGCAATAGATCCTACAATTGTACCAAGGCTTAGAGTACTCTTGACTTAACTGGTTGAATTCAGAATATATAGACAGCTTAAGTTAGAAGAGAGGAGTAGGCAATACCCAAACTTACCCTTATAAATCTCATTTAAGAATTTTCTTCATATGAATTCTTTTGCTTCTGTTGTTTGTATTGATAGTTCACTTTTGGCATAGAAACGAAATTTTTATTGGTGCTGAATTTGCAAAATTTGTTTTTTTTTTTGAAAATCCAATTCACTCCTCTGGGTTTCTTAATGGGTGTAACAGTTACTTCCTTATAATAGGAACCCAAATGAGTGCATCAAGTAGGAATCAAACTCAGATCTCATGCTTCTTGAAGTGCAAGATCCTAATCGTTTTACCAATCAACCAAGCCGATTCTATTCTGTCTATTTTTTTATACTTCTATTAGTTTCAACTGAGACGGGCTTCCAACATCACCCAGCTAAGCAACTATTATTCAGGTATACTTAAATGATGAAATAAAATTAGGTCAATACAATTGTTAGCCAAAAGTGATTCTAATCTCCATGATCAGGCGAATTCCAAGCACAGTTATGTACATATAAACTATAAAATTAGTACCAATAAAGCTGCTTTTCACAGGTCAAAACTCATAATCTCCTCATTAATGTCTCACAAATAAACCAAAAGCTGCCATGGGATTTTTGTTCCCTCTTACTTGTAATAGCTAGCTAGCTCTCACTATTTTTGTTTGGGGGTTGAACAATCGATTATATTTTAGGAGTTAAAAGGAGGAATTGATAAGATGTGTGTTTAAGTTGGGGTGTCATTATTATTGGGATAGAAAGTGGGGTCAAATGCTCATTGGGCCAAGGTCTACATGTTGGTGCCTATGTGTGACACAACCAAGCGATTGAGAGCGATCAAGTATTATATTAGTGATTAGTTAATCCCAACAGTACCGTATTGCTAGACAAGCCTTGACCTACTAGCCCTAAAACATTTCTAAGTGCACAAGAAAACAAACTCTCTCTCTCTCTCTCTCTCTACCTTGTCGTTATCTTTTGTGCTATTTATTTTTCAGATGCTTCTCTTATTTTTTTCTCTTTCCTTCTTTTCTATTCTCTTATTTTGATAATCTTTTTAATTTGCGCTTTAAATTACTCTCATTTGAATAGAACCGTGGAACGGAAAGCCAACATCTAGTACCAACATCACAGTGGCATGACTAAACCCTATATTTTGATAGGCTCTCGCTTGGAAAGCTGTATGGGAATCATCTAGCAGAAAGTTCTATTTCCCATTTTAAATACATTCATTACTCATCTTAATATTTTGGCGATTGTGTGACTTACCCATTAAACAATGTGGCTCTTTCCCCTGAAATAATTTGCCGTTGAAGCATATCAGTACCAATTTGCATTATAAATTGTTCAGATTCTCATCGATGTTTACTATAGAAATTGACTGAAATTTGAATGGCACTGATTCAATTGTATATATGGTTTATTCTTTGTTTAACATTTGTGCACACGAGTGGGTTCTCGGTTAGATCAGCGATACACATCCTATGGGAACAGCCCCACGCAATCAAAATGCACGAACAGGTGTACCTGCCGCTCAAGAGAGTCCCACCATCACATGCCCTCAACCATGCGACACTCACCCAGATACATCCAACCAAGAATTTTCATGTCCATGCCGAGCTTTAGGTCCAGGATTATCCTCCATTAGATTATGACCATTCAAGATGTCATTATTCTGGTGAGACCATTCTCGTGTGCACATCCGTAGTTTGAACTGATGGATATAGTAGAAGAAGTAAACTGCCAAGAAGTTACGCTGAACTCGAACGCGAGATAGGCTTCCTGAGGTATACCTTAAAAAAGCTTATAACAGGGTAAAAGAGAGATGAGATATCGAACTGGGAACCGCCCAATAACACTAGTATCGGATTCAAGTTGAGCGCACGTCTATTTTTAGTATTCACTCAGTGGATTCAGAACTCGAATTGAAAAAGGATGAGAAAAGCGAATGATCATTTCGTCAAACGACTACTGGAGCCTTTGGGAACCGGCCAAGCCCAAGGACGGCCATTGGGGAAATATCAAAAGAAAATTCAAAAAGAATTTGACTAATGGAAATGGCGAGGGGCCTCAAACTTTGTGACCAGGAAAGGCGAGGATTCAATTAAGGACAAATTGATTTGCGAACTCCGATATCTTTCTTTCATGAAGATCCCATTTCATTAGCCCGCCATTTATTCTAGGGACGTGCAATAGATATTGTAGAACCTACCACCCTGTAAAGCTCACATGCTCTAGTAGTTTGCTGAGTGAGTATTCGACAATACTATATAAGTCTCTACATTTCGGGAATCATTACTTCTTCCTCCATTTCTGTCCACAGGAAATTTCCTCCCAATCATGTTTTTATTAGTAGATTACAAATTGTGTACACCACTTACATGTAAATTTAAGTGAATATAAATGTGGGTGGTGTCCATGTTTGTAACCTATCAATTAGATAACTGACCGAAGAAAACTCCTTCAAATCAACAATGGTGGATGACGTGATCCAATACTTACCCTGGAATTGACACGCTTCCAATTAGTAAATGCATGAGGAAAGAAAACCTCTTACTTTGTCCTTAGATGATCATGTACGGTATAATTGAAGAACTTTCATCCATACATTAAATGAATTTTAGAGCAATTATTGTCCAAATATAATGTTCCAAAACTGTCCTACAACTACAATTCACATTTGCTATTAATCGGCAACATTTAAGGAGAAATTCTTTTCACCTCATGGAACCCATTTCAAATACATGTTATAGTAACTATCAGTGAAATGAAGCTTTACACAAATGGCCAAGAAACATGAAAAATGAGAGTTGATGTACCCAATCATCAAGCAAAAGGGGCAATTGGGTTCGGTTTATGTTGAGCTCTTTTGTCGTTTAAGGCTGCGCCTATACGCAATATCATATGGAAACTGATCTATGGTATAATAAAATTAGGACGGAGGAGGATGATAGGGTTCTCTATATTTTAATAACTATAAAGTGCTAAATAAATGAAATTTGCAGCCCATTAGGACGACAAAACGATATTTAATATTCATTAAAATATACTCCCCCTGCCTCTTCCTCGAGTGTTTATAAACTATGGCGATTAATGCCTCCTTCCCAAAAGCTAAAGAGCTAATAGCTAGCGAAGAGAACAATCAGTGAATCCCCCGAAGAAAACCCACTTGAAAGAAATAATCAAGAATCAACCATGACTGGTTCTGGTTCTCCTTGTGGAGCTTGCAAGTTCTTGAGGAGGAAATGCGTGAGAGGCTGCGTCTTTGCTCCATATTTCTGCCACGAGCAAGGTGCGACGCATTTTGCAGCCATTCACAAGGTTTTCGGCGCGAGCAACGTGTCAAAGCTCCTTGCAAACCTCCCCGTCAGTGACCGGTGTGAGGCCGCCGTGACCATCTCATATGAGGCTCAGGCACGGCTCCAAGACCCCATTTATGGATGCGTCTCGCACATCTTCGCGCTCCAACAACAGGTTGCTTATATATGTGATGATATGAATATAACTGCAACTTGCACTTTGATTTGATGAGCAAAAACCCTATTTTGAGTGAGCTCATCATTTTCTTGATCACGACCTTTGCAGGTATTCAATTTGCAGGCACAATTGGCTTCTCTGAAGGAGCAAGCCGCTCAAAGCCTTTGCGCACCCTCTTCTACAAGAGCAAGCCTCAACGAGAAATATTCTGGAAATAAGGTCGTCTCGAACCAAGCCCTCGACGTGCAAAGTTGGTTGCACATGGCAAATCCATATAATTTGCCTCATCAGTTCTGTTCAGAGAACATGAGCAATGTGAATACGGTGCCTTACTATGAAAACGGGTCGATGGATTCGAGCTCCGCAGGGAACAACTACGACAATTCACTTGTCCTAGAGGAGAACATCTCTTTCGGGAGGTTAGAGGAGGCTTCCGGCGGTTCGATCTCTTCACTGGATATGCAATTAAGCAACAGGCAGTGGAGTTTTCGGGACTCCGACGACCTCCACTCGTTCACGTTTGGGTACATTCACCACTAGCAAAGCATCGGCGACCATTTGGTGAGAGATGAAATTCAGTCGAAGATGATCACCATCGCCATCTGTTCAATTTTTGAGATGATGCTTGGTTATAAGCTGAGAAGAAAACCCTAGGAATGCTCATGCACAGTTAGAAATCCTATTTAAATCCATCTACTGTTGTTTGTTCTTTTTTGACATAATCCAAAATATTCAGTAGAATATGAGGATTTTCTAAAACTAAAGCAGTTTCATCATCTGGGTTGATTAGCTTGGTTTTATGGTTTCTCTTTTTGCTAATAAAATGACCCACTAAGGACCTAAGTTCTTGAGCTAGTAATAAAACAGATGCATAGGTTAACTTTTTCTGCGAGACTTTCCCTTTCCTACAACCTTGAAAGTTTTAAGAATGATCAAGGGTAATCTCATTAGGTCTTCTTTGGAACTTAATGATAAAAGGTGCCTACAATACCCTGAACAATCAAAGGTCAGAGACCTTCAGTAAAAGGTGATCTTCGAGGCTATATCTAGCACCCAAGTTCTGGATATCATTTAAAAACTTTGGGATAATTTTGCACTTCGCCATATATCTTACTTCGCTCCCTCTATATAGTAAGTCAAAGTCATCAGATTGATCAAATACCCCTTTTACATGACAGAGAACACCATGCCAAACAAATTGCAAAAGATGGTTAAAATAGCATTGTGAGGGAAAAAAGTTGTGGATAGCTGTTTTCTTGGTCAGTGTCATAAACAAATGGGTGTAATAAGTAGCAGCATCAGTATCCAGAACAACATATATTGATCAACAAGAGGGATATTCTTTCGTGATCATGATAGCACCAGTTTATCTTTTAATGTCTTGTTTCTGAAGTTTGAAGAAAACAAGCATTGGTGCTTGTTTTGTGCTATTTGTTACCATTGACGTCCAGTAATATCTGAATTTCCTAGGATTGAGTAAAGTAGAAGAAACATTGTGATAAGCCACTCTTTTTCCGGTATTGTTGTGAATATATCTTTTCTAGATAACTATAGGTGATATTTCTCATAACAAGAGATTAAGGCAATGTGGTGCATGGATTCTTCTAAAGACAAACTTCAATTCATCTAGTGAATTGCCATTTGCATGATGCACGATGGTTTTCTTGGTTTATTGTTAAGCGCAAAATAACTTCTAAAACCTCTTTTTTTTTTCTTTTTCAGGTGTGCTCTCATCTTTTGTAATGTCCTTGTTAAGGAGATCTAATGATTTTCTGGGCAGAAAGCTTCTCCTCCCTTCTGGTAGTCCGCTGGTTTGGTTAGGTAACAAGATATTATAGAAAATATTGTAACGGAAATCTTTGTAGTAGCTTCAGATTACACATAACAATCATGCGTTTCTCGAGCATTCACGTTGATAATAATATAAGGAGAGATTGCCCCCTGGATGCAAGAAACAATAGATCTAATGTACAATTTGCTGTACTATATTACACACCATCATCAGAATTATTATCTTGTCGCCGATTGCTTTACTGTCTGACTTGCTTCTGATCTCGAGGATCGGTAAAAAAACAAAACTTGCAAATGTTATGTCAGCCGCCTTAATTGCTTACAATGATTCAGAAAAATGAGAGCTTTGCCATGAAGATGTATCCACCGCAGAACCATAAGTTTGGTAGATTCTTCATATTTGCAGGTGTTCATTTGAACTGAAAGATTCCACAATTTTAATATGGGATGATATTGCCATCTAGGAATTGTGATTTTCAGGCACGAATCGTGAAATATATGGGATTATCAGCTGGATATGTACATGTATGGTAGATCGACCTATGACATTTCCTGAGGCAAAATTCTATGACCGATAGATACATTTCAAAATATGTCACCATTATTTTTTATTGTTAATTTCTTGTACTCAATGATGGTGCAAAAGTGTCGGGTCCCAACTAACCGTGCAAAAGCATCAACTGATGATAGAAGTGTGAGTTTTAGAGTTGAGATTTCGATTCTGCTACTTTCTGAGATGAAGGAGGGCAGAAAAAGTTTGGTTTCAGAGGTTCAATGGACGTTTCGAGCAAATTTTCATGGTGGAGAGAGCAGAGGAATACAAGAAGGTAGATGAAGTTACAGAAATGGAAAGAAAAAACTCAAGAAAATTTTAAAGATAATGTCGAGGTGGATGTAATCTACATGGGAAATAGCCATGCTGGAGTTTGACGGTAATATAGGGTGGAAAGTTAATGGGGGAGAAATTTGGGTACTTGATATTTTTGCTAGGACTCGATATTGATATTGATTTTGTTAATAGAGAATTTGGCCTATAATGATGTACAAGTCTCAACGACAGAGTATAACGTCGATGGTAGATTAGCGGACTGTCAAATGATTGAATATGAAAGATTATTTCCTTTTCATAAGATATCAAAAAATGTAATGTTTGCGCACGCTAGTGATTCGAACTTCTAAGTAAATTATCATTTACATGCTGCCTCATTTTTTTTTTTGGGCCAAAGCTGGAGGGAATCGAATCCTACACGAGCTATTCCGATATGTGTCTATATAGTTTCTTATGCTTTTTGTTAGATTAAATGAGTTCATCTTGAGGATAACACTGATCCATATGCAAATCTATCAAATACTAGAGGAGATGAAAAATGTTGCTTTAACTATGATTTGCACGGCTGGCAGTTGGTGGAGTGGTCCATAATTTGATTCACAAGCTGAAGGTTGTAGGGTTGGTTTCGCAATTTATCATTACTCTCACAGAAATTGGTTCATTAGTGAAAGATGACCTTGGTTTGAAGCGTATCACTGTTCTTAATTTTCCCTACTTGAATCTTGTGAAAATGCAGTGACAGGCTCACCAAACTGGCAATTAGTACTCCATCGATACCATAAACCGAATGTTTCAGCAGTGCGCGTGCTAGGTCCGACCCGTCCAAACCCTTTTTCTGCTTCCATAAAACATTTTGAAATTGAACAAAAATTCTGGTGAGAAAATTTCACTTTAGGAGAGATGGAGAAACACTATCTTCTTCACTAATTTGACCAACATTTAAACATTGTGGCACTTTTTTTCATTTTGCTCCTTGGAACCTAATGACCACGGAATTTCTTGATAGTGCGAATTTATTTATAAGATATGTTGTATCTGTGGCTACAAATTAGTTGTTTGATCAGCAATATGCCAAAATGCTAACGCAGTAAATTATGGAATAATTGATTTCTTTAGAAATGAAATGGACATCTGCGGTAAATGTCCAAATTACAAGAGCTGCAATATTCACTTACCTCTGTCTTCAGGAGAAAACGTTACTTTGGCTAAGTTTTTCAATATCTCCCACAAAATCTAAATCTATCAAGTTGCTTCTGTTTAAAATAACTCGGTTCTTTGTAAAATCAAAATAAATTTGCAAAAGAAACTTTCATGTAGGCATCCATATTTTGCACTTGCCATGAGTATGTACCAACTTCCAATTTTTTGAAGCTAGTCCGAAAAAATGAAAATTGTTGAAATCATATAATGGTCCAAATTCACTAGGCTAGCCAGGGTATAACATCATGAGTTTCATGGCGTTCTTCGCTCAAACCCACCCAAGAATATTCTACTTCTATCATGAAGCTAGCCAAAATTGAAACCCTCTTCCATCGCCATCTTTTGAATAAGCCCATGATTATTGGACCAACCCAACTACACAACTTATAAGCCCACTAACCAACAGTCATCCCAGTGAAGCCCATTAGCTTAATAACTGCACCTCCTTCACAGATGGGATAAACTTCCCAAAAGTGTCAAAATTTTACGAACAACCATCATTTTTTTTTTTGAATTTATTCATTTGAGTTACATTTACGACTTGGTTTGCCTAGGTGTCTTGCGTGGTATTATTTCAAGACTAAAAATTTCAATGGTATATTGTCGAGAAATCAACATTTGAAGTACATGCAAGAAAAATGTGCTTCAATAAGGCATCCACTTGGCCCAAATTGAGAAATTATGTTTAACTTGGTTCTCCTCAAAACTGTGGCTCCAGTTTCAGCAAATCAGCCCAACTTCCAGGGAAATTCCCATTTGTTGCTGAAATCTATGGAGAGAGCAAGAGCTGGAGGAGTCAGCTCCCGCAATTAATAAGATTTTCTTTTCTTCCAAAGATTAGGAGTTTTCCTCCAACCTTCGCAATTTTCCCACCTTTTGAGGTCTGTTGTGAAGAATGTACACATTGAGAGAGGATGAGACCACATAGGCTTTCTTTCTTATATCTAGGGGATAAATGCCGAAGTCCGGCTTGCCACTATGAAAAGACATTAAACGCTTTGTAAGTTCCATGAATCCGCTAATTGTTTAAGTCGTTCTTAATGCTTCTCTATTGTGGCTCCGTTTTTCCTCAAGCTGACAACTCTATTTTGGTTAAACTTTCCCTCACGTTTGTCATGTTAAATCTCTTATTCTTTAAGCCATGGAGGGACTTATGCCCAAAATAATTCCATGTACTTTATCGTGTTATGTTGTCGGCGTAACTTAAATATGATTTAAAAAAAATTACAACCAAAAGGATTGTTCATAAAAGTTTGATGCCGAAGTTTGTAATACAATAATTTTGACACTTCGGATATTCTCATCTCTCGAGAAATAGTGGACATGCACTTTGGTTGTCAAAGTATCATTTTCCATATATTTATGTCTGTCTATTTATATTAAACCAAAATTGACTTTTGCACATTGAATGTATTCATATTTGATGAAATGATTCTTCTTCTCCAAATACAAATTGAAGGGTTTTATTAGGAAGAAGTACAAATTTATTAGGAAAATCTCTTGTTAATATACTTATAAATATCACATGCAACAAAATCATCTCTTAAAAAATAGTGGACATACATTTTTGTTGTCAAAGTATCATTTTCTATAGATCCATGTCTGTATATTTAATATATTAAACTAAAACCAACTTTTGTACATTAAATGCATTCATATTTAATGAAATGATTCGTCTTCTCCAAATAAAAATTGAAGAGTTTTATTAGGAAGAAGTAAAAGTTTACTAGGAAAATCTCTTGTTAATACACTTATAAATATCACATCCAATAAATTCTAAATACAATAGATAATTATGTATACTTTATGAGAATGAGAGAATATTAATGTTTATAAATCCGATAGATAATTGATTGAAGGCAAATCTAGCAAACAGGCAATTGGGAAAACAAAATTAACAACATTTCTAAGAATTCATAGCGGTCATAACGAGTTTGGAACGTTGTATACCGAACTTCTTTCTTTATGATTCATACTTGATGATATTTTGATCGAAGGTCTACTTTGAAGAATACTGATGCACCTTACAATTGATCGAATAAATTATTGGTCTTGGATAATAGGTACTTATTCTTTATACTACCAATAATCAATGCATGATCGTAAGGATCCGTCCCTTAAAAAAAAAATACTATTGACGCTTCCATAGTGAAACACTTTGCTGATTGAAGCCTTTTGTCAAGTAATTCCTTGAACTGCACTTTTAACTTCTTAGGTTCTATTAATGGTATGGGACTTTGGAGATTCGCTTCATCCCTGGGACTACTTCGATAGTGAATTCGATTTTTTGTTCCAAAGGTAACCCAAATAAATCCTTATAAAATACATCCAAAAAATCTTTGACTAATATGATATATTTCAGCTTCGATTCATGTAGTTCACCATCACTACCCTCCATCTTTCTCACTTGCCATTATTATCATCAATACCACCATCTCTCTCTCTCTCCATTCGAAGCTAGCTCAACCATTTCATTGAACAACAATTGCCAGGATTGACTCAAATCTAGCATATTAGTTTGTGTCGCTCTCCATGAAGTCCTTCTAGAGCGAGTGATTAATCATGTTTGCAAAGTTGTCCTCCTTGAATCTTAGCAGCAACACATTGAGCTTGATGGCATTCATGTTGGTTTCATCGGCTAAGGTGGCATTGGACCATCAATCAAATCAATTGTGGTACATGAGGGAAGAATTGAATGAGAAGGAGGCCGTATGCGAAGAGCGATGAGGGAGGTGTAGATTAAAGCCTCATTATTGAGAGAAAACAAAAGAAGTGGGGAAGGTCGTGTGTGGAGCAATACTAGATGGCGGTGGTAGAATGAGTGGTGCCTTATGTTTCTGCTTCCTTTGTCACCTCCACCTTCCCCTCATCCTCGCCTCTCTGCTTCCCTTTCGCTCGCCGGTTTGCCTCCCACCCCAACCCTCTCTATGGCCATCCTCTTTGAAGTCTTCATTGGCTAGACCCTCAACTTGGCTAGCATTCAACGATTCTATTGGACCACCTATAATTAGACTAGACCAGTTGCTCCCACTTGAGGTATGCTTTCCCATATGGCGAGCCACTATACTCTAGCCTTAAGGGACTGCCTTTTAGAAAATACACATAATACATACTCGAATACCATTGTGCTCAGTAGTGAAAGAAGTTGTCGTTCGTAGAGGCTTTTTGTAAGGCACCACTCTACCTTACCCAAGCACTGACCTTGCCAATTGGGTGAGGCAAGAAATTTCTTTATCAATCAATTGCTTACCGGTGCTTGTTTAATATTGTTTTGCGTCAAAGCTTGTTTTGGTGGTTTGACCATTTAATTTTCCTCAGGATCTATCATCTATGTCACAGTGGAAATAAACAATTACATGGAGAGTACACAAGTCATAAATTATCTGTCAATGTTGGGTTTATTTACATAGTTGACACATAATCGATCTTTTCTAGGAAGTAAAGCATATACCACAACATCCTAACATACAATATACGATATCGGTGCTATCAAAAGTTGTGTCTTGGCCAACGTTTCCAAAAAGTCCAGCCCCTGTCCCTAAGCCTATGTGTCATATCGCTAGGAGTGGAGTTGCCACCAAGGAAATGATTTGGTAATGGTAGCGGACCCACCCAGCCGTGTCCCGCGGTAGGCATAAATGGTGTAGAAACGATACGTAATAGGTTTCTTGACCTAAACCTGTCTTGAGTTTAATTCTCTTCTCAGCTAATACAAAACGATCCTGAGGACTATGAGAGAAAAATGGAACTTAGTGAACTCGTGGAACAAGTCATCGATAATCCCATACCGTGGGAGTGGGTCTCCTAAGCTAGTCATCTTTCTCTAAAAATTGTAAGCCACAACGGGGTAAGCCTAAGCTTAGCAAGTAAAACAGTCATTCACACATGATCAAATAATTAATTAACCACAAGTCCAACACATGCATTAATTAGCAAATCATATACAATTCAACATGTATGTGGACAACATGTATTACATGGTTTTCAATGAATCATTTACACCAACCAGCATACCTTGTATGTTATTTAACCAATATAACATATGACAAACACTTCCCAACATGCATCTCATAATAAAACCAAATTTCACAAGCTCAAAATTCATTCATATGCTTAGTACGTGCAACTCAACATGACGCATGTCACTTGGATGCATGATCGGACTTTCACAAAGTCAATGCAAATAATGCAGCCATATATGATCATTTCTCACATATCTGTTGTAAGTAATGCAACCACAATTCCACACTCAATTGCTCATGTTATCATTTTAAATAATGCAATTTCAAACACCTCACGCTATCATTAAGACTAATAATGCAAGCTCTCAGATTCAATCCAATCCAAGCATCTATCCTCTAGAGGCTTCATGACTTACTTTGCGCAGCAACCTGTCGCGGAGGCATCCTGGCCTCCACCTCAGCTACAAGACCCTCCGTTCATTCGAAGCATCCCTACTACTCAGGGGCATCGCGGATGGCATCCACGGTATACCACTAACTTCTCAAACAATCGTGGCACATGCACAAGCACAACAATTCAAAAGTATCGCATGTCATGTCACTAATATGGCTACATGCACCATGAGTACCTACTTACTTGATTGTACCACAAACACATGCCATATACTTGCACAACAACAATGCAATAACTCAATTATTCAATTTGACCAAACATTAATCTTAGTCCTATAATGGAGAAGAGACCAATCCTTCGTTCAATATCCAATTAAATGCATCCACCTTCATAAAATCTTTGATCAATAATTCAAAGAGCAAAACAGAACAATTCCAGCATGCATCCCGTGGAAGTCACCCTGTTCAGTAGCACATATAGGGAAATTTAATTGTCCAAAAATCATAATATTTTACCACATGTTAAACAAGAACTAGATGAACAATTTTCATAAAGAAACCATCCACAAATCCATCATAAAAAGCTATCAAACAGAACATCTAATTTGACTAGAGAAACAGGGTCGCTGATAGAGTTAATTCGGAAAGAAAAACAGATCGAAGTGTATCAAATGTCGACGAATGAAGCTGAAAGTTTAACATGTTTTAGCCTTGGATGTAAGCTACAACTTTATGAAGAAACCTAAGTCAAATTCACAACTTATCAAGCTCGAACAAGCAATTATTTGAACTGAGGTCAGCTTCAGTTTTCTAGGTTCAAATTGGCTACTATTCTGGAAATAGAATAAACCGGTGTGCTTGAAAATTTAGAAAATTCTCAAATTAATTTATGTTATAGACATGTAAGATAGGAACAACTTTCATGAAGACATCGAACACTAATTCTCAATGTATAATGCTAAAAAAAATCACGAACATAATGGGTTTAGAGTCGTTGTAAGATAAAACTGTATTATTTGGTTTTGTTCTTCCTCCATGTCCTAGAACGTACCCAAATTCATCATAAGAACTCGACCAATCACACATGCAAGACATTACGAGATGACTAAAGACTTGATGAAGGAGAATGAATGCCCACTTGCCTAGTTTTCAAAGCAAATCAGAAACTTCTCTAGTGTTGGAACCTAGAAACTTGCTTCTAGAATGGTGGGTGTGTGTGGCTGGCTTAGCGTTCTTGGAGTTCTTGGATAGACAAAGAGGATGAGATTGAGCAGAGAGTAAGAAGAGAAGAAAAATTAAAATGAAGTTGAGAGCAGAAATGAAGCCAAGAGGGAGATGTAGCAATAAAGAAGATGGTTTTCGTGCTATGAAGATGTCCGTGGGTTTTCTCCCTTCTCCACTGACTTAGACTTGCTGAGTTGTTCGTTCAAGTTGCCAAGCGTCCTAGGTCTCATGACATCTAGAAAGAGGAGAAGGCTGGTGTCACCAATGTTAATTATTTAGGCGTTCACCACCCTGCCATGCTTCGACTTGAAGAAATTTTTCACAAAGGGAAGTCGGTTGATGCTCAAACTATTGATCCAATGACACTATGCCCATTATACTTGATCGACTTACATGATTTAAGCATCTAAAAATGCTAAGATATCTTTCGATCAAGGTTCGATAAAATATTTTGTGAAATGTCACTCATCAAATACTTAGTTGCAACAATTAAATATCGCATGAATTCTTTGTCGTTCATGTGATTCGTGGCACCTCGATTCCCAATACTTTACCTTATTTCAACAACACCTTGCGCCCCTTAATATAGATCGTCATAATCTTTCCAAACATAATCATAATACACTTAATCAAAGTCCAAAAATGTTGTTCGATGCTCACTGTATTATTTGTTCTACGATCAATGACATACGGTTTTGCACCCTACCGCTAAAGATTGCTAATCATTTTCATTTTATTTACTTAACATCCTTAGAAAATTCTGTTTGTCACACTTTTACCAGGCTAGGGAAAAAAGAAGAGAATTTAGGGAGACATGAAGGTTTTGGGTTTTCGTCCGAGAGGAACTTTTCTTTGGAAACTTAGTGAGACGATGAATGAATGGATATTCAGAATGGAGTCCACTAGATTCAAAAGTAAACCTTCGTGGTTGGCAAATATGTTGTATTCACAGGACTGGAGAAAATCCGGAAGTCTATTTGCTAACCTGTTTTCTTGGATAGCAGTTTGAATTTCATGAGGGTAATCGATACCAGGCCAATGTTTTGAGTTCTTTATGTTTTTGACTGCGGATTTTCCTTCACATACATGTTAATTTACATGGTAGCTTTGGGTATGGAGAGAAAATTCGAAAGAACATTTTTCTTTCCTGCAATGTGTTTGTTTTCAAAAGTGTATTTCGAAAACCATTCTACCCACCTTAAGATTTATGGATATGGGACTTGCTACTGTTTGAATTTCAGCATTTGAGGAAAAGAAGTCATGTCTAGTTCAACTAAGAAATGATGGCCAATAAGATGGAATTCAAATTTCTTAAAATACTTAACTATCAATATTTCTTTGAATGTGGAGTGTTAATGAAGATTGGCCAGAGAGAACTTACCACTCTCGTAAGTATAGAGGTGTCACTTACCATCAGTTTTTTTTCAAAGAGGATTGCTGCCCAATATTTATCACTAGCATCAAGTTGAAGGATTCTCTTTCCCGTAGAAGGGATTTGGAGAGGAGGGAAGTCTTGCATAAGCTCTTTAAGCTTTGCAATTACTTCAATTTGTTCCTTACTCTAATGAGGAGCATCTTTTTTCAGCATTTTCTGTCAAAAGAATTAGGAACATGGCAATATTGGGAACAAAATCTTGAAAATTATTAATTATCCCAAGAAATGTTTGAATCTGCTTCATAGTGAGTTCCTTTTATGGGAACTTGAGCAATCCCTTAGCAATATGTCAAACTGGGCTGATACGTTCCTTGGTCAAAGATGCAGGCCAAAAAATTAAATTTTGGTTTGGGTAATGACCATTTTCTTTTGTGAAAGCATGTTTCCATGCTTTTGAATAATTTGCACAAATTTCTAGAGAAGTTCACCATGTGATTGCTTGTCAAGGCTGTAGAGCAAAATGTCATTAATGTAGATAGCAATGATATCTATAATTAGGCTAAAACACATGATTTTCTAGAAAAGAGATTGAGCTGTTTTTAGTCCAAAAGAGAGGACTTTCCATTGGTAATGCTGGTTTAGACTACGGAATCCAATTTTGGATATGTCATTGAGATGGATGCCAAGTTGCCAAAAACCTGCTTTGAGGTCGAATTTGGAATTGATTTTGGTTTTGGTCAAGCTAGAAAAGAGGGAGTTTTTAGAAGGCAAATGTCATCTTTGAGGAAAATGTTGAGGGGTTAGTAATTAATTTACCAGACGTAGTTTTTCTCGTGTTTGCTCTGCAGGCTTATTTACATAAAATGCTTCACAAGCCCACTAAGAATCAAAAGGTTCAATGAGTTCTTACTGTAGAAGCTTGAGACATTTCTTTTGAGCAAAAGCAAGATGGTTGGGATCCATACCAGAATGATTGACTTTTGTCAGGTTGATATCCTCATTTTTCTTGAATGGAAGATGAACAAAGAACTGATAATTTTTGCCACAAAAGGTATTGGCATTTCTGGAGGAATTCGGAGTGGTTGTTCACACAATAGTTCAAAAGATTTTGCATGATGGGATCAAGTATGCTCATTTGAATAGAAAAGACCCTTTGGGTGCTGGTGAATTCTCGGAAGGTATTTTTGAACTTGAGACATTTACCACTGATGATTCTGAGTTTGGAAAGCTAAGATAGAATTTCCCAACCTATGATGAGGTCCTTATTTGGAGAAGGATATCCAAGAATTTTCGTGGTGAAAGAACACCGAGGAAAAACTGTATGGAAATGGGTTTTGAACAAACATTGGCTGAAAAAAAAAATCTCTAGAGGCTGTAGTGAAATATCAGACATAAGGTGTCCAATATTCTTTTTGAAGAATTTTTGGGTCTAGAAGATAAGCATGAGTTCTAGTGTCAATCATTGTTATGACGGAAATTTGTTTAGAGTATTTGGACATGAGGATTTCAACAGGAAATATATGGAGGGAGATGGCATATTTCCAGAGTTAGGATTTGGGAAGTAAAATGAAAAATGTCTTGCTCATCCTTACTATCATTGGATATGGATAGTACGGAATAAGACAAATGGTCTTATCTGAAGGGTTGTCTTTGATAGAAAACAATGATTCGAGGTCATTATCCTAGAGGGAAACACTAATTTATTGTTCAACTTGCTGGATGATGTTGATATTGTTCTGTTTCGCCTGTGGACAATTTTTGGCGAAATGTCCATTCTTGTTGCAAATGAAACAGCATCTAGATTTTTCTGTCCAGAAGATCCCAAAGAAGAGTTTCTACGTCATCTTCTCCGGAGGAATCTCCTTTTCTTAAAGTGTCGGAATTAGAACTTATCATCATGAAGACGATATTTCTTCTTCTACGATGGTCGGTAGTCATTGCAGTCACAATTTTTTCCACCAGAGCACTTGATCTTCAAATAATTTTTGGAATAGACTTTTTCCAGGTGACGGCTTTCCTGGAAGAATTCTTGGAAAGCATTCTTCTTAGAACACAAGTCATTAAGGCTCATGTGGATTTCTTGCCGAAGTTGACCAATATTGACATATGCAATCTTGTTTTTTTTTTTTTTGTTGAGAAGAGATTGCTCAGCCAATTGGTTAAGCTCTTTTGGTATAGAGTTCAAGAAGACTTGCTTCAAATTTGGATCTCCACCTAAAGCATAAAAGAGCTTGAGCATTTCTTGGAAATGACGATTAAGGTCTTTTCATTGGAGGGAACGGCATTTTCTGTTAAAGAAGTCTCGCCGCTTGAGTTCTAGAATATTTGCAGGGTTTTCACAGAAGAACAAATGGATGGCATAAATGTTATCTTTGAAATTTGTTGACATCAGGAACTTGATTTGATTTACTTCAGGAATTGTTTGCCACTAGCTTTTAAGGCTTTCAGTGAATTTGGAAAATTTCAGGAGAAGTTCATAATTTCAGGAGAAGTTCATAATTGCTATCATTGGTTTGCTTCTAAGTAATAATAAGCCACGCATGAAGTTCTTGGAGTATGGGGCATTTGACATATGCAATGTTATCAAGAGTAAAAAACTTTGATCAAGAGCTGACAGAAGATGAATGGGTTGGATCATTAGGATACACAACTTCAAGTTCTGTAGAGGTTTCGTTATGCATAGGCTTAGGAGGATAAACCATCAAAAGAGGAGTAATGTTAGAGTGACTGGAGGTAGAGAAGTATGAAGGCTCATCAAGAGTAATATCTCTTTCGAATTCAACACTTTCTGGGGGAGAGTCAAAAGTTGCTATTATCGAAGTAGGAGGGACAGATGGAATGTAGAAAGAGGAAATGAAAATTTCTGTGGTTAAATCTTTTAAAAATGACTCAAAAGGATTCAAAATCATCCTTTGTTTGGACATGAAAGGGGTTGAATTATCCTTACCATTTTTAGAAAATGTTTCTAATTTTGCTTTTACCTTTTTCTTTGTTGCGTTGTTCCATTTTACAGATGATATTTCTAAGTCTACTGGAATTAGATCGATCGGGTTCAGAAGACATAGAAAATGGTGATGGTAAAAAGCTTTTGTGGTTGCGATAATTCATAAGCTTCTTGAGTTGAGAAATCAAAGGGAAAGTTTGATTTTGGAAGGACATGAGAAGTACTTCATTCTAAGAGACAAGCAATCTGGCGTTTGAGTTTTTCCATTTCTGGTCTTGGGTCCTCCAAATAGGAGGATATGTATCTTCCTTAAGTCGGTCTGAAACCTAATTCCAGATAATAGGGAACGAGTTCCATCGGTCCCGTTCTCAATTCTTAGTGAGAAAACAGACTGCTCGGAGAATCGATCAACCATAAATATGGGAGGTTCATGAAAAGAAGCAGTAGTAGAATAACAATGATATCATAAATTAGGAACATAATGTTGACTTACATATGCGGAACCATGAATAAGAGAAGAAGGAATGACCAAGGGTGGATAATTCGCAAATGGCATAGACATGATAGGAGCTACCAAAGTGGGATCATCAAGGTATATACATCAAGATTATGAGAAGACAATTCTGAAGAGAAAGATTCAAATGTGCCATTTTCAAGAAATAAATCAACTAAAAGATTAGTAAAGAAGCAAATAGTAGGATAGGAGTTGAAATAATGAAGCGATAATAACATCTTATATGCCTTTTGCACTCAATGCCACACAATAGACAACATAAATGAACATGAGGTTCTAACTTCATGCATTCAGTTGAAAGAGGATGAACAAAACAAGCATTGCTAAAGACTCAAAAAACATTATAATTAGGAACACTGTTGTACAATGCTCAAAACATGATATGTTACGATGAAGTATCGTTGATGGTATATACTACAATTAGGACAGTAGGCTGAGATTAAAAGAAGCAATATTTGAGATTAGGAATTTCTATTCCTAGATAATAATGATGGATGATAATACTGTCTTGAGAAAGATTTTCGATTTTTTTTTGTTGCTATATTCTATTACATCATTAGCATGAAAAGCTTTTATATCTTTAGAGAGTTGTTTTTTTTTGTCATGATAACAAAATCATTTAAATCGATGTCTCATAAGATAGGGCTATGTATAATAAGAGTGATCATCAACAAAAATTACAAAATCACAAAATCCTGCCATAGAGAGTAGGAAATTGTCCTCAAATGTTAAAGTGAATTAATAACATGGAAAATTTATATTACTTATGATGTATCGTGAATGCACCCTAATAAATTTCAATAGGGAATGTCTTGACTAAAAAGAGAAAAAAAAAAACATAAGAACAAGAGAAGGGTTTCTTCCATAAATTTTCTAGCATAAATTAAAACTCATTCTACTTTATCACTTACATAATAACTTCTTCTTCTTTCTTTTTAACAACATAGGGAAATAATAAAATATACATATAAAATTTGTTATCGTTTATTAGCTGATGTTGAGATTTTGTGTTAGTTTCTTTCGAAATATAGTAATTTGGTCATTCAATGCTGTTTGGGCACGGAGTCCACGATGGAAAGTATACATATGAGAAAGAACACTCTCTCATGACTTGTACAAACGTGCCACGGCTACTCTCCCATGTTCTCTCCCTCTCTCTCTGTCTCCGTCTCTCTCTATCCGAGAGCTCAAGCAAGCGCATCATCAATGGCGGAAGTAGAGAAAGCAACCGCCGCGAGAGTCCAAAGCATCGCCCAATCCAACCCACCCCAAGTGCCTCCCCGATACATCCAACCCCCTCAAGCCCGACCCTTTTGCTCCTCACCCTCCGCCGCTCGCGCCGCCGCCAACATTCCCTCGATCGACCTGTCCGGACTCGATCCGACCCACCGGGATCGGGTCCAGGCCGAGATCGGGCGGGCTTGCAGGGACTGGGGGGCCTTTCACGTCACCAACCACGGAATCCCCAGCTCTCTCCTCGACCGCGCTCGCGCCGTGGGGTCGTCCTTCTTCAGGGATCTCTCCATGGACGAGAAGCTCGCGTACGCTTGTGAGACAAGCTCGTCCGCGACGGAGGGATACGGAAGCCGGATGCTCGAGAACGACGACTCGGTGTTGGACTGGAGGGACTACTTCGATCACCACACTTTGCCTCTCTCTCGTCGTGATCCCTCTCGCTGGCCCAGTTCGCCTCCCGATTACAGGTTCTTAATATTGTTTTCTAATTCTACTTATTCGAGTGAGTTTGATTATGTCGACTCTTAAAAAGGCGTTCGGTCTAGGAAGGAGGTCTTGTGAATTGTGGTCTGAGGACTGATTATTAGTGGAGTAGTGTAACGAGTGTTAATAATTGATGGGTTGTTTTGGTGGATATTTTTTTGGACAGAGGAGTTATGGCTGAGTACAGTGACCGAATGGGATTGCTGGCGAAGCAGCTACTGGGCCTAATTTCCGAGAGTTTGGGATTGCCAACTTCGTGCATTGAGCATGCGGTGGGGGAGTTCTACCAGAACATTACCATTAGCTATTACCCTCCGTGCCCCCAGCCAGACCTGACTCTTGGTCTGCAAGCGCACTCCGATATGGGCGCGATCACCCTTTTGATCCAGGATGATGTTGGAGGACTTCAGGTTTTAAAGGACGGTGAATGGATCACAATCGAGCCGTTGTCAGATGCCATTATTGTCCTTTTGGCCGATCAAACTGAGGTTTTACCTTTTCTATTGAATGCTTGTTGTCAATGCCTTGCTTGATTCTCCGTGCTGTTTTAGAAAATCTAAAGCATTGATTCCAGAGAAGCACATGATGAAATTGAAGCCCATTGGCTTATGTTGTGATAGGTTATAGGCATTCTAGATGCTTTTTACCTTTATACCAAATTATCGTCTTGACCCATCCGTGGTGTTCTTTTACTTCATTCTAGCATAACAAATTGCCGGAGTCTGGACTGCGAATTCAAGCTCCATCATTCTCCTTTAACAAGAGCAATTGATAAATGTTAAGGTGGGAGGATTTATTCATATTGATTGCTTATTTGCTACACGAATATTTAGTTAAAACGTGTCAAGGTCCTTGGGACAAGAGAAACTGCGAAGAAATGTTTTCCAGGAGTACTCTCAATTAGAACTGCTGTGCGTGTGCAAGTGAACACTATCTTTGGATTGCTCTAAAAGTGATTGAGCTCGTGTTTTTCTGTGAGTTATTAGCCATCAGTTTGATTTCCTCTGTGAAAATGAAATTTACCAAATTGATTGCCTTGTACTCAACATTGTCAAATAGCCATTGGCCACCAATAGTTGTATATTACCTGGGAGCTTTCATTCTCCAACATATAGAACAGGGCCTTTTTGCTAGGTTTTTAGTCAGTATTTTTGGGCTTTGATTTGATCAAAGAGCCTGCAGCTCACTCCCTTTGTGAAGTAGAGGAGGGGCACTTTTCTCTCTTGAAGTGTAGAGGGAAGATGGGGAGCACTGCGAAGGTCATCTTTGTGCTGATTTCTGAAGCCACACACTCTGGTTCATGTGTTCATGTTCTATGTAAATCATCTCTTCTACATCTTGACACATTTCCCCTTTTTTTTTTTCCTGTCAGCAAGTGCACTTCTGATTGTTCGACCATTATATTCAGCAGATCAGCTAATGTTTGCTGGACGTATCTTCCAATTGCACTGTAATTACATTTCCCATTGACATTGAACGATAATCCAAGTATCATCATAGATCAATACTCTGCCTGTAATTGATACCTGTATCTGTTTTTATATTTTCTCTGCTAATATCAGTATAATCTTCTTGCTTAGTGCTTATGTGTATCTTTCTAAATCATTATTGTCAATTATAGGCACTTAACGACTTTATGATTGATTTCAGGATGCAAATGCAGAAACTTTTTATTCTTTTTGAACTGCTTAAGAAAAAAATAAATTCTTGAGTGCTTTTTTCTGGTTCTCCAAAACCTTCTAACTGCTGCTCCAAAGTTGCAGCAATGCTTGATTCCTTAGCATTTGCTTGATGAATCGATTCCTTGTCGAATAAAATGAGTGGTCTGGGTAACTTTTGGTAAGTCTAGGTAACTTTCCATAACATTAACGATTGCATCCAATTACACTTGCCAAAGAAAGCTAAGAGAAAGATTGAATTCTGGTACACAGTGTTAGCCAATTGGCTTCTGGAGTCTGAAACTTGGCTACACTATTCTTGACATTGTTCTCCCAAAAAAGATGGTGTTGTCTTTTGCCTTTAAGTTTGAAGTTTTTTCATTGTCTACTGGATATATCAAAGAAGTAGCTATATTATTCATACTGTCCTCATTGGCTAATGAAGAAATGAGAGGACGGAAACTCTGCCAGATAATGCAAGTTTCTCCCAACTTTATGGTTTGTGTATGCATGTACGAAGCTGTTTATTATTGTGATAATTGCTCTTTCATGCATCCCTTCAGTTTAGTACATTATCATTAGTTGGTGTTTGACAGACATGTTTTATTATCAATACCTGAGTTGTACCCAGGGATTGAGCTCACCACAACACAACACAACCCAATAAAACAACTATTCGTACCCGAGTTTTTTCTTCTTTTTTTGTTGGCCAGACCTGAACTTATTACCAAAAATGTCACTTCATTTCTTACTTTAGCAAAATGATAAGTTGGACGTACTCCTTGGACTTCTGATTGGTTTATCTTTTATTCCAGATTATGACCAACGGAGTATATAGGAGTGCAGAACATCGGGCAATAACAAATGCTAGCAGGGCACGGCTCTCAATTGCAACATTTCATGATCCTTCAAAGGCAAGGAAGATATCCCCGGTTTCCGAGCTTGTGAGCAAATCTTCCCCTTCCCGGTATCGCGAAGTTGTATATGGGGACTATGTGTCTTCATGGTATACCAAGGGACCAGAGGGAAAACGGAATATTGATTCACTTCTGCTCTAAGTCTCGCCTTATGGAAGATCCCCAATTGTAATAAGAGATGTGAATAAAAGGAAAAAGGGCATAGAGAAGGCCACCGATGGGTCACTGCTTTTGTGATATACGTCCACAAGCAGCTTTCTGGAAATAGCACCATTGACCAAATAGACAGCAGCAGGTGATGAAAACAATATGACTCGCTCCTCTTGAAGGTTTGCTTCGTCCTTGTGTTTCAAATTCTTGTCAAAGTGAGTATGGGCAATTGACTAGCCACCTTCTGAAAGCCCATGTTCTACTCAGGGGTACTCACAGATGTCAACTCTATTTCAGTTATAAATTCTAGACAAACAATGAACTTCTATGGCTTGTGCCATTGGAATTAGCTTAGGCAGTATGGTCAATATACATTGTCAAGCTTTGGTTGAGATGTGAATTCACCAAGCTGACATGTCTTCTTCCATAACATGCAATTCTTTCTCACCGGCTGCAGTGTCGCATTGTGATGTCAAATGTTAGCTGGTGTCCTGCAGGTTTTAAAGTAGCCTTTTGACATCCTTGACTTGAGAAGCTAGGGGCAGTGTCCTAAGTTTTGGTTAGCGCAGCATTGTTGTGTCTTCCTGTCTACACCTTTCATTATTTTGTTCCGACACAGACTAGGAAGTGCATATGTTGCTTTAGTTTCTGCAGTCAAATTCAGCGTATTGTGTCAGGAGTTGCTCAAGTCTTGTCTTAGAATGAAAAGATTGACATAATTAACAGAGGTTATCACGCGTCTTTGTCCTGGTTAATGCAAGACCAAAACTATCGTTTGGACATGTAGATTGAACACAGAACACGTATAAGCCGTGAGCTCTGTGACAATGATTGGGAGACTTTGCTATCTGGCATAGAATTGCATGTTCATTATTGTGCATCATCAATAGCAGCAGTAGCATCAAAGAATGTTTTAATAAGATGGGTTGTTCTAATTTTTGCTTTGCCGTGATTTTTGTGCATCTTTCACTTTAACCTGTGCTAAAAAGCCGTGAATCAACATTGTCAATCGCCAAGATTCTGGTGGGTTCACACTGATTTTCTATCAAAAGGTGGAACCAACTGCTGAATTCATTAGTTGTTGAGAGGTGTTGACCGCGGGCATTGCTGTGACTTGGTGAGATATTCAAGAGCTCTAAGAAAGCTGAACATGCAAGCAGTTTCAAGTTATATTGGCAGTGGCATTTTCTGCATGTTCCGTTAGTGGAGCATCTTGTCTAGAAGCTGGTGGGACATGAGGGTAGGAATCGAGTCCAGTAATTTGCAAGTGCCGTGCTCTTGGCTTGATGATTGCTCAGGATTGACTTGCCTAATTTTGACTCGGCCTCCAGTTGCTTGAGTATAGCTAGTCGAGTCGAGCTCGAGCTCGTTGATATCCCAGTTGCGAGCCTAATCAAACTTATTGAGCTTCAATGTTTGTTTAGAAATATTTGATTGTTGTAAACACATAATTGCTTGAAATAACTATATTCTAGTTTACTAAACTCGAGCATGATGTTGAGTCAATTAATCATCAAATATTTGTCATACCCCCAACTCAATATGAATAGGAGCAATGATGCAGCTGTCCTTTCTCTGAAAATACGCAATCTAAAAAATAATCGTAACTCAATCTGATTCAGATGGGAGAACTATCGAGATGGGTGACTTTTTGAAAAGGCACCTAATTGTATTTCAAAGAACAAATTTGTGAGGTTCAATATGGAGCAAGTCAAAACAAATAATATCTTGATGAGTTAGTCGACTTATGCACAATATCAGTGCTCATCGAGATATAATTCACATATCATGCACCCACCGTCGATGGTGGGTGCATGATATGTGACCAAGAGTACAGTGTTAGTCTAATGCAACCAAAGAGCCAAAGAAAATGAGTAAGCCAAAAAATTATAAGGCGTGCTTTTTCTTCCGAGTTTTGTTGATTTTGCTGACTTGGCAAGGTACCAATGATTTTATGTATAGATACATATCTACAGAAACAGCATGTATGGTCACGTGAACCTCTCTATACATGCATTCATGTATATCGGTATAAGTTTTAGGATGATTGTGTGGTCTGACTGCTTGGTTCTTAAGTTTGAGAGTTCATTCATACAAACAAAACAATTGTAAGTACTCCGTCAATTTTATTGATAGAGAGTGAATTGTTCAAGGAATTTGGCTAATTCGAAGCAATCGTCTAAGCTTATGGATTATACAAATAAGTTGTTAAATTGTCTCATTTAATTGGTATGTTAATAGACTTAATTTCCTTAAAAAAACTGCAACTTTAGGTTTAGTCCCGATTTTTCTTCAAATTTTTTTTGTCAAAAAAAATTTAACTATAGTCCCAATTTGCCATGCGTTCAAAATCGCCACTAGCTCTTGAAAATCTTCAATATCAGCGCCAATTAGGATATTATTAGAACTTGCTTTTCAACTAACATTCTCATTTTCGAATGGAATAATAACAATCTCCTAGGATAGATAATTCCAAAGAAACAAGTGGTAATTTTTGGGCGCAAGACAGATTTGGGATTAAAATGAAAGTTTATAATATTTTTAGACAAGAAAAAGGTCGAGATAAAATTGAGATTAAATCTAAAGTTATAGTTCTTTTATTAAAGAGAGCTAGACGTTTTATAATATGAGTACTACAAGGGTTCACTAATTAAATCCTTTATCATTTTTAGGAAGAATCTAAGCAAATGGATATCAAAGTGTAAAGCCCAAATTCCAAAATCCTATGTATTTGATGTAATGATCAAGGGATAACACAAGCCAATTACATTATTTCGCATTAAGATAAAATAATTATTTTCTTTATTTACTTTATAAGATAAATGAGTCCGTTGTCAATTGCAGATTGTTGACAATCATCCTCTTCAAGCACAACTTTATGCAGCCCGTGGTCTTGTACGATGAAGAATATAATATGTACCACCAACCAAGTCTCCAATTACTCAGAAGGTTGCTTGTGGCAATTTAGCATCTCATGTCTAACGACAGTTTAATAAATGCTTAACCTCAGCTTAACATCATAGCTCTAATCGATGTAAAACTTTGGAGTTCCCTTGTTAGCCACTTTAAGTGTATCAACCGTTAAATTAATAAGTGATTTAAAGTTTAAGTTCCATAGCATAGACAATGGCTAGATTCCATAAGAAGAGTAACCACATGTCTGTCAAATCTTAAAGCAATTGATGCTACTTGACTATTGATATCATCAGGATTCGAAATATCAAAGTGATGTTTTCTGCAATGTTATGAGATGCTCATTGTCCATGTTCTTTTTTGTCCTTTTATTCGGAATTGCTTCAATTCCCGCCACACAAAAAAACAGAAAGGCACGACAACCAAGAAGATACAAATGATATTCTGAGCTTTCACATGTCATTCGTGTCTTTACATATGGTTGGCATCTGTTTAAAGTCCTTGCAGTCAGTCATTTACACCCAGATGGAGTTAATATGTGACCCACCTCATATTGATATTTTTTGCATGGACAAGAAAGTTGCAATGATGACCTAACCATAAATTATTGCACCTCTAGATTTGGCATAAACTACATATATCACGTAACGATGAGATTCATATTTAACATCATCCCAAAAGGTACATCTTCTCATATATTTGTGCAGGAAATAAGATACACTATATATCATGTAACATGGCTAAGTTATTATTACGTGTAAATTTTCTTGTCAAAGTATCCCATGTTGTATGTAATATTGAAATTTTTAAATCTCCCTTAATGTCCGATGACTTGACCTTTTGAGCCAAACTTCTTTAACATGATGGTGCTTTGATAACTATCAGTTGATCATGGCCTATCTATGATTCGTTTAATTTAAATAGAACACTTTAGATTGAGTTTTCTAGAGAAAAAACACGATTGAATCCCAACAAATTTTTTTTTTCTCTCTGGCGTGCCCACAAAAACACAAACGACGAGCACACACAAAACTAGATTCAGTAAACATGATTGATGAACATACGTCCTGTATTTATCATGAACCAATGATCAAAAGGAGATCAATTTCAATGATCACAAAAAAACTAATAGACACCCTAATGATTTTTCTGTGGCGCGCGCGCAAGCATGCACTTTCACACCACGCACGCACAAAGAAGAGACTCAGCAAGTATTGTACAAACAGAGAAAATTCTGGTGAAATCAGTCGCATAGCCAACATATGGGACGAGGGACAAAAGGGTTGAGGGAAATGAGGCGACGCGGCAAACTACTCGCTCGCAAAGCGATCTTTGATGTTGCTCGGGAAAACCCACTTGGGTCAGCTCATAACCAAAGATGTAGAAGAGAGGAAGGATGGATCGATACGTACCCAGAAAGAGGCTCGACTGCTGCAACTTGAATAGCAAAGTTTCCATGAAAACTGTTGAGGGGAATGAAGCCTGGTCCGAAATCACCAGTCAGTTTCGCATGAGCACGTGTGATTGAAGCTCAATCAACAATCCCATGAAAAAACAGAGCAAGAGAAATGGTTTCGCACCAGACAACATCCCCCTCAACCTAACTCATCATCATCTTCGGAGTAGAGAGAGAGAGAGAGAGAGAGAGAGAGAGAGAGAGGGTGGGTGGATTGATTTGGCCATGCATGTTTTGGATTTTTTTACGAGGGGGGTCCATGAATATATACGTAAACAGTGTGAAACGACTTGGAAGTCCACTTTCTACACCGTCCTAATTTTACTTTTTCCACGCACAGGGTCAAAGATGTTTAGTTAACATCTTTCCTAGCGACATCTCAGTACAGATATAAAAACCTCGCTCCTAACTAATTTGTACGCTCGACCTTTTTAGCAGCCAGACACGGTTTTCTGGGACCTTAGTCCAGACGGCTGCCAAAAGTCAACCTATAGACCTAATCGCCTTGTCGCGAACGTCCCGCGTCATCTGTCTCTTGGCTTTAACGAAAGAAGAGAGAGGCCAAGGAGCGAACTCTTGAACATCTGAGGGTCATTGGAGGAGAAAAAATTGCAATTCACCGTCTCATGTATATAAAAAAGAAAAAGAGATAAGCTCGACGAAAGACGTAACTTAAAAGGTTTAATTAGGCGAATTTAATATTTGAGTTGAATAGAACTGTTCCCGGCGTCTTCAATTTTGCCTATTTCTGAGTATCTTACTTGTCACTTGAGGGATGAGCTTTACTCATTACTTTGTGCGCAAAAATCTACTTAATGCTGGTGGACTTTAAGGCTATAGGTGTGCCTTCTTGAACATGAGTTTGAGCCGGGAAATTCCAACCATGCAGCAACATCAAACCTTGATGCATCACGCGACACTACATCATCAAATTACACAGTATTACTGGCTTAATAATGTCGGATATATATGTCTGAATCTTTTAGGGCACCCAACCAATCGCACATGTCACACGAACCCAACATATTTGGGGAAAAAGGCCTCAGGGAAGCCCCTAGTAAGTTGGCTACGTTGCAACTCCAAACACGTAATTGTGCGTTTGATTTGGTGTCGGGTTAACAATAAACTTGAACCTACTCCTAAGATCAATAGTGATGTTTTGCTTCTTGTTGCTAGTCGCTACCATACTTCAAATGTGGATAAAAATTTGAAACCCCTTGGACAGTTTAAAAAATAGAAGTGGACTTTTGTTGCATTGACAATTTCTTGTGAACCAGAAAATCACATTAATCCTCTATTGACCAAATACATATCCAAGATCTCTTTTAACCATTTTAATTCAACAATTTGACAGTACGATTTTCCTCGCCTCTCACGCAAAGCATATCTTCTTTGCTTCCCACTAAGGCAAAGGAAAGCCCGACGTTCGTTAATGATTGCACACTTTGATTCTGAATGTTATTTGGTGTCCTCTAGATGCCTGTATCCGAAATTTTTTAATTAATCTATTTCTTTTCCTATTAAAGCTAAAATTGGACCACCTTTGTATAATGAGAATTTGAAAGAAAAGACAAAAGGGAAGGAAAAGAAAAGGTCAAAATATGATCATAACGTGTTATTCAACCCTTGAATATTGTGCATTTTTTTAATAGACTTCCCAAATTAGCGATTCATAATTGGGATATCTTTGTGGAAAAGTGGCTAAAAGAAGTGTGTCATTACCTACCCATGGGTAGCCTAGTTGGTTAGGGCGAACTTGGATCTCGTTGAGGTCTTGGGTTCGATTCTCTAGGGAAGTGCCTGTGATTTAAGTGGAGGGCCATGGCGGTAGGTTGCTGTGCTAGTCTCCCCCGAGGAATAATTGAAGTGCACGCAAGCTGGCTCGGGCACCTCGGTTACCAAAAAAAAAAAACAAAAAGAAGTGTGTCGTGGTATAAGAAGACCAAAATAACGAATTTCATGCAAAGTCATGATTCCCCAAAGAAAAGGAAGGGGGAAATTTCCACATGGCCGTGTCTACGCATTCAATGTTTCACATTCGAGACTGTGGTCCAATGAAACCTACAATCATAAAACGACGAGAAAGGGAAAATAGCATTTTGAGTACTTTATACTTTCCTCTCTTTGTGATGAACGCATTTTATTTAGATGTGAATAGTGAATATCGCTAGGAATTAAAAGGGGTATATCTCAACTTCTTAACGTTGTATGGCCCTAGAAGGAAATTCGTATCATTGTCTTTTATTTTCTCGTCTTCTACTGTTTACATCACATGAAATCTTTGCCTCCATACATTTTAGGGGAAATTCCAAAAAATAAATAAATTCTTGACATTGTATGGCCATTATGAGCGGAATTCCAACGGAATGTGTTTTTCGGTCATTAGTGCAAGTTTGGAGTACAAGTGAGATGAAAGAAAAGATTGGGATATTAGTGTCTTTCAGAATTTTTTTTAGGATTTTGGTGGAATTATATGCTATTTAATGACTAACTCATTTCCATGCTATACATACTTAAAGGTGTGTGTGCCTTTGGAGGTCTTTTCTAATTGATTCATTTTTATGGCTAACTTGATTCAGAAGTTATTGAAGAGAACTGGGATGTGCATTTCATGAACCTGCGAATGCATGGTAGCTTCAATTTCTAGTGTGGACCAATCTACAAGCTTGATGTTGGGAGATTTTTCATTTTGACGGGACCTGGAAGTGTTTCATTTGTAGTTCTACCATGTCTCTTGTTGCTCTATTTGTAAATCCAGCCTAAAAGTTGAATACTCTTTCGGAGCATCAACGTGGCATTTATTTTATTTTTTCTAGATCTCTGTTGGTAATCTACGGGATGAAAATTATACGGTTCGGGATACAAATGGGTGTATATTGTTTCCTTAGAACCACGTCAAAGTTACTATAATTGAAACTTCAAATGACGCCATCATGATTTCACATCAACTGTAGTACAAATAAGAAAGCTCACATATGTAATATATACAACTATTCAAATTACACAATCTTATAAAAATTTCATATTTACTAATTTAATTATTACTATTTCGGGCTATCTAGTATCTAAGGAGAAATCACAACAATATCATATTTGTCTTTTGAAAATTAAATAAAAGTAATTGCATATGTATTAGAGAAAATATATCTCAATATTCTAAATATTACTCTCAATCACATTGAGACCAATTGAGCAATTTTTGTACTCTTGGCAAGTGTAGCAAGAGTTTCCAAAGTAGACGAACTTATTTTATATTTCTTTGTGTAAAGGAATCTGTCTTTGCATATATAAAGGCTATTATTTAGGAAAGTTATTTCATTGCAATATTATAACAAATGTCGTTCTATAAACCATTAGCGATCTAGTAATTTAAATACGTGTAAGAAATAACAAGAAAGTGTATCTTGTCCAAATCTTTAGCTTGGATACATCAACAATTTATGATATGTTACATCATTGATCAACTAATGAAGAGACCTTAAATAGAATGCGTGCTTGACATATGTACAATTCGATTTATTCTAAAAGAACAAGTATTTGTCCATAAATTCAAAGGGGACATAAGTCTTTGTTGAAATCATGTACTTACACGTATTATATGTAAAAGTGCAAATATTTTACTAACGGAGGTCTAGATAGCATTGTAAAATAATGTTATTGTTGCCATCTTTTTTTTTTTACTAGCAAAAATTCATATGTATTAGGGCGACCAATTTCAAGGTGGTAAGGTTTCAGCTCTACAACCTAGAATCTATTGTTTTCTTTGACAAGATATTGAGAGAAATAAACACAAGATTCCGTGGAACCTACAAAGGTCGTGGGTTTTAGGTTATCAGCAAGTTCTTTTTTTGTTTTTGGTTTGACATGAACACGCATTTACATAGTAGAAGTTATTTTTTATTTAATTTGAAGGGTGAGTTCACATTTCTAAAGACATGTCATTTCAAAAGATTATCATGCGGTGAGAATTCCTGGTACCGACAGGTCATAAAATTGTGTCCAGTGTAGACACGACCAGCACAAGCTAAAATTGCCTTGATCTTCTCCAATTATGTAGATCTTGTACTTTAGTCAAACTTTTTGTACTATTCTAATGAGGATGGTCAAAAAATTTACATTTTTATAATTACCCCTTAACCAACATGACAAATATGAAAGGTGTGATTTAAGTGCTTAACTAGTATGCTGATTCCTCCTCACAAAGCTTTTTTTTTTTTTTTCGGGGGGGGGGGGGGGTTGGCTAAGACTTCCTTACGATGCAGTTTATATTGCTTATGTATGAACTTATGAAACCTAAAAACTAGTACATCTTTGACTTATAAACGAAAACTATCTCCTACTAATTCTAGATAGTGATATGTTGAATTCAAAAGCATTTGCAATAGGAAAATCATCTTTGATGAGACATAAATGGGATGCGATTTTAGCTTGCTATTATCGGATTCAGCAAATTGCGGCATGAAAAAAAAAACAAAATATAACTTAGTGCGGTATTCACGGATAACAGTGTTGCTTTGACTCCAACATTAAGTGCACACTATTTTCTGCTGACTAAGTAATTTTGCAGAAAATTTTACTTAAAAAGATATAGAATGGATTATCCTCAATGATCAGAGTGTTTGCGGCAACACAAGTCCAAGATAGACAATTTGCTTTACCAAAAAATCAACACTAAATATAAACCAGAAACAAAGCAAAGAAAGCACTTCCAAGATAGACATGGGGGGACGCACAAGACAAGGCGTGGAACAATAATCAAAATCCAGCTAAAGTGACATGCCCGCCATTAAATTCCTTGTTGACCTCAACAGCCGAAAACCTGTACCCAATAGGCTGTTTCATCTTTCATCATTTCAATGGACCGAAGCAGAAACAAACAAATGTTTCTGAGTAACAGCTCGGTAATACTGCCAAATTCTTGCCCGGTAATGGGGTTCGTCTGTCCTAATAAAGGTTAGCTCTTTCTGGGCCCTATGCGCTTTGGAAATGCTGGGTGAGAACGGAAAGAGAGATGGAACTTTTAGAACAGCTGAAGAAAAACGAGGAGATATCTATGTCACTGGTCAACTAAACCAAGAGGGGAATCGCGTTCTCTAAAACGTCTCGAGTCTGGTGTTGAATAAAATGTCAAAGCAAGTTTGGGAACAGCATCTTTGACTTAATCTAAGAGAGACTCTCTTTTGGTCTTGAATTTGGGCGTTAGACAGATTAGTTCCTTTCTGCAGAAACGAGGTATAAAGTAAACATAAGGTCCTTCCTGAATCACCACGACAAATCCTTGATGTGGGGATCAATCAATGCATTTGCCTGGAGATCAAATCATTTCTGATTCTGTTACCTCAGCAGATAACTAAATATAGAAAGGAAGAGGACAAAATAAATGACTGCACTGGTGGAAACGTTCCTTTCCCACAACTTAGTTCAAGATTCGAATCTCAGATATGAGTCCATGATTTAAGTAAAAGATCTCAGTGGTAAGTCGTTGGGCTAGTCTTCCTTGAGAAATTGATCCGAGATTATGTAAGTTTGAAGAACTGACGGAAAGTAAGGATCCTCAGTTATAAAAAAAAAAACCATCTGTATCATAGAGTGATTTATCACGAGCTATACACATCATCCGTAAGTCTTCCGCTTGCTAAACTATCTAGAGTATGCTTGTCTATGCATCTTATACTGAGCGAAACTCAAGTTGGCATTAATTTCTGCCTGACTCGTGTATAACAAGAAGGAAATGACAATAAATGTAAGGGCACTTTCCATTGTTCAGATCCAGAGATGATTCATCATTGACTAACGAAGTGTTAAAGAGAAAGTATAGATCAGATTCATTATTTCACGATAAAAGATAATAACGTGAAGCAATAAACTCTCTTCCCTATTGATCACGATAAGTACATGATGCTTTCTTGCCACCCCCCAAAAAAGAAAGGTACCTGGGTGGCAAAGACACTCTCCTAAGTTGCTTCTATTTTCTTTGAGCACTCCACTAACTGTAAGTTAAACAACAGGGAATACGCCCGCAAAATTTCAAAAGCTTACCTAACTTGAGATTCTTCTAGGTCTACTACATACCAAAACAAAGTAGGAAATTCGGCGAAGTACATGTATTTCATCTTATCACAGGTGGAATTCCATCTGAGGCGACTGCTGCTCTGCCAATGCCTTCAGCTTGTCCACGACTTTGTGAGCGAGATCACTATAAACTCTGGAAACAGCCGAATTGGGAGCCGATAATACGATAGGAAAACCTTCATCACTACTCTCTCTGATGTCTCCTTCCAATGGTATCTGAGGGTGGAGCCAAAAAGGAGTATGTTAACACTGAACAAAACGTGATTTCATGTTAGCATCAGACTGGTTGACTCCAAACTGTTCTGCACCTTGCATGGGCTCGCGTATCACAATGCATTTGTCTAGTATTCGATTTCTGAAACTTTAAAGTCTCACAGATGGACCTAAAACAAGGTTTTGACCATCTCATGGCCAAAAACAAATTTAAGCCACCACACAAGTGCAAGATGTATAATCCATATCTCGAGTATTCTCTTATCTTATCCACAGTATTCATCTGCTTGAGATTTGGTCATGTAGCCTATGCGAGCCTATCAACTGCACATTTTCCAAGTGCATATGTAAACAGTTTCAGGCTTCAGAAAAGTGAGATAAGCTTGTTAACTGGCGATGCAATATGTGAATAGGAACTCTTTAATGTATGTGCAGACAACATATGCCAAGAATCTTATTATTAGAATGTAGATTTTTTTTTCTAGACTTTGCAAAATTGAGCGGATCTAAGATAATAAGAACATCTCCAATGCTCAACACTCCAAGAGACCAGCAAGGACATTAGTTAATTAAATAAGCCAACACTCCTTTATGTCCAAGATGATTAAGATAAGTAACTACAACTACAAGAGCGTACTAACTGAATCCATTTGACTGGTTCCCTGAAGCTTCATATCAATCTATGAAAGAAAGCTAGGGCGAAAGGAAAAAGCTCTCAGAAAGAAAGAGGTTAACTCATTGCCCCATGTTTTTGCTTATACTACATTATGATGAATCAAATGGCAAACTCAAAAGCAAAAGGAGAAAGAGATCATACAAAAGAGTCACGTAATTTTATGTCTCAGAAAAATTAAGGCATTCTTAAAAAGTAATTTCAGAGTCACTCGTGTGGCAGCAGATAGGAGACATCACCCTAATTAACATACCTCAGCAATACACTTCAAACCCATCTCTTCGGCTGTCTTTTCAGTTCCTCCTTTTCCAAAAATGAATGAAGGTTCACCACAATGTGGGCATTTAAAGTAGCTCATGTTCTCTATAAACCCCAAAATCTGCAGGGAAAAAATCTATCACTACCTTCACAGGACAAACTATTGCAAGGATTATGGTATCCAGTTCAAATCAAAGATTAAAAGTATATACATTAAAATAATGAAAAAACTACTGTATAATAACACTGACTGGAAGAGAGACGCATCTGTATCAAACTACCCAGATTCAATCATGACATTCACAAGACTGTTGCAAGAAGCATCCAACTTGACCCAACGCGTACCATTTTGACACATGGAAAATTGCTAAATCAGAAAGGTCAAGACACAACAGCAAAAACCAAACCGAGCGAATGACTTAATGCCTCTGTAGCAACCTAGCCACTAATGTCCAATTACATTAAACGCTCTGAATAAGTACTTACACTTTCAACAAACTGGAAATTACATTTAGCATCATATAAAGCCCGTGTTTACAAAATAGACTTTTTAACTAGTACTTTACGTCCATTATTGTTTACCATAATGCAAGCATTAGAACAATGTTGCAATGATTTAATGAAAAGTGCCGTCATGCAATATTGAACACATACACATGACAGGTGAAAATTTGTTGCAAATATGCAATTCTTTGGGCACATGCACTGTTCAAAACCAAATACCTTCATAGAGCAAAAAATTGAAAGACCGATGATCATTCACAAGTACTGGGAAATGCAGCTTCGAAAATAGAGAATGCAAGGTAATGTCAGAAGTGCAAGATGTGTACTGTAATTCTTTCACAAATACGAGATGAAAACCCCTTAGAACACATGGTGCAACAATATGAGTTTCCATTTCAAAGCAAGTGCAGGCATATCCTAGCTCATTTGCATAACATGATCAATTACTACCAAAACCATTACATTTCTTCTCCATGCTATGGAGAATTTCATCAAATGGCCTGCAGCAAATCAGTAATAAAAGATTATGCAAAAATCACAACTCCCCAAACTAATCAAAAGCATGGAGGGGAAAAGTTTCTCTCCATTACACAAAGCTTGCAGACCACTCAAATAAAGGCAGATATTCTAATGACCTTTTAATAATTCAAACAAATGGAAGACTGTTTCCATTTTTTTCATTGTTTTATACTTGGCCAGTTTGCAAACTTCAATCGGTATGACATTGCTTTTTTCATCAGCCAAATTGCTCAGATTCCTTGGGATTGCAAAGTGAACCCTTTAATGAATTACACAGATAACAAATATTGCATTCCATCCAACCAGACAAGACATCTTAAAGTGATGAATTTATTGTAGAGTAAAAGATATTGTATTCATAGATTTCTGCACTCCCTGCAAATACAGATGTTCAAAAACCTGTTCAATTTCAACTCAACCACAATTGCTATGGGTGAATATTAGTCTATTTGTCTTCTCATATGAGTTTGTACATGATGCTGACAGGAAGACATAGCCAGCAACCTAATAATAAGATACAAGGGAATTGATGAAGGATTGAAAGTTGTTCAATTGTTCACACAACGGAAGGTAAGATATCCAGAAGGTTATGCAGACTACCAACTTGAAACACATGGGAAGCTTTTCATAATGCCTAATTTATTTCCCCCTTGCAACTTTAGCTGCGAGCTCACCTTCTTTGCCTAGCTGGCTAGTCAAAAAATTCACACAGTTATGGGAATCTTTCAAGCTTCATGTTTTCATTTCTACAGAAACGAAAAAGTCGATGTCTCTAGTGACCTATGTGATGAAGATTCCTGAAATCCAACAAGAGTTTCCTAAATTAATTTAAGAACATAATGCTTTGAATGTTTCAACTAGGAAAAAGAGGAAGTCTTAATATGATTAAGAACATTATGTGACGCTTGTTTGGTCAGAAAAAATAAAATAACATATGATATGCCATATGTAATACAATTTCCAATGGCAGCCCTTTGAAAGTTCTTATTCAAAAGTTGAAATATAACTGGAAAACTTCTCCAAAGCTGAATGCACAAACTCTAAAGAGAGCTTTCCCACATCATAAAAACAATTTGAGCAAAGATATGCAAGGAAATGCAAGTGGTTTTCCAAGGTAGCAATCTCTCCAATGTTCTCATGCTATCTAGTAAATCTGCAAATTCACTTCAAGCACAGTACATAAGGATGGTCTAGAAAATGGTCATACTGGAACTTGAACTTTAGCAAACATCCTAGCTCCTCTTCGAGCATCGATCAAGGCAACATCTTGGGGAGTTGAAACAATCAATGCACCTGCCAGCATATAACTTAAGCTTATAAATGAACAGAGAAGTAACAGAAACTGTTGGTGTAACTTCCAGCATAAACATAGGAAATACCAGACACTTGACGTGAATCACAGTTTTGGAAAATGAAGAAAAATGGTTTTATTAAAACCTGCTGTAACAAAGAACTAGCTTTCAAGTCCTGGATATGTAATGATGCAAAACCTCTTCACTATTATCGGAGCAAAATACAAATAAATGAAGTACAAACTGAAATTCTTAACGGAAGATTTCAATTTTTTGGATTGGTCCCTTACTGGAAGAATTAGAACCAAATTTCTTTTCCTTTTATCGTATTTGCCACAAGTATGAAAGAATTTCTATACTAAATTTTAGCATTCACATTTATGTACAGTCTTACACAGACATATCCCCATATGCATATATACAATGCAAATTTTTGAGTGTGAAAGTGGGTGTGCCTGTGTATTATTGGGTGTGCATGCATGTATCTATTCAGATGTATGTGCACTCTCAGTTACCCAAAAAAACATGTGGATGTAAATTCTGGGTGAAGTGAAATTCCTCTGTGTCAAGCTCTGAATAACTAGTCAGACTCCAACACAACAAGATTGAAACTTGGCATATCAATATATTTTAAAAGGTGAGCCCAAATGAAAGCACTAGCTTAGGCATGAATAGCCACAATCAAATCCGAATGCAAAACTTTGACATGGGCCAATAAGTTCTCCTTTTTGTCTCAATTACTCTTCAACATTACTCAACCACCTTAATACACTTTTCAATGACTCTTTTCAAATTGCGCACATTTAGCTTTGGCCTTGCAGTACTAGAAAGAATGAGGCCAAAAAATAAACAATTCTCTTCAATTTCCCTTTTCTCCCCTCCAATATAAATGGAGGGGGATAGGTGCAGCTAGACCTCATGCTATATACCAAGGAAGGCCTGGCACTGCCACTGATCCAATCCTCAACATCAATCACCAAGGTTTTCTGATCAAGTAAATTAGATTAGATATTTATTAGATTACCCGATAACTGCAGCCTCTGCGTCATACTTATTTGTGTATCACCCGTACCTGGTGGCATATCCACTACAAGAATATCAAGATTTCCCCAATAGACTCCCCTTGTCAATTTTTCAAGAGCATTCATTACCTGCAACAAGAAAAAATCACTATCTTTTACAAGCTAAAGCTTTGGAAAATTAGATTGTACACTAAGCTGCAATCACTGACCAATGCAGTAATATAGGTCCACTGAAACAATGCAAGTTACTCAAGGTCAACTATCCTAAATTTCAAGAACTCCACCAAAGGTGTACTTTCTGAAACCAAGAATATTCAGTCTATCCCATATCCGTGGCTAAAAGAAGGATCACTGTGACCACTCAAACTGCCGCTATGATTTTGTCTTTCCTTTGCAAAATGTCAATACTTAAACACTACTTTAATAACGCTCCATGCATGCAAAAGATGAAGCTTTAGGAGATACCGATCTCTTCCACTTAAGTCCATGTGCTATAGGTTGCACTACTGTATGGGGACCCACTTTTGGGGGAAGATGACTAAATTGATGCCTGAACATGTTGAGGAACAAAGACCGGAATATGGACACTGAGGTGCCTGTCCTAAGAGAAGTTACTGGTAAGACTGGGGTATGATATGTTGGGTGTGCTCTGTATGAAAGTCATATATGATGGCTAAAAAGGTAGCCATCTTTGATGGCAATCGGCAAATCATTTGACAACAATTTTTAATCAGATTTCACACAGCCCTTTTTCTTTGTGAGATGATCAGAACATGTCAACATTTCTGCCACTGTTAGACAGTGAGTCCCTAAAAAATTAACACCAAGAGTTCGGAGCCAGACATCTCATGCAACATGTTGGAAGAATATATTCAGCTAAAGATGCAAAAGATATGCAAGAATTGGTGATTGGGCCACCAGAAAATATGGGCATCATAGGTATTAGATACCATTTAGATGGCTTATAGATAATCTTATCAAAACATTCTCTTTTAAAGGAATTGTGAAAGGATAGATTGGACAGTATGCCATACCATAGGACCTCTCCATACGATTGGTGCATCCTTTTCAACAAGAAAACCCATCGACATACACTTGACCGCATACATCTCAATAGGAATCATCTTCTTATCTGCCAAATAATATGAGGGGATTAATATGCATGAAGCAGTATTTTGCACACCTATCTTGTCTTAAGATAATAAGTATCTTATGGGCAGATGGCAAAGAAAAATTAAGTTTGCAATGATAAGTCAACATCTATGTCAAAACTTGCAGGATAAAAGGATAGAGAGGCATCATTCATTCTTCTCGCTCTCAATCTTATATTACCCAGAAAAGCAATTTGGTTGCAACTGTAATGTACCCAGTTATTGAAGTTAAAAGTCCATTTTTACCCACAGTTACATAGAAGAAAAGCAACAAAGAGTTCCTGATAAGATTATTAGTATATAGGTAAACTTTACAATCTCAACTTGAGATGAAACTCTATGATCTTATAATTTTACACTGCTATGGAGCAAATTCAAAAATGTTGATTGCGGACCTTCAGTCACGTCTGGCTTCTCATGAATTTGCATCATAGTGGGAACAGATGGTCCATAAATATCAGCATCTAGCAAGCCCACCTTGAGTTGACACATGTTAGCAAGTGCAACAGCCAAATTAACTGCAGATATATTGGCAATAGTTAGCGATACACATTATAAACAATACTAAATTTCAAATTCCATTTAGCTTAGTATCTGAAAATTAGGACATGACCCACAATTCCTTACTGCTCTCCAATTTAGGCCCTTCTTCTTTCATTGAATGAAAATTTTATAGTCCCCATGCTACAGAGCGTGCACCTTACTTCTGATTATCTATAAAATTATATTTAATTGTGAAGTAAACAAAGACACTTAGCATATTTTCATCGATAAGTTTATCATTTCATTTCCAAATACAGTATTTAGGAGAGCCCCTCCCAACTACAAGCTCGTTAGAAATGTTGAGTGAACTCCAGTCTACAGAAAATTTATATCCCAATTTGTATACAGAGTCTTATGTACTATATAAGCAACTCACATCAAAGCTTCGGAACAGGGCATATCCTCTAATGGACAATAAATTTTATACTGTATATAACAGGCAAAAGATGCTACCTAAGCTGACTATTGTGTAATGATCTATTCCTTGCATACTAAATTTGACAGAGGTAAGCATTCCAGGCCAACTTCCCGATAATAGTTTAAATGTTCTTCCATCTAATGTCTTAGTTGCCCAATCCAACTCATCCTGCCAGCAATGGAGGCTGAATCCCAACAACATCAAAACCTCTTTCTGAACAGCAATAGAAAATGACCAAGCACCAAACGTGTGATCACTGGATTCATTACAAACCCCGCACAAAGAGACAGTTAACATTGATACTGTTAAACCAAGTACACAATCTGTGCCCAGCTGTCAATTTATTAATAATTGTCAATCAAATTTTAAACGAATGCTTGGGGATATTCAGACAAAACCAAACAAGTCGATACCAAGGTACTTTTGCAGCTCAATCTCCAAAAAGTTGCCAAACATTATTGACAGTAAATGCCATCTGAAGTACTCCAAATGATTTCAGAGTTACAGGAATATAAAACCCCACATAAAGCAACTTGAATATTTAACAAAAACAAAAACCTCGCTGGAGAAGTCATAATCCTTCACAACTGCAGACACCTTGTCATTTGATAAATGGCAAAATGATAATTGATTCTTCTTCTGAAATTAGATGGGAGGGGACCAAAGCAGTGCCGATTATTGATCCAGGGATATTTAACATTGCCATCTCTGATACAGTGATTAATACACTACCAAGCTGCATCACCAAGATGAAAAATTATCCTCCAAGCAGAAGAGGGCGCCCTACTTTTTAATGACCATAGATTTCAATCTCTGAGCTTGTATTGTTGTATCCATGCTATCCAAAGAGAAACCCCCTTGAGTAAATGGAAGATTAATACACTTAAAAATGCATGTTTCACTCCAATGAGAGAGCCTTTTCAGACCAACTTCTCTAGACAAATCTCAGTCCATTTGACTCTTGCATCTCTGCTAATATCAGCATGCCCTCTCCATAATATAGAAACACAAGTTTTCTCTCTTTTCTTTAACACTTTCTTAGGTGGAATGAAAATATTTAAAAAAAAAAAAACAAGATTGAAGTACTTTGAATAACAGAAGAAATAAGTTGTAGTTCTCCAGCGTAAAACAATTTCTTCCAGGCCCAACCACAAATCTCAATAGTTTATATGTCAGAGGATTACATTGCTCTTCGTTTGATCTACCAGAGTTCAATAGAACACAAAAGTATCTCACAGGTAAAGGGCCAAGTTGAAGTTCACTGATACTAAGAAATCACTGTAGTAGAAGCGTCAGGAATAACTGCTACTAAAACTTCAGTTTTTCAGGGGTTCAACTTCAAGCCAGACATTACATAGACCTCATTGAATGATAAATTTCAGCAAAAGAAGTCTCCATACAATATTACCATCAAATTGTCAGCAAAACATAAGTGAGTCATTCGGACTGTGCTATAAGAGAATAAAACGTGATTTCCCTTCAGTGGCCACATTCTTAGATTCAAAGTAGAATCTTATTGTTGGAACAAAGAGGTAAGCCTCAAACTTTTCTCCGCTCACCAGTAAGCATCCTGGAGAGTTTAGAAGATCTGATGTTAACTTTCAGTCCGCTAGATAAATTTAGCATGAACATGAATGACTTCAAACAACATTCACCCTCGTTGTCCACATGGCCCTAGAAGAAGGTTCCTTCTATGATGATTCTTAACAATCTCTTGGGCCAAGAGCACATTGTCCACAATTCTCCTCCCTCATATAAACTGATAAAATCAGACAAAATCTTTTTCAATCTGTCAAGTGAGGTTTTAACTGGCGTATCTTATATATATTGCAACAAGATATTGGCCTTAAATCAGTCATTCTGGAAAGTTTTACTGTTTTAGGCACGAGGCCAATCACAGTTGCATTCACTTTGACTAAGCAGAATTGAGTGCTTATAAAAATCACTGCTGGCTTCAACACAAAATCCATGCCCACTATATCCATTCATACTGGACTTTAACCATCAGGCCAGGTGCTTATTCCCATTCTTTTACTAAAGAGCAGATTTATTTTTTAGTTTCAATGACAGGGCTTAAAAACAGGACTCCTGCAGCATCACTGATATCATGTTATATCAAAGTCTTCACCACTGCCATAGAATTCTTTATCAACAGAACCAAACAAATGCTGATAATAATTGATTACTTAAGCTTTAATGTCAAGATAAGCAGTACGTCTCTGACAATTATCAGAATATATTATGTGAAGGTACCCCCTCGGTTCTCTAGCCTTACCACATTATGAAAGTAACAAGTATTTTGACATCCCAAGGCGAGCTAAGAAGTTCTTGATTTCTGCCTATAGAAAGGTTTCTCTGCAAATTTCAGAATGGCCGACTCTGCAGAAAGTTGCTTTTCAAGCTATAATTGCCCAAAAGAGCTAGATAATATTGGGTTTTGAATCATCAGAAGTTCCTGAGATTTCTGCTTCACAAGCTTCTAAGACATTACTAAATAACTCCTGTTAAACTCCTTTAGAACTTGTTTCCCAGTTACCTGCAGAACTCAACCATGGAGTTGGGAAAACTCGGAGACGAACTTTCTTTTCAGTAAGAACAGACCAAACCTCCTCTCCCTATGAAATAAAATCCTTTATAACTCTGAGTAATGAAATAACCACCAAAAATGATGAACAAAGAGACGTGTATCTTTTAGCACATTGTTAAAAGATATCATATCAGCAACAAAAAGATGAAGGATTGCAAAGCAACCAGGTGATTGGTTGAGTAGTCTAAGACTTGGTTTGCAAGCCAAAGCCACAGGTTTGATTTTTAATCTCTTATAGGTCTCAAGAAACCTTGATTAGTCAGTGAAGGAATGGCTGGTATTGGCCTTCTCCACTTGCACCTAGTAGAGTTGCATTGACATACTCGCTAGTGGGAAATTGGTACTCAGTTGGCACCTTACACCGAACAACATTCCAACAATGGTTGAGGTAGGTTCCACCCCATTCAAACCTTTTGTATTTAAGTAAAAGAATAAGGAATAAAGGATTACTAGCCTCCCTTTTATTAGTGATAGTATTAAAATCTCCTATTAACACCCCAGCTTCAGTATTTGCAGGATCAGAAAAAGTGTATAGCAGAAGTTCCAGTGAAAGCCACTTTGCACAAAAGTAGAACAGTTGCTTTCGGTCTATTCTCTGCCATTATGAATGTCATCATCTTGGGAAAATTTGGGTGTTTTAGGATGACTATGTTAATATTCAGCTTATTGCTTCCAATACGCAAGCTCCACTGTGTGACTAATATTCGAGCTATGCATATTAATGTGCAGATAGTACAAACTGCCATTTAATCCCTTGATATCCAATCAGTTTGCACAGCAACTGATTCATTGCTTCCAGCATCGGTGGAGAAGACTCCTGGTGACTACTGGGTCCTGACTTCTCAACAATTCCCGTCTATTTCCACATTTACTTATAAAAACTAAAAACTAGGGATTGCTTCAATACTTCCTCCCTTCTTATGACCCTGCACATGAGAATCACAGTCCCACTGACTTTTTAACCACATTTCACTAGTCTAACATGACCGTAATACAATCAATCCAGAGAAACAGAGAACCACCAATCACAATCGTCTAAAACAAAAATGTATGACAAATTCCAAACAATATAAAAAAACAAAAGCATCCCGCAAGTACCTGCGACGGTGGACTTGCCGACGCCTCCTTTACCGGAGGCCACAGCAATGATATCCTTGACCCCTTCAAGCCTGAGCCCGCCTCTACTCGAAAAAGCTCGAAAAACTCCATACCCCTACACCAATAGCAACGAACTTGAACGTTATCCAACAGCAGCAAACACATTTGAACAAGGGTGTCGGAGAGAGTATATGACAGGGCAGAGAACTCACAGAAAGGGATCGCGACAGACCCTTCATCGGCAAGGAGATATGAGATATTTTACCACCAAAAGGTTTTTCATTTAAGAGAGAGAGGACGTTCTTCACCAGGAACCAGAGTTTTCGCGGCGTTCGTGAAGCATCAGGGATCGAGGAGTAACGCTGACGCTTCAATATTCTTCGACCCCGGGCTATGGTAAAGCTGAGTTCTGCCGTTAAGAAGACAAAGTAGGCGGTGAATAGGGATGAGCATTATTAGTTCAGAGTGACCCAAACCGGTCCTATCTGGCCAATCTAAGTCCGGGTCTCAAGGTTATTAGGTTGGTCCTTGATCTTATATCCCTTTTATCTCAAGAGGATTGGGTCGATTTTTGATCTTGAGATTCATGAATCCTATATTGTGTTGGTCATTGGTCTTAAGATTCTAGGGCTGGTCCAAGTTAAATTATTTCTGTACATATTATATATTTTTATCTACTTTAAACCCTAGGGCATCTACTGTTTTTTCTTTATTATGCAAATATGCTATGTAAAATGAAAGTATAAACTCACTTAATTCAGCCCTGATTGACTAGAAAAAATAGAAACCACCTTCGCTTGCCTCATTCTATTTGCTTGTCTCATTCTATTTGCTAACCTCAATCTAGTTCTCCGCTCGCCTCATGAGTGCAACGTAGCCGGCAAAATTGCTCACCTTTCTTGGTGTACCTCACAAATGCAGTTCACTCACTTCGTTGCCCTCACTCTACAAATGCAATTGAGTTAGAGCGTTCACATTTTCTACTTGATGTAAGAGTTTCTCGATTTATGTTGAGTATTCAATATTTGCAGGTATTAAGTCAAGTGTACACTTTGCTATATTGTCATTCATTTTGTTAATTCATTTGTCAATCTAATGAATGTATTCTCCTTTTTTATGTGATTTGTTTTATCGAGAATATTATTACTATTAATAAATAGAGTTTACGTATTGAAGATGAATGGATATAAGTAGTGAGATGTCTTATCAATTACGCTAAAAATAATTTTTGTTTAAAGCTTTTGTTAAGTATTAATTATGTATGTTATTTGTTCCGTTTTTGGATGTTCAAAAGCTAAAGCAATAATTAACAAGATACGAAGTTGTATAACTCATCATTTACATTATGTATTTTGAATTTCTTATGGTTTAATTATATTTCACTTATTTATTTTTTTCATAGTTTATTGCTTTTAAAAATTTAGACTTTATGATGAATTGATAAACTTATGGATTTGCATATATATTCTTTCGTCCCAACTAACCATATCTAATAGGAGGCACATCTTTAAAGAATTCAGGCCACACTCCAGGTAAGTAAACTTCTACCTCTCTAGCCTTCAAGATGCTTATTTAGCATGTATTCATGAATTACTATTGTGAGTATATGTATTTCCTACACATTGACTGTGTTTAACAAAAACACCATTTCAAGTGATTCGGGGCACTTCTAAGGTAAGTATCCCTCCTGATGTTTCAATCTTCGCTATAACCTTTGTGCACACCAACCATGTATGATAGGAGACACCGCTTTAAAGTGATACAAGCACTTCCCAAGTAAGTACGTCCATTTATCCTTTTTTTTTAATGCAGCATTTATGCATCATTGTCTGATAAATGACATTCTGTTCTAATAAAGCCTCTATGCATCAATGTCCAACATGAGACATTCATTTTTGACGTACTTTTTTATACATCATTTTTTGACTAGAGACACCTAATGCAATCTCTATACATCATTGTATGATAAGGAACATTCTTTCCAAATGCAATTTCAATGCATCATTGCCCAATAGGGGGTACCTTTCAACCAATGTCCAAAAAGGGATACCTCTCATGCTTTTTAATAAATACCTAGTAGGGGACACCCCTTGTCACGTCCCAAATCTTGAGTGCTCGCACATCCCTCGGTGGTCGATTACAATGCAACGTTCCCATGTGGCGTCGCCGACCCAATCTTCTATGCACATGCGGAAGTGCATCTAACAATCCGCGGACAAAGATCAAACTTGGGATAGGAAAGCTGGACAACCAAATTACACAAAGCGTATCTTATAAATAACCCTGGGTTTATATACACAAGAGACTAAACCAAAAGGGTTTATCTAAACTTCGGGTTCTACAGCCATAAGCTCCATGTCCACCAAAACGGCGTGCTCAAAATAATCTCCTGCGGAACTCTATAGTGCACGTGGGACACCACCATCTAGGGACCTGTAAAAAGTACACCACAAAGGGCTGAGATAGTGTCTCAAAAAGTTTACCCCCTAAGCCCCGATTAGGAAGAAATTCATCTAAGGGTAATCGACAAACAACAAACAATTCAAGGTCTAGAAACTATCAAACTGTCTGGGTTTGAAACTCTCTAGGTCCGAGACTCTCTGGGTTTGGAAACTGTCAAACTCTATGGGTCTTGTAATGGCCAAGCTCTACAGTTCAAGTACATAAGTATACAACAAACATCTTTAACAACTGGAACACTTCACATCAATCATCATACAATCACAAGGGTCCCGATTATAAGGTCAAACTATTATGACTCGTCCCATACAATGTCACAAAATTTCATCCCATGATAAGGCGCATCATATCAATAGTTCAATCAACCATTCAGATGTTTCTCGACTCGCGAAAATTTCTTGCCTTAGGTCCTCATCACAACCCACAAAGATTCTCACCTTAGGTATACGACTCGCCATTTCTCGACCCGCGTAAACATGCCTCGGGTCCTTGTTGCAACCCGCGAAAGTTCTCGCCTCAGGTGTGCAACGGTCGACCTCGTCATGCTCAACTAACCCTACAAAAAGTTCTCACCTTAGGGTGGTATGCGTAACAAAGCCTCAGGCTTAGTACATACCCCTCGAAAAGTTCTCGCCTCAAGGTGGTCTGTGTAACAACGCAAGTCATCAATATAATCACACACCATCCATCCAACATTAAAGAGGTCGAACATCCGGCCTTGTTGCACACATCCCATGCTATGCCATCTTAGTTAAACGTAAAATTATCCTAACTGGCAAAATCAAGTCACTTGCGTGTCTCCAAGTTTAAAACCAGAAACATAATCAAACGAGTTCGTAAAATCTTCAAATTTGAGTATATCATAAAGGACACATAAATAAATATTTCTCATAAAGACACCTTAACCCAAATCCTTCTGTAAAGAGAGCAGTTTATCGCACAAATTGTTACAAAAACTGCATCCATTTTTAGAATTCACGTTCTCCAAAACCAGCTTGGTTCGAAATCCAAAATTTGTCCGTTTAATCTGAAAATCGACTACGTTAAACTAAAAGATGTGATAAACAACTTTTGTGAAGAAACTCTTTCAAAATCCAAATTCCAAGATAAAAATCCATTAAACTCCAAGAGGTCATAAGTTCCAACAAAATAAAGGTTTTGTTTTGTTCAAAACGAAATCGACATATTACCCTTTTAAATCCATAAAATCTTGGGTAAAATGTATTTCATAGCTGAAGATGTATAAAACCTTTTTTACGAAGGAATTGACTTCATAATCTCATCACATCTCAATCGATAAAATAAGCAAACAGTAATGGTTCGGTACACATATTCTAGAGAAATCTACTAAACTGAACTAAACTAAATCACCTTCACTAATGTCAATCCAACCTAACACTAATCTAATCATGCTGATTAGCACTCATCTAACCCCCTAAGTGTAATCACATCCTAAGAAAGGATTAAGAAGTAATCTAACCTGATCAATGAGCCGATAAGTCCACGATGATGATGGCGCGAAGGCGACTAAAACTCAAGCTAAAGTGATTCCAAAAGAACCTCGGAAGAGACTGAAAAAGATTTGCAAATCACTGCTTGAGCTACTGGTTAGAAAATTACATATCTCAGCTGGATGAATGAAGGTGGAAAAAAGTGAAAATATCAATAAAAAGCTGAAGGAGATGAAGCTGTAATCTCCAACGTTCTACTGGGAAAGGGGGATAATAAGCCTTCAAAGTCAACACAAAATATTCAAAATACATGAGTGCATGCCCCATAAGTCTTCAACTCTTATCCAGCAGCCATTTTCCTTCCCAAACTTCTCCAGCAAGCCAAGAATGAAGGCTAAAATGTAGTAGCCCTTCCTACCTATGAATTTGCACCAATTTCCCTCAAGTTACATTCAAATCCTCACCAATTCAATCCTAACTTGAATCTTTTTCACAAAATTCCCATCTCAACGTAATTTTCACAAAAGATGAGTCGCTGTCCTAAAAATAAATCGTGACACGCTCGAACATTCAATTCCGAATTCGAGTTCAATTTCGTGGTTAAAATCAACCAAACACAATTCTAGTCCAATCCAACTTACCGGGTAGCTTTTAGGGATTTTGCTCCTAAATAGCTTCACTTGATAAGTTGTTAACTAGCGAGTGATCAGCTTAGAGAAAAAGGACCATAGGTGTGTCGGTGAAAAGCCCATTCGTTTAATATCGGATGGGCTTGAAAATCATGATGTCACACCCCTTCTAGACCATGTCCAATAGGGGATGCTCTTCTCAAAACATGTCTAATAGGGGACATCTTTCTAAATGCAGCATTATGACAACAATCTCCAACAAGGAATGCCTTAAAATGCCGCATTTGTCACCTCTTCGTCCGATTAAGAACTTCTTCTTGTGAATTGAGGTGCTTGTTAGCCAAGTCTGTCCTCTATTACAAACTCAATATTTACATCAGAGGAATGATCATGAGAACTTATTCTCTAAAATTACTTTTGACTAGGTGTACCTAAGCATTTATCAAGATGGGCACCTACCTTTTAGAAATGAAGATGCACGAGTCTCTATTCTCTATCATTTTCAATCACATTTTTATTACCCTATAAGTGCTCTGGATGGGGTGTATCCACGCATTTATTGAGATGATCTCAACACTTTCAAATATATAGAAATGAGGAGAACAATGGTCAAGTTTTTTGAACTTCTAGACTAGGTATGCATGAGCATTTATTATAATAATCTTAGGACATTATGGAATAGTCTATATCTCTAATAGGCCTTTCAATTATGTATACCTAAGCATTTATTAGGATAGTTTAGAACCCCTTAGGAACTATCTATACGTTAGCAGACATTTTCATCTCATTTGCGAACCAGGTGTACTTGATCATTTATCATGATAGTTGCAAAATTTTTAGACCGAGCATACCTAAGCATTATTAGGACAGTCCTCCCTCCTTGGTTATGTGTACTTGAGAATTTATTAGGATAGTCAAGTAATTCTTGGGAGTTATTTGTGTGACCACATGTGTTTCCTCTCTCTCCAAACCAGGTGTACCTGAGCATTTATCGAGATGATTAGACAATCTTTGACATGAGGTGACAGAGAAAATACCCCACTTTGAAGGACTTTTCTCTTGACATTTTGTTAACCCCAATTGTCACCAACATTATCAAAGCCCCTCGGGAATGCTCAAGTCATCAAGATGTTTCCAACAAATCGGACCAAGTGTATCTGAACATTTATTAGAGTAGTCTCAAAAGCTCATTCCTGCGAAATACTCAAGTCTTCATCAAGACATTTGCCCCTTCTTTTCAAGAATTATACCTCGAATAAGCTAGTTGGTGTAATGATATCCCATTCATCTGCAAGAGCATGCATCATTCTATATTTGCATTCGATAATGGAAAATGATTCCCATAAAAATAACATTCATTACTTTTGCATAATCAAAATTTAGGTCTCAATTGGTCTTTGAGTACAACCTCTAAGAGCTCACTCAAAGAGGGATAGTTGTTGACACTTAAATTGTGACGAGTAGCTTAGGTTCATATTAGATAATTAATAATTAATAATTTATTTGGTAAATATTAAGAATTAATTATTTAGTTCCTAAACAAACAAAAAATTAGCAACACAACATAACATGTAGTTTAAAGCTTCAAGATAGCATGTAACATTGGATCGAATGTGGCACAAAGCTTGCCAATCTAAAGCCCACAAAGCCAAAGTTTTAGCTAGCTCATTAAGAGAGAGGGCTTGGCTGAAATTCTTTCTCAAATTAAAGAGAGTTTGTGCAATTTTCTCTCCAATTTGGCCCTTCGATGACTTAATTGAAAGAGTTTCTAGAATCTAGGGTCAATTGTGCGAATAGTAGAAACTTGATGTCCTTGATCGCAAAAGATTAGCTCATGTGCATATATATATATATATATATATATATATGTATACACACACACACACACACAATGATGCCTCAATTTTTCCAGTTGGTGATCATGATATAAAAACATGTTTCAAAGAGAGAGAAAAAAACATGCGAGAGAGAGCGACTCGAGAAACTCCATCTTTGGCCGTCTCTCCTTCCACGACCAAACTCCTCTGCTAAATAGCTGGTTGCGCCAAGCTTCCCCACAGCTAGACCCATGGTTGTAAATTATAAGCCAGCCGCCACGTCGCCACCAACTCCACAGTTGAACCAACGCTACCTACTATGCTAACCCAATGCCAGGGACTGTTACATTGCCAATTAAGTCCATAAGCTACAGTTGTCCATTGCGTGTGAGTCTTGCCGTGCCAATCTTGAGTCACTCCACCCCATCCTTCCTGCCAACTGCTTGTCGCACAACGTGTAAATCTCACTAGCCAACCTTGCTGCCATACTTCCATATCCACTGAGGCTGTCGTCACATAAGAACCATCGACCTCATTGTCACTGTTGTTGCTGTTCGCAAGCTGTTCCTTGATCTGTCTAGTTTGTTGTTCACTGCTCCTCTAACTGCTGTGCCATCCATGTCGTCTAGCTTCAGCTTGACATTGCCCTGCATTATTCATGGCGCGATGCTGCTGCTTACCTCTGCCTTAATGTCACCCACCGCTGCATCAATAACCACGCAACATTGTACCATTGGTCTCCCTTCTAGCGAGCCAACTTCCTGACTAGCCGCCCACCATGTTACTACTAGCCAATTGCTACTAGTCACCTACTGCCTACAACTGCCTCTCGGCTAGCCATCCAACCTGCACGAGTTCCCTAGCGGTCACCACTGCATTCTCTCTACTGGTCGCCCAATTCCAATAGGTAATTTGAATTGGGAAAGATTGTTTGCAAAATATTCAAAATCGGATGATAAAATTTTAGGGTTAATACCACGAAAAACCTCAAACTTTACCTACTATGACACATTTACCCTAAACTTTTTTTGTGACCCTAAAAACATTAAAGTTTACTTCATGTGACATATTTACCCTAAACTTATTTTTATGTCACCAAAAATCCAAAGTATATCTTTTGTGACACATCTACCCCAAATTAGATCTCTTTTTTTTTATTTTACAAAAAAAAATACTGCTGGCCTCGCCCTCAGCTGGTGAGACTTGGGCAAGGCTGCCCTACCTAGATTTGGGCGGGGCTGCCTCCCTAGCCGGCTGCCGAGGAAGGCTTCACCGCCCACTGACAGTGGCCTTTGAGCTTTGCCGACCAAGTATTTTTTTAGAAAAAAAAAAGAGAGGAGAAAAATAAAATAAAAAGATCTAGTTTGTGGTAGATGTGTTACGAAAGAAATAGTTTGGGAATATAGATGCTTACTTATCTATTTAAGTTGTATGCCTTTTATCTAAAAAATAACCAAAAAGATGTCACTTAGTTTATGGTTGATTGCGTCTCGATTTATAAAAAGCATGTTTGAGATAGGCCACTTATTAATTCCGAATTTCTCATGAAAGATATAAAAAAATACACCATGCTCATGTCACATAGTTTAGTCGCATTATTGTTCATGTCATAATGTCATTGCATGCATAGCATTAGAAGTAAATATGATAGATCTATCTAATTTATTATTCATGTCATGTAGATTGTGTTATAGATTAAATAGTCATTTGAGCATATCACATTATATGTCATTTAAATAGCAAGTATATGCCACATATTTTAATATTTAATTTAATTATACTTGCATGTCACATAATTTGCATGTCTTGGTTAATAAATTGAGTTCACTTAGAATTATGTCAATTAAGCTTAGTCCAATATTCATGTTAGGTTCATTTAATCATTAACCATGTCAAATAGCATATTTTTCATGTTAGTTCTAATAAATTCCCGTGTCATCTAGGAACTGCATTTTAGAGTAAATCAATTAGGATTCCATATCATATAGGTTGCATGTTAGGATTAGTATGACATTTAATAATAACGTGCTTGCCTACGGTTGCATGTCCTTCGAACTAGGTTATTTAAATAAATGCTTCTAATGTTAATTTAGTTCAAATATTATGCATGTCATTGTTAGCATAATTCATCTAGCATACTCACATAACCCATGCATGCATTGTATTTCATTAAATAAAGTAAAAACTCAAAAAGATAATTGTTTACTAATGTATGTTAATAGAAATCATATTAGGATTGCTAGTTGATTTTTATACTAATATTGTATATGAATAAATTCACTAGAAGTCGCACGCAAGTGCAAGTGAGTCTTAACACTTGCAAAAAGTGCAATGGAGTCCTAAAACTTATTAAGTTGATTCAATCAAATCCTTCCGTTAGTTCCATCTAGTATACCGAACGGAAAATTCTAGCGTGGACGTCAGAAAAAATGGCACATAGCATTTTTCATTCGTCAAATTAGATAGAACTAACGAAAGGACTTGACTGAATCAACTTGACAAGTTTTATTACTTGATTGTACTTTTTACAAGTTTTAGTACTTACTTGCACTTTTGTGTCAAGTTGTAGGACTTTCGGTGCACTTATCCCTATTATATATGTTTACTGTGGTATCATGATAAGTCCACACTTTCCATCTTCGCAATTTATTTAATGCTTTGATTATTCGATGCTAACTAATATTTGAGCACCTGCGTGATCATCTCACATATTAGATGGTTAGAATTGAAATCAATCCAAGTTGCATGCCAAAATATTTTTATGTAATAAAACAAAATTGAAGGGGCATTAAATTAATTTAGCATAGACAAGTTTTCGATCACAAACTCTTTGGTTCATAAAGTTAAATGAGAAAA